>VYXC01013517.1:942053-1007444 GCA_013397175.1 Platysteira castanea
ATTATATTATATTATATTATATTATATTATATTATATTATATTTTAATTATATGGAGTGCAGTGATGTAACACAAAAGAACTCATAGAACGCCCAGCTCATTTCTAGTAGTGCTTGCTGTCTGCCCCAGCAGTGTCTGCTCCTGGGGAAAGGGTGAGTGTCATCACCACACCTTATTCCCAGTTGCATACAGCACCACCAGTGCTGGAGACATGCAATATGAAACATCCTGCCAGGCAAGACCAGGAGCTGTGCAAGAACTTCAGTCTCTCCCAGCAAGGAGAGGGGCTGGGCAAAGCCTTCCTTCGCTATGGCTAACTCCATCTCCTCCACTTTCCTCCTGAATTACTAAGCAGCCACTTGGGCACACCATATGCATGCACTTGTACCTGATGATGACTCTCTAGAACACAAATCCTGCTCATCTTTTAAGTGCTACNATTTTCCCCTTTTTCTTTTCTTTCTTTTTTTTTTTTTTTTTTTAAGGAAAACATGTGTTTCTGGCCTGATTTACCCAAGAAATTCCTTTAAAATTAGAACCAGACTTTCATTTCAGCTGTGTTGTAATGAAATGATATTAGATAGAAGAATTGTCTGCCATGGAGAAGGTAATCAGTATTCGTTGCCAGCTGAAAGATGTCGGCTAGGCTGACATGTTGACAATGTGTATTTCCACACATCTTGTTTTAATTTCAAAACACAAATCTGTAATGTAAAACTGTATATTCCTAAGGCTGCACTATCATTCAAAACTGGACATGTTTGGTCAGACTAAAATTCTCTCTTGCCCAACATCTCCACATTCCCAACAAAAAAACCACAGGGATTTATGGAACCAAAGCTTTTTTTAGTACATCCTTCCACAGTCCCTGTTTCCTTACCAGAGGCAGTATCCCTGGTTCCTTTGTTACAGCACAGCCTGGGTGCAGAGTACACCTGTAACTTGGGATACCTTGCTATTGCAAACATGAACTCCTCACACACCGTGGGAGCGGAGCCTGACTGTTCGCCCTGAAGCTTACAGTGCACAGACAGCATTTAGAGTTTATATAAATAAACACAACAAGCCATCCAATTCACTTTAACATTAACTATTTGCATAATAGTCTCCATATTTTGGCTCACACTCAGTGGGTGACAGAAGTACCACAACAGCAGGGCAGGGAACATGGAGGCACTGGAAGTTTTAAAGGAAAAATATTACATTTTTGCTTTAGACCAAGACCTTATAGATATCATTTGTCTATTTTACTAATATATTTTAAAGAAAAGATTGCTGAAAGTGTACCATGCAGCCAGCCAAGAAGCATGCACAGGATAAGCCTTACACCTTAACTGCGTGGAGCAGAATGCCACAGGAGGAAGAGCTTACTGAGAGGAAAAATAAGCAGAGGAAAAAGAAGCAAGAAGTTTCTTCTTGAAGCTGAAGGTTTTGGGGATATATTATATTATGTTATGTTATGTTATGTTATATTACATTACATTACATTACATTACATTACATTACATTACATTATATTATATTATATTATATTATATTATATTATATTATATTATATTATATTTTAATTATATGGAGTGCAGTGATGTAACACAAAAGAACTCATAGAACGCCCAGCTCATTTCTAGTAGTGCTTGCTGTCTGCCCCAGCAGTGTCTGCTCCTGGGGAAAGGGTGAGTGTCATCACCACACCTTATTCCCAGTTGCATACAGCACCACCAGTGCTGGAGACATGCAATATGAAACATCCTGCCAGGCAAGACCAGGGGCTGTGCAAGAACTTCAGTCTCTCCCAGCAAGGAGAGGGGCTGGGCAAAGCCTTCCTTCGCTATGGCTAACTCCATCTCCTCCACTTTCCTCCTGAATTACTAAGCAGCCACTTGGGCACACCATATGCATGCACTTGTACCTGATGATGACTCTCTAGAACACAAATCCTGCTCATCTTTTAAGTGCTACCATTTCACAATGTGCCAACATACTTTATTTTTGGTAATACCTCTTCATCTAACACGGTAAGACAAGTGTACTCGCTCAGTCCCTTGATACTCCTTAAATAACATTCCTAGCAAGGAGCATCCTTTGCCATGAGCTCCCTGCTCACCAGGCTCACCCTCCCTGGTTAGAGGACAGGCTCCCAAGGGTGCTGTGCACAGTGTCCCACTTACTGCATCATGGCAGGATGGGAGGCAGAAGCAAACAAAGCTGCTCTGCCCCTTGGTATGCACTGAGGAGTGAGAGGCCCATGAGGTCCATGCCTTTAGGAGGTGGTCAGTGCAGCAGGTGCCTCCTCCCCTCACTCTAAAGCTGATCGTGGAGTCCATGCAGACCCTGAGCACTATCTCCACATTCTCTCCTGTTCCCAAGCAGACTCCTCTTGGCCCTGTACCTGCTAACACAGGGTTTGCCCTTTTTATTACAGCTCAGTTCAAAGCAAACATGAAACTCCCCAGTATGTTTGAATTGTGCTCAACATTTTTTTCAAGTGACAAGGCAGCTGCTCCCCAGCAGTCTTCTTATCTACAGCAGAGATCAATGCAATATTCTACTTACCTGTGATAAGCTGCATCTTCAGGCCATAACAAAACCCATTTTATAAGGTATTTTTCAATTTTGTCTATATATCTAGCAGGTAAATTGAAATTAAAGAAATTTAGAAAATTAAAGTAACATTTATACTTCAACAATAAATCTAATATTGTATAAACACATAATGCCTTCATAGCTTTCATATCATTTATTGATTGCTCTTTCAGCTTTTATTGATTTTGGAAGTGATAATATGCTTAGCTTTTTCTTGTGTTTGTCCAATGTATGTAGCCCTAGCTGCAGCACCAGATCTAACAAGGCTTATTTTTTACAACATGGATGAATAAAACCTGACCAACCAGACTCTCAGCAAAGTCCCACCCTTTGTAGAAAACACCCTTAACTTTGGGTAGAGAGGAACTCATCAAACTTGTGAAAAACAAATCTCAGCACCTTCAGGAAACAGCATAAAAATAAACCCCCTGCTTGTAGAAACACTCTATAGGAAAATGCACCGAGGTGATCTCAGATCAGGTTTCCACAGTTAACATACATTCTTCAGCATTCCAGAGTGGACGTTCTCAAAAGCTGGAAATGACACATTCTCTTTCCTCCCTTTTTATAGAACCTTCTCTACTTCAAATGTTAAATTGATAATTTTTTTTTCCGTGAAAATGTCAGCCGAAAACTTTGCATGGACAGTTGGAATCAGAGGAAGCAGGGGAATGAGTTGGCCAAGTCTCCAAACTCTATTGATTTTGGAAGAGTCTAAGCCTGGAGGATCTGCATAGAAATTCAGTTACCCAGACTAGGAGAGCAACTGGACATCAGAAGGAAGGTTGAAGTCAGGGAAGACTTGTGCAGACCCTCAGTAATAGGCAGGGTCAGCACACCCTGTCAGCAGCAGCAGTGGGATGTAACAGCTTTTCCAGGTAAATAAACATCCCCAAACTACTCAGAGATGAAAAACACACCAGTGAAATAAGATAAGGCTTATTTATAAATCTGTAGAGCAAGGCAGCTTGGAAAACGTGTTGCTTTTGTCTGGTAATTAAGAAAAGCAGTTTGTGTTACTCCAGGAGATTATCAGGGAATGTAAGTCCAGCCCTTTCAAATGTCAACATTGTTCTACCACCTCCCGTGTTTTACCAAAGTCACAGTGTAAAAAGGACTAATTAGTATGTTATGAAAAGGCAGACATCCAAAGATGATACGTGAGGCATTTCTGTACCAGAACCTATAATTAATTACTTTGTGCTGGAGTTCAGATCGGTGTTTTGGAAAAAAAAAAAAAAGATTAACCTGCCTGCTTGCAAATCTTTTAGAGGTCATTATTAATATTTTTTTTCTTATTTTGACTGCCATTTCTCTTTCTTTTAAGTGCACTGTAATTTTGCTCTTAAGAAAAAGGAACTTGTTTTCTTTAAAATTTTCAAAGCATTTTCTAATTGTTTCCCCTTCACAACACATATCTTGCACTGTAAGCCTTTTCATAATACAGAAATGAAAAACAGCAAAGATATAGGAGCATTCATAATCCAAAATTTAGGTAATATGTTTAATTAATGTAAACAAATTCATCATTTTATTCTGGTTATCAAGATGGTTTAGCAACATAGGATTTTCACCAAGCATGAAATTGGTGCCATCGCCTACAGAACTCTGTTGGAAACATACTTTGCATGGTTTTTTGCACTACCAGTTACTCTACAAGTTTATTCCCATGCATGTGTGCTGGTTTATAGATTAACTTATTAAAACAATGAAGTTGCAACTGGTATCACAAGAGCATTTACATACTGCTCAAACTAATTATTTGGACAGAAATGACAAACTGTGCTTTAAAAAGGAAAATAGCATCACCAGAGTTTTTAATGTGAAGAAAGTAGTTAAATTGAACAACTTCCTATCTCATCCTGTCCCAGTAACCTGTCTCGGTCTTCTGAAATATTCATAAAAGAATAATTATTGCCATTAATGGTCAAAATAAAATGCTGTTAATGGCATATTATTTTATAGCAGTTCCTAGTATTTCCCCTTAGCAATTACCCATTTATTTGACTTGCACTTGGCACCAGCTTGTTATTGCCCTCAGTATTACAAGAAGGGCACATTTAAAGAGGAAAAAACATGTCATTAGCATCAAGATTAATCATAAAAACATTGATTTCTAGAATAAAAAGAGAAAAACATTTTTTGGCAAAAATGTGCTATCTGACACTTCACCTGAACAGCCTGAGATCTTGTTTAACCAAATCAACTCTGAGTATGGAACCACATTTACTGAACAGATTTCACAGGGAGCTCATGACAATCCTGCCTGGACTCTCTTCCCAGCTGGATTCCCCAGCAGGATTCCCAAGCCACTGGCCAGCAGGGAAGAATCTTTGTGGAGATTATCTGCCAGTGGAAAAATGATGTTTAACTCACAGCAAGACACACAGGTGTTACAGTGCACTGACTGGAGCAGACACCAAAGGAAGACAACATCCCTCTTCCCTTTGCTTTGTGATCTTGTTCTTCCAATATTTAACACTTCAGTGGCAGCCCAGTTCCAACCTTACTGGAAGCAGCACTGGTTACCTACCAAGGGTTTCAGGAAGTGCTGGTACCCATTCACTCAGATAAAATTGTAATTGCAGGACCAAATAAAAAGGGAAGTGAGGTAAACACACAGTGATATTCTCTTTGATACAAGCTTTTTTTTTGCTGGAATTAAAACTAAACATCCTCCCCCCTCCTAAGAAAAGTCTAACTTGAAATTTTAGAACTGTTAGGTGTTGCTGGGCCTGTTTGTACCACAGTCCTCAAGCCTTGAAACTTTTTGAATATTTCTTAGCATTATATATAGGAAAAATGTTACATTAATAGACACTCCATCTAGCTAAACTTTTCAATTACTTTCTCCAAGAGTAGTTATAGACTTTTTCTATTAAAAGAACCGGGAAATATAAACTGCATGTGTTTCCTCACAATAGTCTAATTGTAGCATGTGTGCATTAACTCCCAGAAAAATAGTTTGTAGTTACATGTGACCATGTAAAAAAAAATCGTGCATTGGACACATTATTATAAACCAAGACATTACTATTTTCCTTTCAGCCTTTTGCTTAGTGTTTTCTCACACTAGAAACAGAAAAAAAATCACAGTGATCCTTAAGTTCTGCTTTAAAATCAGAGAGCATCTTCAGGCTCTTCATCAGTGTAAGGTTTGTATCCCACAGCTAACACAGGTGCATGAAGGATGCAGGGACTGTCAGGAAATCCCATCCCATGTTCTCTGAAAAAATGTTTCCCTGTACATTGGTCAAAATACACAGATGATTCCTCCTGTACAGGGTAAGCTTAGAAGAGAGAACCTTTCTTGTTTAAACAGACAAGCCACAGAGCAACACCATCATTTTCTCTCTTACTTCTCTCATAGAACGAAGAGTCAGACAAGAGTGGATTTTCTCCAGGGTAATCTGTACAGCATGGCTTTGCAAATATAGATTTCTATGAGTAATATACACTCCTCACTCATGTGAGTGATTTCAGCAAGACTCAGTGACTTCATCATCATCGCCTCACAACTCAGTAGGACATAGCAAGTAACAAAACCCATCAGTTTTTGACATCACGCAGGTTCACTCCAACATCCCTTCCTAATTTTTAATGCATCCTGCCCTTGAGCATAGCTATTTGGTATTACAGGTAAGGCTGCACAAGCATATGGTGAGTGAAGACCCAGTGAGCTGGAACATCCTGTTTCAACTGATACTCTGCAGAACTGTTTGGCTGTAGGAGCTCAGCAATATATTTTGATAGGCTTGACTATGCAGCTATAGATCTAGTTTGCTTCCCACTTGTATATTGTTCATGCTTCAGTTATCATGCACAAAATTAGTGATAAGCAATATTAAGCAGAGCACTCTGTATCACAGTTCTGCCCAAGAGGGCTGATAACAGATCCCAGTCTCTTTATGCTTTTTGCCTTTACAGAAACCTGAGTGACTGCTTCCCTGAGAAGCAGAAGGCAATAAGTATTCTGAGCTTTATGTTAATGCCATGTCTGTCACATCCCTCTTGCACCTTTACCAGGAGCTTTCAGTCTTGGTGGAAATCCTAAAATGGAATACTTTTTAGCTAGTGCTTTTCCAATAAAGATGCTATGATGCAGAAATAACTAGTAAGGATATTTTAGCAGCTTGCTATGCATAAAAATTGCATGATCTTCAAAACACGACTGCTGATAGCAATTAGCATGTATTTATAATACATCTATGTGTAACTGCATTCTTACCTGGTTATTGCAGTATACAGAAATAATCTTTCAGCTTGATGTGTTGAAAACCCACAGATTTCTTAATTTAATGCATGTTCAGCCCAGTAAGAATCACATACAGCTATCCCATTTTTTATAGCACATTTATAGCTCACTCTCAGGAGCCTACATCCTGGCTTTTCTTTCCTTGTCCCATTCTATCAGAAGCAGATTTTCCAAGAAAAGACTTAAAAATCTATCTCCCATATTGTTTGAGTATGTCATTTGCAGGCTTGGAGTTCTTTTTGGCCTTCAAAATTTATTCTCGTGGCCTGATATTTTCCTTAAAATATCCAGAAGTTATACATGTCCCATGCTGTCTACCCTATGGTGCTGGTGCCACCTTACAAACATCAGCACACAAGCCCTTTGCCTGTAAACAGGCTGCCCTTTTCTTCCTTCCAGATTATTCAAGATCACATTAGTAAAACTTTGAGTCAAAACAGTGCATGCAGAGGACTGCAACAAGACACGGATCCCTTGCCCCTTGGCCAATAAAAGTACACAAAATTATTCCGAATTTCCTCAAGTGCCATAGCAACTGACAAAGGTGTTCTTGTTCTTCCACCTTGTGTCTTTGACACTCTTGTGTATTTTGGCTCTAGGCCCAATATTCCAAAGCTTCATGTATTATTTGCTGTCATTCCTTAGACTTTTACTATTCCATTCTGGATTTACTGGTGCCAAAACCTTTTATTTGGAAGGATTTACTTTCAGGTCCAAACTTATTGGGCATTTTAGAGGGGAAAATCAAATGCGTGTTCAGATAAGAGACTGACGATAAGGAACCAAAGATAAGGAACCACAGGAGACCAACTCCCTTTGTATCACTCTGGCATAGACATATTTTATAAAATTGAAGGGGGTATCTGATTAAGATCAATAAGGTAAAAGAACCTTTACATTACCTACACTTAAACTTACAGCATGATCTGGTAAACCATTTGTCACAGTGCCAAAGGAGCCCCTTTTTCCAAATCCTTACCCTCAACAAAACAATAACATCAAGTGGAAGCATTTCCAGTGGTTGCTTTGCATTGGAGCACATCTGCCCTGTTGCAAATGAACACAGAATCCCAGTCATTTTTTTTCTGCAGGTCTCTCTATCCAGCAAATTACAAACTGCTGAATTCATCTGGGATGTAGAACAAGAGTCTCAGTAGATGCAGGTATGTTGACTTGCCATAAACAAAGGTCTAGCTCCTGCTAAGAAATTAAAACCATCTATATCATTCAAATGTACTCTCTAACTGTCATTAAAACATTTGGAGTCATCTGACTGATAAAATATGCTAATTAAGTTTGATTGTTCTATTTACTCTTAAAAACTGTCTGGAAATCTTGGAGGATATTTCGTTTGGCATCAAGAGAACAGCAGACTCACATTAATGCCAGACTCCTGTGTGACTGGTTGTCCTGTCTCAGAGCCTCAGGAATCCACATCAGCACCACTGCACAGTTTTGAAAGGAAAAATAGAAAACATCCACGTGTTGGATTTACCTACTTCAACTTTGTTTTTACATGCTTTAGCAGTCTCCTTAGCATTTTAGATAAGACAGTGTGCTAGGCGGGCTATTAGAATAATGTGCTTAGTTAAGAACCAGAAGTATAAAATGAACAACCACACAGATCTGCCACAACGGCGTAATAAAATGAAACACACAAAAAAAACCAAACACACACCACCAACCTCCTTACCCCAGCCCCCCTCCCACCGCTCCCGACCCCTCCCCCCCAACGAAAAGAAGAAAAAATTGTTGGAAGGGTCAATATTGTTTGTGTAAATTTTTTTTGAGCTTTGGCCACTTTGTAAGCAAGGATCCTCTAATTTTCATCTGGATTAGCACAGGTTCCCAGATGAGAGAGCTGCATAGTCACTTTTGTGAAACCCATGCAGGAATAATGAGCAACCCAAAAGCATCAGGCTCTGGGGATGTCCATGCTATTGGTCTATTGCCTTGTGAAGGCCTCTGGGGTTTCTTAAAAAGATTCTAATGGGATCCAGCAAGGGCAACTTTGATTGTCTCATGTGGTTTTAAAGATATATCAACCAAACCACAGAGATCATGAATCTGAAAGGCAGCTGACAAATCTAGAAGAGAAGTAGAGTTTGCTAAGATTCCAAAGGAAGATTTATATGTCAGATTACTGACTATATTTCAGAAGCTGTCATTTCTAGTAACATCACTTGGAGCTACCATTATTTATTACTACCCATATGGAGCCCCACAGACATTAGGATGTATGTGCAGACATTACAGTCAGCAGCCAAACAGACAGAAAGAAGGGAAGTAGGAGGGAGAGCAGATTTTATATATATATATTTTAAAAACCCTCTGATGTTTTCTTAGGAGTTAATCTGGATACATATCACCTTTGATGGTTTACTTTACCATCTCAACTCACAATTTAATTTTGCTCATTAATTTCTATGTACTATTCTTGAGAATTTTTTTAGTGGGAGTCATGCTATCTCAAGACAATTACTAACTTCAATTATAGTAAACTTGTTACAAATAATTTCTGGTCTTGTTCTTGAGGACCTTCAAGGAACCCTGCTATCTCAAATTCCCTTCTGTCAGTGCAGCCTCCTGCTTAAAGCCTCTCAATACCCAAGGGTTCTTTTTTTCCCCCAGAGAAACAATAGTATACATTATTGAACATTCTGTAGCAGATATACTACATTATTTTGTTAACACACTGCTTAATGGTATTCAAGCAGAATGTTATAAACACATAATAAATATCAATCTTGAAAAGATATTAAAAATTCAAAGAATATTAAATCACCCCATGTAGGTGAACTGAAGTGATTATAAATTAATAACCATGAAGGAATTTGAAATTCTGAAGTTCTGAACAGGTAGTTTAAATGTTTGAGAACTTCTATAAAACACTTGGGAGAACAGACAAAGTTTCTAATGCTACAATTTTATCTCATCTTTGCTGAGTACTAGTACATGGGTTTACGCACAAAAATCTATCCAGAAGAATCCAGAGAGAATTACTTTTCTGTAGCTGCAACTTTGTTTCACTAACCATAGAATCACAGAATGATTTGTGTTGGAAAGGACCAGTTCCAACCCCCTGCCATGGGCAGGGACACCTTCCACTAGACCAGGTTGCTCCAATCCCTGTCCAACCTGGCCTTGAACATTTTTCCAGGTATGGGGCCTCCACAGCTTCTCTGGGTGCCCTGTGCTGGGGCCTCGCCAAACTCAGAGCAAATAATTTATTTATAATAGCTAATCTAAACCTTCCTCTTTCAGTTTAAAGCCATTCCTCCTTGTCCTATCATTCAGCTCTCCTGTAAGCTGCCACAACTCTGTAAAAATCACTCCTTTCTCAGTTTATATTGAACCCTTAAAAAGAAGAAAAATGTTTCCTGGACTAGAGGAAACAAACTTCCAAAGTCCTTGTTCCAGCTTCTGTTCCCTTAGCAATTCCATGTACTGGGGTTTCATTCAATTCTCATTTTATCCGAACTCTTAAATACACCAATTCCTTGTTGAGGTGGTAATCAAGCAATCAAAAAAAGGGACTCCTCCACTGATGCCTATTGAGAGAATTGCAGCTAGAAAGCAGGGTCACCCTTTTATTATGGGGTTGAGGTTTTTTGGCAGGTGGGTGTGAGGATGATGCTTATGGCACCACCTGTCACTGCATCCTCCTCCCCCCCCACCCCAGACAGATCTGGTTTTCAAATTACTCCTTCTGCAGTTAAGGTGAGCAGGAAATACAGCTCTTGGTGAGAGCAGGAGCAGAGAGCTTTGATTGAGATGTAGTTCTACATACACAGACTAACATGAGAACAGAACACAATGGGGACCTTTGTCATATATATGTTGAAAAACAGTGCATGTTACCATAAAGAAATGGCACAGACTGCGGGGTCCTAATAATGACTTTCCACTCACTGTGCCTTAATATTCAAAATACACCACAAACTCCAGGTGTTGCTCACAGAATTGTGCCCAATGTTCCTTAGAAAGGTTAGAAATTCATATCCATTTCTTTTGTGATGACTAAGATACATATTTCTTACTTTAATTGCCTTTGAGATATAATTTTGGGTAGTTTCTAGCAGAATGTCCTTGGTAAGCAAGGCATTCACACCCAGATTTTAAATTTTCCTATGGATTTAGTAGCATGCAATCCATTGATAGGGTGCTTGCTATCAATACTCTGCCAAACCTTATATATCCATGCAACACTGACATATAAAGTGGGTGCACTCAAAGCTTTAACAGTACAGATGTTGCTATATCAGTCTAAGACACTAGCAAAGTGTCTTAGGTTACAGTGTAAGATGTAACCAAAAGTATGTATTCTATCACCATCTTCATAAGCTGTTAAAACTACTTGGGGCAGTGTTCTTTATCTCTTCCATGACACACCCCTGATAACTCCCTCCAGGGGATATTTTCTGTTCATGGGCTATCAAGCCTCACTTCTTGACTCAAAATTACATCATCCCATTGTGAGGTGCTCCACCCAAGGGGAGGAACCAAGCAGTCCTACCTAGATATAATCTGAGGTTTGGAACACCAAAGTCAGCTCTTACCTCCTGGATTCCCGGAGGACAAGAGCTACATAACCACCACTGGACCTTCAGCAAAGACCAGACCCTTCTACAGGATCACTGCTTCAACAGAACCACTTCAACAGGACTGCAGCCACCACCCTGACTGACAGGGGGTCAGGTTGTACTCTGACTCTGTCAGTGTTTCTGCACTATTGCATTTATTTTAATTTTCAGATTAAATTGTAGTTCTGACTTGGAGTCTCTCACTGGTTTGCTTTCAAACTAGTACACAAAGCAAGGTCCAAAGGCACAGTTATTACCCCAGGTGGTACCCCTCAGGGGATAAAAAAGATCAGTTTTCAGGTACATATGGTATTCTTTAGCTCTCTTCTTCAGGGACACTGGTTCCAAGTAGAAGAAGCTGTGTGCAAACCTTATTTCTAACCATAACAATTAACTAAGTTAAATATATGGCCTATTTCAGCAAACCCTGCCTTGAACTTTAAGCTTAAAAAATGGGATCTTTGTCTTCTTAAGTGCCATAATATTTATCACAGGGACAGATTATTAGTTTGTGTGCAGCCTAATAAATTATGCCAAACTGACTGGATTAATGCCTTCTGGTAACATTCATTGGCTATGATGCCATGTTATCCTAAAGCCTGTGTACTGAAAAGAGTAACCAAAGAATCACAACAACTGTTGTAAATATCTAACCAGTGCACGGGGTGGAAAACAATGGGGCAAGTAAAGGCATCCCAATCTGGCTTTATTTGGCTCTGCAATTACAGTAGTTATGATCAGTGGTGGTTATGAAGCATAAATTGGATGTAGGTTTCCTATAAATGAATAAAACTCTGTAGCTGTTAAATTAACAAATATACCCATTTCATTAGTCTTTGCTAGTCATCACCAAAAAGTAAATCTCACTGTTCCAAAAATCTAAAGCCTGTGCATTTCCAGCTACATCAACATGCTTTTAAATATTTTTAACTGAAAGTAACTGATAGAAGATAATGCAGCATTCATCTTGTTGCCAGTGACATGAGGCATATAGCGAAATGTTTTAATAAATGTTTTATTTAAAGACAGACTTGAAAAGTCTGTGTGAGTAATTGCCAGTTTGTCAGCTGAATCACTTTTTCCTTTGGAAGATACTTTTGTCATTATATTAGATGATTCCCAATTTCAGTGCAAGCCAATTTATAGGATAAATGTACCTCAGTGTCATGCATTCCACTCTTGAATACAAAAATATTTTTTGGTGGCTTGTTTTTACAAAATTGTTATCCTTCTTATCTTGAATGATGTTACTAAATTATGTATGCATTGAAAACCTGTGGTTTTATGGGAAAAAGAACAAAGATCTACCTTCTTTGTCATACATTTAATAAAAAAGTCCACTCATTAGCTTCTTGGTATGGAAAAATATTTATGCATAGTGTAGCAAAGTTTAATCCCGCCTGAGAATTTTTATTTATCTTAATGGAACTGTCTGAATGGAAGCGCTGGCAGAACTGGGCCCTTTGTGCTCAGAATACAGTATTTACACATCAGATACTACACTTGCACATTGCCAAAAAGCAGGTTATATAAACAGCATTTCTAATAATTGTAAGTCAAATCAGGACTGTTTAGTGTTTTTAAAATGCTTACACTCCTTTGAAAGAGAAAGACATTCTGCTTATGTTTAAGACTGGCATATATTAATCCTCAAAATGTGGCACAAAATCATACCTTTTTAGACATTAGAATAAAATAATCTCAAAAAATCTTGTTTGAGTTCTTTGGTTTAAGAGAGCAGAAATGTATTTACTGTATCAATTAAAATTCTATGAACTGTATTCCTTGTCAAACTATTTTAATCTGTTTATATCTGGATTGTTCACCTACCTGTGTACAGAAAGAAAATGTGTGTGAGACTGAGTTGCACAGATATCTGTAGGAGAAACTGCATCTTGTATTTTATGTAGGGGGGAAGCAGCTGGGAGATGAGCAAGAACTACATGAATCATCTTATGACTACAATCTATATCCAACTTCCTCCTTACAGGAAATAAAGTTACCTGACTATTTAGCCAGTAGCGTGGGTTTCTGACAACTTTGCATAAAGTTTGTTTGAAGAACCCTCATATTTTTAAATCTCTGTAAGAACATTTTTGCTAAATATATCCAAAGCATTTGATCTGAACAAAATTAAAACTGAAGAATTAAAAAAATGACCAAAAAAGCCAAGTCTTTGCAATGAAAGTATTAGCTTGCAAATCAGAGCTATAGTTTGAAACAAAACTTCAGCAATGTTGCCATCTGGGTCTGATTAATTTGGTCACTGTTTCTACAATTAGCACAAATAATTTCACACACACCTCCCCTTACCTCACCTTCCTGCTTTTAAATTTGCATGGCTTTGATTTTAGAAAGTCCCTAAATAAAAAGTCCTTTCCCATGGTCTTTGGGTGGCACCCACTGAACTGATGAATGAGCACCTTTTTCCACCTTCAGGTTTTCAAAGGACCAAGGACACAAAGCAGATATTTTGGCAGAAGCTTTGCTTCGACTCTCACACCCGTCCTTTGATCTCCCCCTGACAGGCACTGCCTTCGCTGTCAGGAGCAGTTTTCCAAGGCTCACATGACCATTGAGAACCAGGCCAATGCTGTTCCCCTGGAGGTCTGAGCACTCCCAGATGAGTCTGTAAGGACTGTGCCTCTGCTTCTCGTTTTGTACATAGCCGAGAGCTGTGGTAGCTCAGGCAGGATCCCTTCTGGGGTCAAGGGCACGGCTTCACTAGGAAGGATTTCCATTCTTGCAAATTATTATTGTTTTCTACATTGCGTATCTATTTTTAACTACATTTTTATCTTTGCTATCGCAGTTTTATGCAGTCTTTGATACAAGAAGGATAGACAAGTGTTACTGAAGGAACCTGCACAAGCAATCTGTTTTTTGCAGCAAAACAAACCTGCAGATTGGCTCTGGATGCTAAGAATGGAATATCTCTCCCCTGCTAATCTCTCTGACACAGCTTGTGACAGATTCTGCCCAATGATTTTTAGATATTTCCTTATTATCAAGGAATTAATTTCCCATGACTCCATGTCTACATTAGCCACAGAAATACTGTATCTATTTCTAGGGAAGCTGAATTTTTCAACCTGAAAGGAGACCAAACCCTGTTTACAAATGTGTTAAAATCTTATTTCAAAGGGTGTTATGCACTTTTGAAAACAGGACTCTTCAGTTAGAAATATATTTGTATTTAAAAGAAAACAAAGCCTGAAAATTTTTAACTTGAGGGCCCAGAATTCTGTTATTCTCAGAAAAAGAGCATGGCTTGATCAAAGACAGGAACTGAAGGAGTCCCTGGTTCTCCCTCTTTAGGAAGACAGGCAAGAAGAGAAAAGTAAAAACAGCAGAGCAGCACACACTCTCACTTTCACTCAAATGATATACTTTAATGAAGCAAATCGGGAAAAAGTGTTAAAAAGCATTATTCTGCATTTTTAACGTCTTCCTTCCAACTATTACCTTTAATAAATTCTTTAACAAATAGATCTTATTTTTTTAAAAAAACCCCCTTGAATCAAGAGCTGTGTAACCAAACCTTCTGCTCAAAAAGCATTTTTGATAATGTTCAAATGCTCACTTCTTCCTTGGGTTAAGAGCGAGCATACTAACGAGCTTTTTCAGTCATTCCTCTGAATTTCTGTTTGTCAGCTCAGTTCTGCACTTATGCTGACAACAGCAAAATTGTTACATTTCTACCTACTGTAGGTTCCAGCTGCAAACATCAAATGAATATTGATTTTCTTTTTACAACTGAGAAAGCTTTAACAGACACAGCAATAGTAATTCCTGGCAGATAAACCTGAATTTGAGACCAAAAGTAGTGTTGTGTTATTATTGTCAGTGCTGCTGGGAATGAGAACTGGAGAAGAGCTGAATAGGCAAGTGATTCACAGTATTCTTTCATGTGCATACATGGATTGAAAAAATTTGGGTGGCAACTAAAGAAAAATCTTTTTCAGAGAGTTCCTGCATCTCAAAAACTCACCAAAATGATGCTTGGCAGGCAGATCTATCTAGTAGGAGCAAACGAGAACTGGAAGTAGGTTGCAGACCAGATGAATGCATTTTCATTGACTGATTATCTCCATCTTAAAACAAATTAAGTCACTCAAAACAGACCCAGAAATTCTGGCTATACCAGTACTTCATAAAAAAAAGTTTTTATTCTTTGTGGTTGTGAAAGAAAGCCTGAATTCCCACATAACCTTATCTTTGTTTTGTATCCAAAGAAATTCCCCAAATACCTTGTTTTTCAAGAGAAATTAAAAACCAACTCCTTAAGGATGCTCTTAATACTAATCATATTATCTCAATGTTTTCTCCTTAGTGAGGAAAACAAATGAAAATTAAAGGTAACACATCTGAATTGTCTACCTCAGGTCTGTAATGAATTTCACACAATACTCCACAAACATCCTCGGATGATTCATGACAGAACTACACATTTCTAGGAGTAAGGCACCTGTCTTCTGCAGGATTGCTAAGTGCAAAGTTAAGAGTTTTCTCCCAAGCCCAGTTCATACAACTTTGTGTTCCAAACCCTCCCTTCTTTAGGCCTTCTCAAGCCTTCCTTACTCATCCTTTCTAACACAGCTTATGTTACTTGACGCAAAACTTTACACCTGAGGTCAACCTTAGATCACAAGGGAATCAACCTCTTTTCTAAAGAACAGTTCTGCTATTTCATCAAATGAGCCACAGGTAACAAGGAAGGTGTTTAGGGTGGCTCTTTTACCTAAAGTGTTGTCCAGTTAATCAGGATTCATTGGGTCTGCTTCTAACTCAGCTCCTGACTATGTAGATAATTTTTAACAAGTTTAAAATTAGGCATCTCTCAACAGGTGGTGTAAGGCTTTGTTAACTTAAACACAGAAAATGTGCTTACAATTTAGCAGAACTTTTCTCTATAGTCCTTTAAATGTTGTAATTCTAGTAAACTTAAAATAATAGGTTGAAAACTAATTTACTTAGTTTTATTTTCTATAAAGGACAAGCCAATTTTCTAGGGATGAAAAGACATTACATAGATTGAGCTGAACAACATTAATTTTAGAAGGTAAGAGGTTCATCTAGTTTAATTTCTTGATTGGCCCTGGTTGACAACCCTGCCAAGCCTTCCAGGATATTTCTCTGACCTCTTTAGGATATTGCACTGAATATTCTAAAAATCAAATGAAGGAAACCCCCAGCGAGAAGCACCCCAAAACCTTTATTTCCTCCCAGCCACAGACATTGTTTAATGGAACTGCAGGAAGATTTATGCAAATGTTTTATGCAGTACAGCTCTTGTGTACCAGGCCTCCACAGACTTTTAATGCAACTCCTTGGGGATGCATGTTCTTTTGTACCATCTGGTCCAGGCTCCAGAGAGGAGCTAAACAAGAACTGTTTGGTTCTGAGACTTGCCCAGCTCCTTTAGGGAGCACACAAGAAGAAAAATCATAAAGCTTGTCCTGACATTACAAGGGGGAAAAAGAAATAGAGGTGGGTGGGAGAGTAAGGATACATATGCTTGAAAATATTGTAGAATTACTGACTTAAAAAGGAATTGTAATTGTTGTTAATGACTTGATGTGACATGCTGGAACAAAATGTGTGAAATGTCCCCTGATGTCACATAACCAAATTGCCATTTAGTCCCACAAGCAGCCTTGTTTTCAGAGCAACTGTGCAACTTCATTCCTCACTCATATCAGTTGCATTTACAGGTACTGAGTCATGCAAATAATGACATGAAATACATAATAAATTTTTATCATTCTTATTATAAAGCTGTAGACTGATGTTGGAAGTTGAACAAATAAAATGTAATAAAGAGTATATATGCAAAATTCTGCAAATTAGTCCCCTTTTACTTATCTATAGCACTTCACAAATATTTTGAGATACTGGAAAGGAAGACATACTTTTATTATTAAAATGTTAGGATGAATAACGGTGAAAATGTACCACGAAATGTACTATAAAGTGGTATCTCTGCAACTGAAGCACTGTCTAGTACTGAAACAAGATGGAATTGCACTGTAGCACTGCTCCAGCCAGGTACAGAGCACCAGCCTGGACCTCCTGCACTGTGTTTTACATACAAAAATACTGTCCTCTGACTTTCTAGCACACATCTCTGCATCTGTGCAACTTACTGTGGTTTTAATAGACTTCCAGATCTCAAGTTTTTCTCTTAGTTTATTGCTCATAAGCAAAGTTTGGGTCTGTCTCATCCTTAACTGAGTGTCTTTTAACATGGGTAGAGTATACCCATCCAGCCAAACAGTGTTTGAGATTTAAAGCTTGTTTTACTTTGCTGTGAGAGTATGGGAAATCCAGGAGAGGAACAAAAAGCAAGGAAGGTCCATCTGTATTCGACTGTCACTGACCTGCACAATACAGGTGGATCAAGACACATTCTGTAAATTTAGCCATATATACATACATCCCTGTTTGCAGTACATTTGTCACTCTGCCCATTCAGATAATGAATAGAATAGTGCTATGATAATTACCACATATTTGTCACCAAAATACAGGAAGATTTCAACGGCGGAAAAGAACAGCTCCCATTGCTAACTTCAGCACAAGCCAATGACCTTCGACAGCTTCAGCAGAGTCAGGATGAGATTTTGACCATACCATAATATTCAAAATCATACAGTAGTATTTCCTAAGAAAAGTTTTTTACCCTTAAATTTATTGTCTTTCCTACTCACAGGTATAATCCATGGGTTTCACTGAATCTACTTTTCTGGGGACGCAGGACCAAGCCTCAGTGCTTTAGCAGTCACTGCTTTTCTCCATCAGCAGCACTGCCAAGAACAGCCCAGGCCAACAACTGCAGGGCCAAAAAGTGGCTGGGAGTGAATGAGGAACCTCTTCTGTCTCCTGTTTCTTCCCTAAGTACCAGAAAATAACTTGAACACAGATGTTCCTAACAAAAATCTGTGGTTAGGGATTTAGCTGTTGCTGTCCCATCGAAGAAGAAAGTGTTTGAATATTTAGTGGTCTCTGACAGTAGCAACACCTGAACACACAGGCATTATTGCAAATTACTTGAAAAAAAATTAATCATCTCTCTAATAAAAAATTAAATTGCAATTACCAGTCATTTTCATTTAAGGAACCAACTGTTCCTATTTGCAGTAAGATTGCATTATTGTCATTTTGAAATTATATTGGAAGGTCAAAATGTGAGAATTTAAAGTGCAATCTTGCAGATGTTCCCAGAGATGTCAAAACATCCTTCATTGTTCAAATTCTCATGAAATCTATGAACCCCATCATCTTCAGGTCCCACCTAGAATCCCCCAAATTACTACCTTATTTATATTCCCACCATAAGAAAGGTATTTCATCTTAAAGGCACCAAAATCTGGTTTAGGGAAAAGGAAGAAAAATATACAAATGAACCCTGGTTTGTTCCTTCCCAAAGTGTCAGTTCAGTAGCTGATGGTTACTTTCCACTGGAGGTACAAGCAGTAGAGATTGGATAGAAAAAAATAACCTCTAATATAGAAGGGCCTTCAAAAGCCCAGCAAACACTAATCAACTGCCACTCAGGAAAAATCTCAAATTATGTGACACTAAAGACAAATAATCTTTCTGTATATTTAGACAGGTTTTAGTACCACAGGAGGTACCAGATGTAATATCTAGTATGCAGGATTTTTGTCAATGAAATTTTTCGTCTGCAAGGAATTTCAGGATGTAAACTTTTGGAGGGTCCAAAGTGGAGTGAACATAAGTAATGAAAAAAGGTTCAAAAGTACCAGTCAACAACACCAAAACAAGTTACACAAATTTTAGTGAAAACACTTCATTTTGAGCTGCTGACATTCTTAATTTCAAAATACTGTTTTTGAAACTGAACTGATTTGCATGCATCTAATGAAGAAATCAAAAGGTCAGAATCAGAATGGTATTTTAATAACTTAGACTTTGACAAAATGCCAAATTTCCTCCTGGGCTTTTTTGTTCATTGACACTGAGGATGTACTTCAAATATCTACTGCATATTCCAATGTTCTCAAAATGGTTTTTTTATAACCTATAATTTTGGGCATGACAATTGCATATTTTAGTTGCTTATTTATTCCTTAGGACCAGGAACAAAGGCTTGTAAGGTGACATCCCAGTTCTGTGAAGCAGCAGAACTATTTTAATGGCAAAGGTTTCCCTGTCATTAACTGCGTAGGGTGGGAGATGCCCTCAAAGACTTGATCTAAAACCAGAACTTCCCTTCCTTAAATTGGAAGTTCCAAACAGAATATGTTAGCTCCCAGAGGCAGGTGCAGGTCAGTCAGCCTAACATTAATCTACCAATTCCTTCATTCATTTTCTGCAGGCTCTGATATATTTTGGCAATGCCATTGCTTTACCACATACAAGTCCAGGGAGTAAAAGTGGCAAACAACCAGCATATGTTGCAGCTTTTGTTTAATTATAATACTTAGAAAATAATTAAAATGTTATTCCCACTTGGTAACTTTTTTCCTGCCATCTGACATTGAATGTCCCAGGTCCTTGGTCTTTAGCCACTCAGAGAGGATGTGGTTTGTTTGCCTTTGCATTCTTACCCATGTCTTCTTACTCATGTCTTCTATGAACTGTGCTATCAATAGCAAAAATATTAATAAAAGCAATTTTTAAAAATTGGAAAACTGGTCATTTGAAGAACAGACTTTAAACTCTAAAGGCTGGTCTCAAAGAGCAGCATTAAAGTTTGGGCAACAGTGCCCAGAGTCAAGGTAGTGAGGGCAGAATTTAACTCCTGAAAGGCTATTTATTCATAGCTACATTTCTTCCTTGTATAAATCCATATGATGTTGGTCATAGTCCAGTCCAATCTTGTCACTATCTCTTTGTCTCATGAATTCTTTAATTTGGATTAATGCTAAACATTGCTGCCAGCATAGAGGATAGTAATGACGTAGTTAATGTACGCAGAAAACAGAATTTAGGCAAAGAAGGAAGTTAGGCAAAGAAGGAAGTATTACTGGTCTGTCTGTTTCCAGTTTATCACATTATCAAGCTGTTAAAGGTTGCCCTAAGCAGTTGATACTCTAGTTCTAATTTAATCAGTAGAAGCGGTATCGCACAACTTCTTTTGCTCCCATCACTTATATGATAAAAATAAGACCAAAAAAAAAAGGAGAAAGGAAGGAAAAAACCAAATCCACTATGTAGAGATGGAGAGGTGGGGCAACTAGGAGTTGAAAAGACTGAAGAGGAAGAAATTATATTAGGAAATATAAATTAGTTTATTAAAGGTCAAAGGCAGACCCAACAAATGCTGGTAGTGATGCCATGATGATTTTTGCTTTTTTATATACCCCTCTCATATCCCCCTTCATATACACTTTTATGCAGCTTTTATGTATCCCAAGTGCTTTTAGCCCACATACTTGTAATTCCCCAAGTCTGATAACTAACTTAGACCCAAAGTTCCTTAAGCCAAGAGACAAAACATCTTGGAAGCCTCGCAGTTGGAGGTCAGAACGTCCCAGACCCAAGGTCCTCTCCANGCGCACTCTGGAAACCAAGACAGCCCCATCCGGGGGGAACATGCCTCAATAGGGGGCTTCTCTTGAGCCTCCCATTGGGGAATCTATGATAGATATGCTGATGTGCAAGGTCTATAATTGTACAAGCAAATAATCATGGGGGGTTTTTCCGTGCATTCTCCGGTGTGCATTCTGTGCATTGCTCCGGAGTAGGGCATTCCTGCTGGGTACTCCTGCCTGGATCTAAGGATCCTTAATAAACACCGAGGTAAAATCCCTTTCCCCTCTCTAACCATGTTTGGCTTTTAATTTTAAGCCCAGGAAAAGGCATCAATAGCATGCCCTGGGGAGAAAGAAGCAAGTTTGACTGAGGAAAAACTGGTGTGCAAGAGAATCCCAGCTGAGTGAAATGATCATTTCTCTAGTGACACTGAAACTTTGGTCAAAAACTTCATGGCAAGACATGGTCAAAGAAGGAAACAATACCTCTATAATGACAACGAAGGCTCCAATGTTTAGGTCAAATCACTGTCCTGGGGAAAGGAAACACTGTGAAACCTGTACTTCTAGACTAATACTCAAAATTTAAAAGAAAGCATTTCACATACTTCATCAGTAGAAGCAATAAACTGATGTCACACGTGTTGAATCACAGGAAAATCACTAAGATGAGGAAACTAATCACTATAATTAAGAGAATGCTTAATTAGTGCATTTCATGAATAACAAGGCAAGTTTTCAAAGACAGGCTAAGGCAAAAGATCTCCTGACATGAGGGTGGCCACTGCTCACTGTAGCATGGATGGCCCTATGCTATATGGGGCAAAACCCACATAAGGTGAGTGACAGCTTCTCTTCCAACATTATTTTCCAGTCAAAAGCAGCACACCAAGACCACCCCATGATATGTTACCAAAAAATCAAAAGAAAAAGGCACCACCTTCCCAATGAGAGCTCAGCACTGCCCTTGCCTACAGCTATGCAGGACTGCTAAGGTGCATCCACAGGCTGTGGCCAGATGTAAATTCAAGGGCCAAAAAACAGCACAAAAAGTAGACTATAAGATCATGTATATACAGCATGCACATGGTCTTCAATACAACTCTCCCTGTTAACTTTATTCCACTGGTGAGGCACAATGTGACATGTGCAGAGTCTCTGTAGGTGTTAAAAGACTAAATAATATCAATATGCCACGTTAATGTGGTTTGTGATGGAAGGAGACTAATACATGAGAAGTAGCAACATGCACTTTGAGGAATCAGTTGCTGGGAATGAGACTCACATTTTTCAGTGGACAAGTAATTTTATTCCATTTTGAGAAGATGTGGAAATCAAATGATGGAAAAGGCCTTTTTCTTCTTCAATGAGAGGCAAAAGATGTACATTCCTGAGCAAAAAAACTGAAATGAGCTGAAGCATTTCTTTCTAGATCAGCTGAAATGGACAGGCAAACTTAATTCTGGAATTTTGTTTGCAGAACCTTAATCCCCAAAACCAGTGACTGATTACAATATAACCCAGTATTTTATTTCTCAGAAACTGCCAAGCTGAGAATGGGATACTATGATAGAAACTTTACATCAGTTTTATCTCTCTCTGACAGCAGAAGTGTTCATTTGAGTTTAAATGATTTTCTAAAGATAGACAAAAGAAACCTCTACCAAAAAAAAAAAAAAAAAAAAAAAAAAAAAGCCACAGTCACAGAATCAAGGATTTCATTGTTATCCTACCCACCAGAAATCTCCTGACCTTGAGCTTTTCAACAGATCTTGATGATAACAGGAACACTTGTGATAAACTAAGATAAGCATAAAATTCAGAAGTCTCCTGTGACTGAAAATCAAATTCATTACTAGATTTCAACCGTTCAGAGTTCACTTCTCTTGGGAAAACTTTCCTGACCACTTTAAAGTAATCAGTCACTGCATATATATATATTTAAGTAGTTGAGAGTACAGGAAAATAAGCAATGAAGGGACATACAAATTTCAACTTCATGCTTCACTGATTCAGCCTCATCCAGGGAAAGATTTCACAATTCCTGCCATTTGATTCTACTCATTGCTAGTAATGGAATAAAACCACACACATTTAGGAAAGGTTATGTTTAATATTTTGGTATATGCCCCAACCAGTCAGAAATCATTAACTCATTTGCTCATGAATATTTGTCTGCTGTGAGCTCTATTTTAAACTTGTCTGCATTAGGACTTATTTTTAGTTCTGTTTTATTTCTGTGGAGAGTATAAGAAGCAGAACATTTTATCTCTTGTTCATAAAGGAGATATAAATCATCCCATTCTAAAAAGGTGGAGCACATTAGCTCTAGTTTTTTTGCAATCAATTTGATCTAGTCTAAAAAAGAGGCCTTATCCTGCTCCTAAACTGGCTTTCCTTATCTAATTCAGAGCACCATAAATGTTCAGCAATCTGATTGCAGTAGAAGAAATGAGGTTATTTTTCTACTCTAATTATTGCTCTGATATAGAAAATGAGAAGATTAATATAAAAAAAGCAGGAGCGGTGTTATATTTGAATAACCCACCTGCAAAGGGATCAGCCATCACTCCTCACTCCCAATCCCTCGAACTAGATGGGCCTTAGGGTCCCTTCCAACCCAAACAGTTCCATGATTCTCTGATTCTGTGTCCCAGCTTACTACAACAGATCCTCCAGGCTCAGTTTTTGTCCAGGCCTTGTGCCATCTGCTCCTACAAGCATTCAAGTGACACCAGGAAATAACTCTTGACATTCAAAATAGAGCTCCTTGCTGAACTTGGAGCTGCAGAGCCTGAGACTGACCAATAAATATCAATCATGGTAGTTTCACAAGAAAATTTCCTTCTCCATTGAGTGTGACTGCAATAATTAATCTGGCCTTCAGTGCTTTCAAAATGAAGCTAATCAATGACTTATTGCCATCAACAACACAAAATCATCTCATGGTAGCCAGTGCCTGCATCAGAGATAAATTCTGAAATTTACATTTGTTTTTATTTTGACACTGATTGCACTTAAGCATGCTAATTATCAGAATAACAAATTTTTTTTCACATAAAAGAAGGCAGAGAGTATCAAGATTTGTGGGGAAAAAAAAACTCTGGAAGAAGAAATAACCATTTGATAGAACGTAGGATTTTTTCAGAAAAATTACTGAAGTAGAGGGCTCCCTTTATATAATTATGAAATTATTGTTGGTATGACTGATTTAATTTGAATAGCATTCCCTGGGGAAATATACTGTGCTATCAACTTGAAATGATTATGATTATTTGGCCTTCAGCAGTAGTGGGATAAAGTCAGCAGTAGAGCTGGATGGCAGTATGCCCACAGCTACACCTAATGAAATGAAGCACATCTGTGGCTCTGACAGGAGGAAATACCAGGGAATGAGCTCATCTTAGAGCAACTCATTCCATGCCTGATGCCAGCAGAGTCTCCAAGCACCCACAGGCAATACCCCAAGGTCCTTACTCAGCTTTTACTCAGAATTGAGGGAATTTTGATCACAGAGTGGAAACCAAGAGGGGCAGATGTTATGCTAAAAAATAATAATATAAAGAGGTGCTGACTCTTCACCTTCTTCAGTTTGGCAGAAGATGCTGAGAGGGGTCTTCTGTGAGCTGGACTGCAAGACCGTGAGATGACCCTCAGTAAATCATTTCTCCTTACAGAGATGGTCAAATATGAAAACTGATATTTTTGTGATAAGTTAAATGGAGTGGAACTTCATCAAACTGGCAATAACTGCTTTATTTTGAGCAGTTCTCCTAAGATCAGGCTAATTTTATACCCTGAAACATTTGTGGGGGAAGCCTTAACAATGTCTTCCTCTGACATGAAAGAGGGGAACAGCCCCAGAGAACTGGTTCTTGGAGGACTTCTGCTCCACTGAACAAGCCCTCTGTGGCAACTTACAATAATATGGTTTTTTAAATTACATTGACAGGTTGCACAATGTTTCTCTGCTGCTCTTGACTAACAATCTAGCAAGCAGATGAAAAGGCAAACCTCTGCCTTTGTCAGCTTTGCTGGCACTCTGCTGAGGGAGATCAAAGCAGGCATTTTGAAGGAAAGAGAGTGAGGATGTAGCCAAATGGTGGTTTGAGACAAAGGAGCAGCCTGCTTGAGGTCATAGATGGAAGGGAAAATCCTGATAGAAAAAGGAAAAAAGAATCCCTAAACATATGTTGTGCAGGAATACACAATTTGCCATCCTTCTCCATGGAGACTAAGCTAGATTCTGCTTTCACAATTCATTTGGCCTGCAGGAGTGAAGAGCTGCCTGTCCAGAGGCTCTGGACCATTGCTGCCCTTGATTTTGTTAATGGCAGCAAACTGCAGGACAGCCCGGCCTCCCTGTTGACTGCTGTCTCTATAAAATGTGAGTTCCTCAGAGGAAAAGGAAATAATGCCAGAAAAAGTAAATAGCTTACTTTCCATGTAAAAGCGGAATAGTGTTCTGACCATAGTAAGCAGTTTTTCTTCCTTCCATGCAAGCCAAAAGAGGTCTGTGCAAAAACAATCCCCTCTGTCATAGGATAAAAGCTATACATAGTCTAAGAATGACTTAAGCTTCCTGGGTACCTTACCCTGGGACATAAAATCAGGTATTCAACTCCTGCTGGACCTGTGCTGCGGCTACTTTCCCTGGAGCTCCTAGGAAGCATCTGGACCCAACACATTAGCTGCTTATTGTTCAGCTTTTCCATTTTCAGAAATCTGGTTCCCAGTTATCCCCTCCTGGAATGAGGTGCTGCTAAGAGACACAATGCAAAGCACAAAACATAATTGGGATGCAATACGATTAAAATGAGAAATCTGCCTAAGCAGGAGCAAAAGTCAAGAAATGGAGGAAATTGTAAAAAAGGTGAAAACCTAAATAATTCCCATAAAATCATTTTGATTTTTCTGTAATCCCCTGATTCCAATAGTACCAAAACAAGAAAAACACCTTTTGCAATAATCTTCTGGTTGGAAAGGAGATAAACCAAATGCAATATTAATAATAAACATTTTACTAACTTGACATAGACCCACAAATGTTTCTGAGAACACACAAAACCCATATAAAATATACCATCTGTCCTCAAGTTCTGCAGAAGCTGGTGCCAGCAGTTCAGGCAAAGGTGGGTGTAGTACAGTGCCCACTGGCAAGGAAACTCTGAAGGGAAGACTGAAAAAAGAATGTATTATTGGAGGTAATGAGAAGTACGAAGTAGCAAGTATTTCTTTTCCAGGAGAAGGGAATAATGAAAAAAGCTCTGAAGGCAGAAGCTGGAGAAGGATTAAGTAGGGAGGATCAGAATTTCTCCAGAAAGTTCTTATCTATAGCTAATATAAATAGGCATATCATTAAATCTGCTAGAGTAAAAACCTATAGAACTAAACAAATTCACCAGAGTGTGACATTTTAAACCTCTGTCCATTGTCCATATGCAGCTTAAGTACAAGCCTAAGTTTTCTGCATGCCCTGTGTATCCCTTTGTACAGGACAGGAACATTGTTCCCAGCAGGGCACAAAGTGCATTTCTCAGCACAGGCGTAATGCCATGGCATGACTTAGCCATGACTTAGCCCACCTCAGAAATAAGAATATCTTGAAATATCTGAGGGGAAAATCCAACAACACCCTTTATTCTCCAGAGAAATATTGATGATGTATTTCCTTGACTTGTCAAATTGGCATGTTTTGACTGTGGCTCTTCCATAAATTCCACAGGTTAAAAAGATACAAAATAAGTTACTGGTTCACGAAAACCCCCTTCTGAATGGGGTATATGAACTGCACTTCTACATACATAGAGTGCTGCTGCCCAGAACAACACCTTACTGTGTTCAGGTGAAATTCGCCTGACCCAACATTCTTTTCATATGAATCAAAAATTTCAAAGGATCTTGTGAGTTTGTATTCTCTTTGCTACAGAGGATTCTGGAAGACCTTCCTCTGAAACACTAGATGCTCTTGTTTGGAGCTAAATAGAATCTTTAATGTAATATTAGACTGCTTTAGATATTTTTAGACAGACTAACTTAGCTTGATGTAGTGCCATTTCTTCTAGACTTTGTCTTCAAAAATTCCTCTCAAAGCAATTTATTTTATTTTAAAGGAAGCTGTAACATTTCTATGGAAGAAAAAATGTAGATAGTTTTCTTATTATGAACTGTTTTCAACTGCAAATTTAAGGATATATTTATAAAGGCTTATACACTTAGGAGGTAAAAACTTGGCTAAAATATAAAATCCTTTTAAGCAGCTTGGCTTTTATAGCATGCTACAAATTCATGAAGAAAGGAATACAGGAGGATTGTAAAAATTTCATGCCTGACGCTTGCATGTTATCTTTGGGAATCCAGCCTGAATAAGGAAGGCATAAAAGGAAAATATAAGCTTGCAAAGCTCCAATGTAGTGTCATAAATCAGAAATTCTGGACTGAAGGAAACCACGATCAATACGACAGGTGTCTCAGCACTTGACATGTGTCCACATAAACACAAGTTAATTATTTCAGATGTTGTATTTAGTCTGAAGAATACAATTTGGGATTAAAAATAAATTCAATAGTACATATATGGTGATCAGTAACATTCATCTGCATGGCTAGATCTAGACATAGCAACTTGAAAAGATAATTAAGATTCAGTTTCCGTATAGAACAAAAGTGAAGCAGATTCATCGTCTTTAAATGTGAAGGTTGGAGTGAGCACAGGGTGATATTAGTTGCTAGTGAAATAAGATAAAACTCATTACAAAGATGTGTTCTTTTTCAATAAAAATAATATTTGAGAGACAAGAAAAATGAATTGATAAAACAAAAGGACAGAAGCTACAATGTAGGAAGTGAAGAACAAAAAAGTATGTTCTAAACCATTGGGACATGTATTTTTTGCTAAAGAAGTAAATGAAAAGGATTGAAGAGATAAAAAAATCTATACAGACCCAAGAAAAAATAACAGGAATTTTGGTAATACAAATATTTTTTCTTTAAATGAACTACTTGCAATAAAACTATGAGCCACTTTTTCATTGCAAAACAGTGCAACACCTACCATTGTTTCACAGCTGTTGAGGCCGTCTGTAATGTTCAGAAAAGTCCATTGTTTACTATTGATAAGTAAGGATATTTAAAGGAACACATATTCTGAGAGTAACAGCTACTCTGAAAGAAAGGTGTAAAGAAATTTAATTCTCAATTTTCTCAAATTCCTCATTATAATATTAGTAATCAGATAAAGTTAAATTATTTCAATGACTCAATTTACATTTCAAAACATTAAAATTGTAGAGCAGAGCTTTTTCGGTCTGATATTAGGATTAGCTCTTTGAATACCCCTGGAGAAAACTTGTAGGCAGTTGTTTTGGTTTTTTTTTAGTATGACACAGTCATATCCAGTTTTCTATAGAACAGTCAGGAAAAGATGTAGCAAAAATACCTCAAGATATTCCAGAATGGAGAGATTAGACTGCTTTCTACTTTTAATTGATTTACAAAGAGCTGTAGAATGGCAGTGAAAATTCCCTATTGCAGCTTGCTCAGTGTCTCCACCACACTGCACTATTTTGAATTCTTTTTTCAAGAAGAGGGCTGCTGCTGGGCTGACAGAGAGCATTCAGCACTCCCTCTTTGACAATTCATTGCTTCTCTTCAGAGAAGTTTCCTTCCTCAAATACGAGTGGTTTTTGCATAGCACAGAAGTTCCATTTGGATTTTTTGCCTCTTGGTCAAAAACTTGATATGAATATCACTGATCAGCAAGAATTAAAGTGCTGGGTTTATGTGCTGAGGTTAATAAGGATGCTTTTAGTACGAACTTACAGTTGGAGAGGGAAAGGTGGGCAGAGCAAACTATCACTGATTGTTTAATACTTGCTAACAGAGACGAGTGGCCTTCAGGATAGATGTAATTCAGAGAAAACACATTAGATATGACTATGAAGTGATGCATCAACAGCAATTCTGTAATTTAGATGCAAAATGCAAAAAAGAATTGAAACGCACCGTTAATATTCCTTGCTTTAGTGAGCTGACCTTCTGCATATTGGTGATACAGTTCATACAGGGAAAAGAGATGCATTCAAATTCAATCAGTCAATGCTGCTGGAATGAGGAAGGTTTTGCTGACTCCAAACTACACACACTGACAAGAAACTGCAACGGGAAATTTGTTCCAGCCTTTCCTCTAACCATGAAGCAACTGCGTTTAAGAACATTACGATAAGGTGAAAGCAAAATATGAGACACTGTATGAAATGTAAATAAAACAGAAAAACAGAGATAGAAAGGATAAAAATATGCAAAATGTGACTGAAGATTTTTTTGAAGTCTCGTTTTGGACATATATTGGTAGGGTAGCTTGATTTTTTTGCATTTCTTTGATGGTTTTCCAGGCTAGCTACCATTTTACAGCATGTGAAGTTGTATCATCACACACCACCATATATGCTGTTCCTGCATGTACAATGAGCCTGCATTGCACAATGAATGAAAACAGATTCTGTGTTTCTCTTCTTCCAAAAAATAAACACCAGAAAAGCTTGAAATTGTTTTATATCACTCTAATATGCCACTCTTCCTCTCTCATTTTTAAGAGATTTGGACAACTCAGCAATGGCCATTTAAATGACTTTTATGCCATTTATATCATACTGGCTATCAACAGCAATGTACTTGATCTAAAAATCTGAATGCTGAAGCTGGTTTTCCCCTACTTTTCTCAGTACTTTTCTTTATCAGGAGAAGCTACAAGTTTAAATACAGCCAGGATGTCCTCTGCCCTTTTATTGAAATAGACCCCCAGTTCAGAAACTTCTCTTTTTAGGACCAATGTGTATCTATGAAAAATTTCCATTCGTGCTTTTAGGCTCTGGATATTTAGCTGATTTAGTGTAGTTTGGATTTTCCAAAATCTGAGATGCTATTTGTGAAAAACAGACAAGTTGTAACTCTCAGATAGCTCAGCATTACAAAGTGCTGTGACACACTGTGCAAACATGATTTTAAGACTCCAGGACTAGCAAAATTGGCAGCCAGCTCCTTTTGCAAACACAGAACTTAAACAAACAAAAGTGCAAAACAGACCATGATGAGAAGTGAAATCTTTTGATTTCAAGCAATTTGAGACACTGAACTACTTGGAAGAAGGTTTGCAAGCCTTGTTCAGCACCTAAAATAACACTATTAGCAAAGATTGTTGTATGTGATGATTTTCAACTTCAAGATGCTCAAAAAACTCCCTTACATTATAGTTTTATGTTTTCGCCTCCCTAGCTACTGATGACTCTTTAAATTATCGTGCAACAATATACCCTGGAATTGTATGGTTAATTCAAAAAGAGGAAGAATAATTGAATTTTTACATTGTGGCATCTTTGTTTATATTTAATGCACAACTTACATGGGGTATGTTGATAAGAAAGCTGGAGAACAGACTTGGGAGGGAAAAAACAATGATCAAACATACAGATGGACAACAGAAAACATTAGGAACTACTGCAAGTAAGAGACATGGAGTAGGCCCAGATGACCAGGCCCTGAACAAGAGGATGTAACCAGAGCACTGCTGAGTGATGGCCCTGTGAGAATGTATTTGCTGCAGAACTGGGCTACCCATTTCTGAGTAGATTGATAGTGTCTTCACTATATACAGTGTCTTCACTGTATTATTGAATCATATTAAAATTACAGTTTAATAAAATTACAATCACAAAAGATAACTACATGTGGAAATGGAGATAGAGATTAAAAGTAAAACTGAGTTTATTTGAACAGTACGAAAACAGTACGAAAAGGAATACAAAGGTCTGCGAAATGAAGGTAGAATAATTCACAGTAGTTGTCATATCACAAGAAAGGACATCACAGAAATACACAAGGTATAGCATGGAGGTTGCTGATGGGCAACCTGAAGAAGAACTTCAAGATTTTAGTGAAGCAGGAAGGTTAGAGAAACTGTGAAATTAATGCTCCCAACGGCATAGCAGGGATTTACACATTTCCATTTTATTAATGCTAATGGGATTTATGTTCACTACTACCCCATACGTCAAGAGAAGAATTAGCAGCCAGGTCTATCTTGTTTAGAAAAGGAGGGGATTAGCTCTATGTTTCTGCCTCCCAGTACAAGACTTACAAGCCTCACATCTTGGGAAATTATCCACTGTGCAGCAGCTATAAAAGTACGGAGATTACTGCTCCAGAAAGAGTCCATGGGAAATTCCAAATGGCCAAAGTCAGTTATAGAGGCCTGGGATATCTGTGGGAAGAATACAGATTTCCAAAGACAACAGGAAATCCTCTCTTTTCGGGAGAGCGAGACAGTCACCGGTGCGCCGAGTACGGCTGGGAGCTGCAGCCCACACTGGGAACAGTTCCCTGCACTCACACACACCCAGCCAGGCAAAGCTCACCCAGCAGGGCAGCAGCAAGAACCAGGAACTCACCTGGTAGGACACAGCTGTAGGAGCTGTATTTCAGCAGATGTTCAAAGCCTAATTAGCTCCCCTTTAGGCTGCACTAACACAGAGGGGATTTAAAATTGCTTTGAACCCGTCAGTGTGTAAGAAGCCTAGCTCAGGGAAAAGGGTACTTGGGTGATACAAGAACACATTCGCATCAGCAGTCCACAGTGGTTGAACCCCAGATGGCAACTAAGTACCAAGTACCACACAACCACTCACTCACCAGTTACTGAGAAGACAATTTACTCTGTCCCAGACAAAGCCAGGTCACAGTCCCAGACCTCCACAGCATGCCACGGCCTTGAGGAACACAAACCTTTTTGCTTCACAGAAAATAGAGCGTGTTCTGATCAATGCACCAGCACAGGATTCATCATGTATAAATTGCACACATCCAGGTTATTTCCATCAAGGTAGATGCATCATTAAATACAGCATATTACTGCTCCTGATACTTCCGAATGCTCAGTGAAACAGGGTTTTCTTGTCCCCTGAGAAAATGTTGCTTCCTTCATGCAAAACACAATTTAAAACAGTATTTAACCTTTTCCAGGAAACTTTCCTTGCACTTTAGAAAGGTTCAAGCTAGGACAACATTCTCTGGTAGAAACATTTGGTCTGTTTTCACCCGGGTACAGATACTGTAACTGCCAAAATCTGCACTTTCACCTAACTTTTTGGCCCAGCACCCAATTCAGCTAGGAGATGAGATCAGACATAAGTAGATGCTTCCAGACATGCACACCAGAGAACAAGTATTTTTCAGGCCAGAAGTGTCTTACTATTTGCATCACAAACCTTTCACCCACCTTTTCAGAAGGCAGTGTTTACATTCTTGTGGTGCCTGCTCTGCACAAATAAAATTAAACTAAATTTAATTAAGCAGGCCCCTTTCAGCAGTGTTCTTTCAGTGCTTTCACACCTTAGTACAAACTAATGGAATCCAGAATAAAAGCAAGAAAGAGCTATGAATACACACCTCTGTTTCTACACAGCAGCTTCTCTATAAGGACCAGCCTGCGATGACGTTGTGTGGCTCCATCCCAGACCTGTGCCTTTACTTGTATCAAGCTCGTAGAAGGTGAAACATTTGCAAGAATGGCCCCATGTTAGAATAATATCTTTCACTAGTCATCATCAAAATAGTATTACTTGAGCTATCAAAGGTTTCTGTATTGTTCAGAAAACTCAGGACCAAAAGGATTGGGTGTCGGGAACTTTGCCATTTCTGCCAGCCTTGAATAAGAGACAGAAATGTGTGCTTTGTCTGGAACTGCTCCCATACTGGGGAAAAACCTCCATTCCTGTGAAAACTAGATCAAGGAATATCTTTGAATATTCTACATACAAATAAAAAATCCAGATCAGAAGACTCATTCACAACTATCTCCACATTGTATTTGTACCAAATTCTCTCTTTTTACATATCCAGGAACACATACACTTCAGTGAAGAGGATCATTCAAGATTTGCAAACGCAGAAATTCCTATAGTCCTGAAATAACTTTTTTACACTTGCTTCTAATGTATCTGCAAAAACAGTATGTGCATGTATTGATGATAAAAATAGAAGAGCACAAGAGAAAATATGTTGTTTCCAGCTCCAAATTCTTTTATTCCACTCCAGTTCTCTTTGATATTCACAGAGCTCTTTTTTCATTTAAACCTCCGTGCACAAACTGTGAGCCACTCCTTCATGTTTCCTGAGTGTAGTTAGGGAATATTAACAACTGCTCTTTGTTGGCACTAGTGTGAGATTTATGAAGGCATTGGCACTCAGTTATTAAAAGACACCTAAGAAATATACACAAATGCTGCAAATGATTGAAATGCAAACTTTAGTTAAGAACTAGATATCACGGAGTATATTTTAGACAGCTTGAACTAAAAGTCAAGATTCAAGACCACTAAGCAGTGAGATATTGAGGGTCTGGACCCCAGTTCTGTAGAACGAACCACCTTGCAGTAACAAAGCGACTGTAGGCAAGAAAAAAATCCATAGTGTGATTTTCTGTTATTTTAATGAACATAGGTCATCTTTAGCTAAATGACTTCACTGAAATCAATGGAGTTTCTCTGGCTCTGGTCTATTAACACCAGGAATAGTTAGTACATATTATTTGACCAGTAGTAGGTCTGGAGTGCTGCCTTTCCACCTAAATTCTGGAAGTAAATTTTTAACGCTTTTCTGAATCTCTAGAAATTAAAAGTAGTTTATAGTGTTCTGTAGGACACTAACTCTACAAGATGAAAACAATTGTTGGAATAGCAGTTGCTGATTTATCTGCGGCTCTTAACATTCCATTGTTAGAATAATGGTTGAGAAGTAAAACATAATAAAGAATTTATGAACGCCAGTTTTAAGTACTAATAGTTGTAAGACCTCCCAAAACCTGACATAACTCTCAAAGCAAATATGCATGGGAAAACTCAGCTTGTATAAATCAGTGTATGTCCCCCACTAACTCCTGGAGAAGCCCTTGAAGGAATTAACAGGACTTCTAAGAATGAACAACCCATCACCAAATGAAGTTGTGCATTACAATTTTGCAGACCTGCAAGCCTGAATCTATTAAATAAAGGAGAGAGTAGATCTGGAGTAAGTGACAGTTAATCAGACAGGTGAATTAGATGATACTTCTCTCTTCTCAGGAAGTAAATGTTAATTTCTGTGTCCATGAAATGCATCCTGCAGGAGCACAAAGAGACTATTAAAGTGAGTAGCAGCAGCCAGGGACAGATGTGTTTGGGGAATGAATCTCAGCAGCCAAAAACATATTTCAGGTTTGAAATTTGTGTTAGGAATCCATTCTAAATCTGTCTTCTTGCTTTAAAAGACCTTAAGATTCCCACCCTCAACCACTGCCCTGACCTCTGGCTTGACATTCCGTTCAGGGGAAAGTGATGGAAAATCAGAAGCAACTTGGATAATATCTACTGAGCCTTCTGACTCTCCATGTTCCTAAAGCCCATGATAAATGTTTCACGTGTTTGTTGTTTCTTTCTTTCTCTTAAGACCCTGCTATCTGAAAAATCCATAGTAAATTCCATAATTCTTTACTACACTTTATCAACCAATCGTGAAAACAGGAAAATTTCTCTCCTCTGTCTTTACTTCTCAGATGAATAGTGTTGAGCAGCTGAAATTATAAAGAGTCCTAAAGCTCTTAGGTTTCTTCAAAAATGAAACCAGGGCTTAGGTATTTTCTTACTAAAGCTGGGGTTCATGCCTCAAGATACACTCAGGTCTATTTGTGGATTTAAGAAAACAACAGAATGTACTTTGGAATATGCAGAAAGGAATTTTACTGCACCCACCACCCTCTTACACATTAGTATTTTATTATAGCAAGTTTATTTTTTAAAAACTACATTTATTCCACAAAATTTCAAAACCTAAGTTATATAATATGGTGAAATTATTTCAAGCGTTTAAATAACAACCTAATTAGTTTAGCTTAGAATTGGAAATCAGAACTTCAATTAATATTCCCATTTTCAGATCTTAATTTCTGCTAAACTAACTGCATTACTTCAGTTAATAGCTTTTCCTTCCTGCACTATGCAGCTTAACATCCCTAAACATTTCTGTATCAATTACTAAATCTAAATTAAATGTTTATTGGAGTTATTTACTTCTCAGCATTCTCAAGCATGGCCACGGTCCATGACTCACCAGCTAAGTTTTGAAGGTTTCTTATGGTACAATGACTATTAATTACATGTAAAAGGTTTGAAAATGAGTGAACAGTTTAAAAAGAATTTGGATACAACTTAATTTTACCTATCAGCAGCAGAAAAATTCTGATGAGGGAACGTGTACTGAAGATAAATTGCACTGATGTTGCTGTCAATTTAAAGTGGCTAACATGTGGTAAGAAAATGATTCTAATGAATTTCTTTTACAAGCCAAGCTCGGATGTAAGAAAATTAAAGGAACAGAGTAACAAAAACTGGTAATCTCATATAGTACAACCTCTGTTGGTCAGTTTAATTCAAGAAATGTGTATGTACTTGATGCTTTAAAATTATTTTTCCCTTACTGGGTTTTCACTGAAGTTTAAATCAATTTCCAGTAACTAAGAAGTTTCTCTCTCAGTGTATAAAGGCAAAGGGTTACAAGGAGCTTCGGTGCAGTACAAGGCAAGGCAAAGGCAAACAAGTTCCTAGTTCCATTATCACACCTAATGTTTTACAGAGATGCCCATGGATCACAATAACATATGGCAAAGAACAAGCACCTTTTGTCTCATGGGTAAGTTGCAGGTAAACCACCAGGATTTTCAATTCATAATTATTTACCATATTTGGTATCAACTTTTACCAGTAAAACCACTTTCACCACTAGTTTGGACCTCACCCTGCCAAGTGCTAAGGCCTGCTGGAATTTGTGGACGGTAGGAATCTTGGATTCCTCACCAGATTTTGGTAAAGTCCTCTAGTTTGAAGATAAGAGCATTTATTATTTAATTTTTAACATCTTTCCCCGTGCATCATGCCCTACTTAATGTGGTGATTGCTGGGATGATCGACATAATCGACCAATACCAAGGGGGCACGCCACAGTGAATATATCAGAGGAAACATGTCATTTGGCAAAGCTGTAATTTTGAAGTCTAACCTTCAATTTCAGAAAAAGATCTTCCAGTAACAAAGCCATTACTGCAGGTTATACTGTTTATGAGCTGAAATTTCCACATTAAATTAAATAATTGCCCATGACTGACAATGCTTAGATTCATAATGACAGTACACAGAACATATTTTCTGTTTCTCCGTGTTCTAAATTTCCAAAATATCTTCATACTTTAATACGATCCCATGTGAATTTTCATTTTATACTGGCCCCAGAAACAGCCAGTCTCAGCCCAGAGATCCTGCTGGATATCAGAGCCTGAGCTGAGTTCTCAACCCACCCCTCAGGTCAGCCCTCACACGCACATTTTCCAGGTCTTCCCAAGACAGTCCACTCATGAAGGGACTCAGCCCAGTCACTTGATTTGCTCCTTGGGGTGACAACCTATCCCTTTCAATAGGCCGAGTCAATGAAACCTTTGCAGAGCTACAAAAAGTAGTACAAGTGTTAATTAAACTTTGTTATTTTCAGTGTAGAATTCAATTTGAAGGAACCCAGTCTTTTAAAGCAACTGAAAAGTCAAAGAAAGCAATAAATTCAAAAAGCCTCTCTTGCTGCATTGTTAAAGAGTGCATTGAATTGCACACCCAAAATAATCAAGGAAGGGGACTTTGATCTCCAAATACTGAAATTAGCCCAGATCACTGCTTTTGTACTTCTTTCCTCAGTACGGAAATAACCTGAGAGGAAGAAAGCTTCTGGAAAGGCTTTACTGGCTATGCCAACAGCAGGGGCTTGTCGGCCAAAGGCCTCATGCTATAAATCTCAGTATTGCTAAGCAAAGCACAGGGCCTGAAAACATGGTAGCAGGACAAATTTTTTGACAAGTTGGTAAAATTTTGAGGTAAAGTCCTTACCTGAATTTTCTGGAAATCTCCTCCAGATTTACAATGTTGTGGAATATAACTCTATTCTCTTTAGAGATTTACTTCCTGGGGTTAATTGCATAGCTTAAGTTGAAATGACTGTAGGAGGATGTCATAGAGAGACAAAATAGAAAGGAAAATGAGATAGATTCCTTTAAGTTTTGGAGAAAGCCTGGATAAAAGCTTTAGGAAAGATCCAACAGAGAAGACTTCCTCAAAGAGATGTTTTCTGCAATTCAGCACAGAGGCCACTGCCTGAAGAATGCAGAATTGGCAGGTGCTTGGTAAAGACAACAGGAAAAGTTATTTTTCAAAGGAATGAAGTTCTAAGCAGCAAAAGGTGATAAGCTACATTTACAGGTGACTGTTTAGGTTTCTAAGCTTTCTGATCAGGGGCTGCATACCTGGCCTCAAAAAACAACTGTTTGTTTTCCTGTAACTTTCTAAAACCAAAATGAGGAATGAAAGTAGTTCTAACAGTGTCTTAAAAAAAAAGCTCTTGAAGCTATTGTAGTGCTAAGAAAGATGTAAACATAGACCATTAGAAGAACACCTATATGGAAACAACCAGAGACCCTTAGGGAGCTATATACAGTTTTTCATATAGGTCTGCTTGACTGTAAAAGAAAATTGAACGATGTTGTATTTTGAAATTCACCCTGAAGTGATACAACTTTAATTAAAAGTCTTCTATGGACACCAACTGCTCTTTCAACTGAAAACTGTTAAGAACTTGAAAATGCAAGATTTTTTATGTGGACACCAAAGTCTAAAATTTATCAAGACTTTTAAAAACTTTTCTGCTATTACACACTTAAAAAGAGCATATGCCACTGTGGCTCATGAGATATATAGTACAGAAGTTTCAAAAATATAAGGAAAACAGATAGATCACATGGTGTAAGCTATGAACTAGTGCTATGAACTAATTTGCAGAAAAACTGGCACCTTTAATCTTGGCGGAGGTAGGGGAGTGGGTAGTGCCCTGTGACCAAATCCAGGAGAATGGAGAGCAGCGAAGTGGATGGACCCCCATGCCTGCTCTGCAGTCTGCTCACCAAAGACATGTGTGGAGCATCTTGGCTAAGGGAAGCAGTAGAAATTTAACATTGATTGTACTGGCTGTTTGTGCTTTGGAGAAGACAACTAATGGAGATAATCAGCACTGAACTGCAGCTCAGATCAAACTGAGCCAAATTCCTCCAGGGAGATGTCTCTGGTTTAGACTGGAGATGGGACACAGTAAGGAAGGTGGTATCTACAATCAGAGATATTCCAAATCTGCTAAGCTCTTCAAAGGTCCTGCTTGCTCCATCTACACTCCTGATGTGTTTGATCCATACCCTTGATGCATGAGCTGATGGTGCAGCTAGGTAGAAATACCAGTAATTCTCACTGGAGTAAAGCACAGGGTGTTTGCCTTCTCCTGCCATCCTGGTGTAAACGAGATGCAGAAATTTGGTACACTTATCAAAACTTAAAGAAATCCATGACGATCCCTTCCTGCTTTGATAAAGTACATTAGGTCATTATGTGCCTAAAATCATATGGAGAACAACAGGAACGAGAGGAAAGAACAAGCTGCTGAAATGCTAAGCTTAGCTGAGTCAGACAGGTTCCCTGGTAACAAAAGCAGTTACATTTATAAATATGCTGCGGCCCCCACAGTATGGATTATTTCCCATTGTTTTTAAAAGATGGCTTCTTTAAAAAGAAAGATTAAAAAAAAATAAAAGAACTTTTGCCAAGATGTATGAGGAATTATTTTCTGCCCCTTTTTTCACACTGAATTATCCCAGAACTATTGACTCTGAGAAATAAATTGCTCACTGTGACTATAAAGGGAGCAAAGTCTCCCTACTACCATTAAAATGAAGATATCCAGCTTCCACTTTCACCTTTAGGTTCCTTTTAAATGAAGCATTTCTAATAAAAATATTCTACTTATTTAATGCAGTACATAAAAAGGCAATGAAGTCCAAGGTTGTAGGTGTTTTTACATAAATTTAATTTATAATAAAATAAAAATACACAATGCCTAAAGTACTGCTAAAAATGAACTTTCCTCCTCTCTACCTTAAAGTAAGTATTAAGAACCCTATTCACATTTGGATAACTCTGCATTTATTTTAACTTCATTATAAAACAGCTCTCAGACTAAACCATATCAAAATCTTGTTTGCACAAAACCCAATCTATTTTTGATACCACTATTCCTTCATATCTGAGTCATAACAGTCACGAAAGCTGTCAGCATAAAGCTGCAACTCACTTTTAAACCCTCAAATATATATAAACTTTATTATTTGGCTTTGATCCCTACACTGAAACCCCAGCTAATAATAAATCTACCTTTTAGAGATTTTAGGAAGTATCATTTAGGACAAAGAATCCAAGTACTGGTTATCTACCAAGGTAATGACAGAAATAAAGGGAAATTTCATACAAACATCAATGATAGGTCTAGTTTGCAGGATTCCCCAATATTGGACACTTCAGATTTGGCTGGACAAGGTACTGAACCATCTCATCTGGCTGTGCTTTTGCCAAGTAAGGTTGGACCAGATGACCCCTAAGGTCCCTTCCAGTCTGAGATTCTAAGATTCAATCATTCTGTCATATGAATTACTAAGCCTGGTGCTAAAACAAAACCACAACAGAAATATCCAAACCCAGCAGAGTAACCTACCAATCAATTTTCTCCTCTAAATCCTGTTTATTTCTAAAATTAAATGACTGACCACAAAACACAAGAATCAACAAATCAGAATCAGGCAAGCTTATTCCCCACCTACACAATCCTTTCCTCTGGAAAAGAGGTGCATCTGTTCAGAGCTTTCCCCTTCCACCTTGCTCCCTGACTTCCCTCATTGCATCTCTCACTACTCTCTTCAACTCACTGAGCAAAGCAACATAGGTCCCTGCTGCAAAAGCTCTCACTGACTACCCACTACTGCTGATTTTCTGGTTTTTCCCAGTCCCCTCAATCCAATTAATTTTATTTCTTCTCCCAGCTCAAAAGCAACACCTGCCCATTCCCTAGCTCACAAGTCTGTACCATAAACATCTGTTTTGTCTTCATCCTTGCATTTACCCATTCTCATGCTCCATGATCATTGCAGTCTTTACTTCTTTTCACTTCTAGCACTGGAAGAAGCTCCTGGGCTCCTTCCACTGCCTCTTCCCACTTCTGTCTCACGTGCCTCTTCCACAAATGTTTTACCATAAAGGTCTCTGGCTCTGGAAAGGTGAGTGCTCTCTGCTTCCCTTGGTACCTCTGATCACGTCTTTCCTGCACAGCACAGGACTGTGACAGGCAGGATTGAACAGAGGAACTGACTGGCACTGAGGGAGCCAAGGAGGCTTGGCAGGGGCTGTACTGCAACTCCTGCTCATAATTACCGTGCAAGTAGACCCTGCTTATTGTCATTTTTAAGAAGTCTATAAAATATGAAATGGTCTAAGTAACATGTAGGACACTCCAAACTGGGATTAGCGGCCCCTGGCACCAAAAGAGGTTCAATTCTAGGATTACAGGAAACTCCCAGAGCGGGACCCAGCTGGGCCAGCAGCACACACCCGGTGAGAGCAGCTAGAGACTGTCAAGGAAACCAGTCACTTGCTTATTAAGGAGCCTATCACAGTATATACTTTAGTTCAAAATTAATACTACAATTTGAAACTGGAGATTTAAAGCTCTAAAATGGTTCTAAAATTTTTAATCTAAAGTTAGAAGGATGGAATTTGCATATACAAGCCCTAATCCTTCGCTATGGAGCAGAAGACCATACTGCAGACATGAAGGCACTTATAAAAGCAGGTCCCCAGAGCATTTTAAGAGGTCCCCAGGGCATTTTTAGAGTCCTCCTCTCGTTTACACACTTTTGTTTTAAAGCTGAGGTGTTTGACAGCAGATCAAGGGCACTGAGGGCTGGCAGCCCAGGCAGAGAGAGACTGGGCAGAGCAGAGCAGGAGGAGTTTGCCTGGGGGAGGACAGCCCAGCATGATGGCAGCAGAGCTGCACAGCCAGATGTGGATGTAGCTAGAGGAAGCCAAAGGCTTTCTCAGCTTCATGCTTAGAGACGAGAGTTGCCTAGGCACAGGATAAAGTGATTACACAACCACAGGAGAGGCGTGGTGAAAGCTGTGGTGGGTGGGGAGCAGCCCAGCTTGCTCCATCAAACCCCAAATGTGCAAGAGCATTCTGTATGGGGAAGCAGTGTGTCTGTACAGAACTGGGAGTGAGAGACACTGGCTTGAAGCCAGGGCTGTCAGTTTGGAAGAACTTGGGGAGGGGAGGCTGAGAACCAGCAGAAGCACTGCTGAGCTGTCTCATCTCAAGGCAGGTAACAAGCCTGTTCCTGGAGGAGAAAGACAACAGGAAGATAGAGATGTTCATGCTCTAGTTTCGGGAGCAATACACAGCAGGACTCATATGGAGGAACAGCCCCAGTTTCAAGGCAAACAGGCATCAGCACACTGAGGGGGATGCCAGTGACCAGTCCACCTCATCAGGAGTCTTGTGCATCCTCACATGGAGGAAGCAGCCCTGGCTGCCAGGGCAAAGCACAAAGTGATGGAGGGAGATTGCAAATCAGAGGGTTATCTTACAGGGTGATAAGGGTGGTTAAGTATTGGGAGAGGCTGCCTGGGGAAATGGTGGAATCACCATCCCCAGAAGTGTTCAAAAATCCTGCAGAGGTAGTACTTAGTGGTGGACTTGGCAGTGCCGGGTTAATGGCTGGACTTGATGATCTTAGAGGTCTTTTTCAGCCTGAACAGTTCTATAATTCTATGGGAAACTGAAACCCATCAATAGTATCTGCTGTCATGGCAAAGCTGGGTTTTGTACTGTCTACATTCATTCAACTTTTCTTTTTCCTCTCCAAACAGTCACTCCAGTGAGTTAAGTGGTGGTGGTAAACATGAAAAAAATTGCTACTTTGCACAGCAATTTGTCATAAACAGCTTGTAATTATTGCAGGAAGAACATGAAGATTGAGTGAGAACAGATTGAGTGAGAAAACACTGTGGATGGTTCAAAAGAAGTACCTGAGAAACTGACACAAAATATGACAAGCTGGAACAAACCGTCACGACTTCTAAATTCCATCCGTCTCGTCAGTGATCAGAAGGGATCGTGGGAATAGTCCTGGGAACCTTTCTCTCAGACTTGAATTTTGTTTATTCAATATAAGACCAGTACTTTATTAAAGTGCTACTACTGAGAGATGTCCTCTAACAAAAATATTACTCTATACTTTGGAGGAATTAGAAAAATCTTGCAAAATGTTCATTAAAATAGTCATATTCCTGAGAAATCTCCGACTCCGAATCGAGTTACTAAAGCACTGCTAGTGTGGAGCAGCAGCTGAGTTTTGCATTCAGATGTTTTTGCACTTTATACCTTGGTGCTTTCTTCAAGATTTATTAATATTTCTGCTTTGTGTATGAGACTGACAATTTTTAAAGATCTGTTTCATGTACTAATGATGAAACAACAGAAAAATTAAAACACCTTCCCTGGGAAGGGTTTTTGCTAGACTCCATCCCTTTCAGAAATATCCTAGCAAAAATGCTCACTATCAGGAAACAAAACTCTGAACTCTCTGGCAAAGGCTGTGAGCCCTCAGTAGCAGGACCTGGCTGGAGGCAAGGGAGGCACAGGTCAGCCCACAACAGCAGAACCTGGCAGAGTTCTGAAAGACTTTCATTTATCACATCTAATCAGAAAATTGCAAATGAATGAATGGCAGCTAACCAAAATGCAAAATGCTCCTGCCGATCCACCCCAACTGGAAATATGCAACCCAAAGCCTGGTGCGTGCCCAGCAGCTGCTCGCAGGCCCAACACGGAGAGTGGACAGCAGGCAGTAAGCCCTGCCCACGTTTTTGGATACTGGTGCAAACTGGTACATCACTTCACTGATTCCTCACAACCCAGACTCATGGTGTGGCTACTGTGGGAGGGGATGTGAGCCAGACTCTTACTCATTTCTATTTGCAAGCATGGGTACATGCGAGTCCAAAACTGCCTCACAGTGAGCTATTTAGAAGAATGAGAAATATGTTTAAGAAAAATGACATTTGAGAAAGTCACAATCTGTCTGCCAGTTTTTCCTCTTCCTCTATCAATTCCCAGCAAGCGTCTTATTCATTGCCCATTCTCTGCCTTCTTTTTCTTCCATGTGAGCTTTCCTGCTTCTTTTGGTCTTTAGAGTATTTAAGGGACACATCGATTTTTCTTTATAACATATTAATCTTTGAATTGCTTTAATATCTTCTTCACTGTCAAGAACAGAACCTCCTTTGCTGAAGGCTATAGTAGTGCCAGAAAAAAAATTTAAATTTAGCTCAGTATATATACATATATATTTTCTACTTCCCACACACATAAAAGCAGCACACTCCAGTTGGAAGTACATTTAAACTCTTTAATTATACAGGTTATTTAGTCTGGCTCTTTCCTTTCCGATTACTTTTTAACTAAATTAAATGTCTGCCTCTTGCTGTCCTTTCTACATTAGCAGGCCCATTATTGATTTTTATTATCTTTCCAAAGAGCAGGTTTTGCAGCTGATTGCGATTTACACTGTAAGCAGTTCACTTCTGCTGAGGGTTCCTGCTGCCACTGAGACTGCTGAAGATGGTTCTCTCACAGCTCAGCCCTGCCCAGCACTGCAGCAGGGATTACTGCAAACATTACACAGCTTTGCATGGGAAGCGAAGACAAATGCACAAATGCTTCTGTAGCATAAAGAGCACAACGATATTGCTTATTTATGAAGCATTTTTGTACCAAAAGAGCTCCTTGTGGAGGTTTATAATTTACCAGTCAGCTCCCTAAAGAGGTTCCTATTTGCTCTCCTGTCTGCAATGATGTTTACAGAAGAAAACATGTTGCTTCTTTTTCTTCACTTGCAATCAATGTAGGGGGAATGCAAGTAAAAGGGAGACAAAGAGGGAAACAAAAGTAGTGAACATTTTACAAAATGTTTGGCCTTTTGACAGCCCCAGAGATGATCATGAAGGGACTGACAAAGGATGCTCAAGTCCAGAAGTGTTGGTCACCAATGCAGTGGCTGGAATTACCTGCAAACAACAAAAGGAACAATTCCCAACAGCCACAGTGCAGGTTTTCCCTTTTCCACTGTTTGGTAAATCTGAACAACACAGCAACATGCTTCAGTGATAGCTCTGTTTATGCTACATTCCTACCTGAATGCTTCAGAGGCCTGATTTCTCACTGATTATGCTACTTTCCACTCCTACTAGCAGCATCAGAGCAGAGGTATCAGAGACTCAAACAAGAACAAAGCAAGCCTGAAGTGCCAACACTGATTTGTTTTGCCTTTCCAGTACACTTTTCCTCAGCTACAGTTCTGAATTCCCAAAGCACTGTATAAATGGTCAAAACCAGATGAAAACGAAAATATAAATTGATGATTCAGAAAGAAAGCTGGAGAGGAGCACATTTCAAACAATAATGGTTTAGAGTGGATTGAGAAAATAACTACCATTAAAATAAATGCAAAGCCTCCTGACAAGCCTAAAGGGGAAAAAAAAGAATGCAAGCTGGTATAGGAGATTATAAATATAATTACTGAGAATATATAACATTTTACATTAATTAAGATCTCTGCATTTCTCCCAAGTATCAATGCACTTGGATAAAAACATAAAGTCATAAATGCGAAGTCATCAATGACTTAAATTATTTTGTAATTTAAACCTTTACAACCTATGGTATTTATACAATGGGATGCAAACTTCTCCCTTGGTAAGTTTGAATGCGGGCTTGCCATTCTGCAAGAGTAGAATCTCTTTTTGTCAGGGTTGGGGATACCATTTTAACAGTCACAGAAATAATTGCAGTTGAATACGAACATTCTGAGTTGTAGTTACAAACCAACCAGCCAGGTAGTGACTGCAGAGTGAGTGCAGTGGCATTTGCCAAAATCCCACTGCAATCTCCACAGGGACCAGGCTTCCAGCTGAGCAGCACCCAGCCTGTGGCTAGAAATGGGCAATGTCTGGCAGCCCAGCCAGTGTCACTGCTGAGCAAGTGCTGCCCACAGGACACACAAAGCACAGTGATCACAGTATAAACAGGAAATGCAATTTTGCTTTTTCTGGAATATATATGTGACATCTATAAAGCCGCCCTCTCAAACACATGGCCTGCAAGTACTTTAGCTCCCACGGAGCTAAAAAACCCTTCCTGCAGAATTCTTCCTGCAGAATTTCTAGAGTGAAAACGAATTCAAAGAAACTTCTTTTACTGTTCCCTGAGACACACAGATCATCCTCCCCCGTATCACAGTGACATTTTGCTTCTCTGGCAACTGTACCTTCAGTGACACAGTGCTCAGGCTGTGCCCTGAACTGCACCTCAGCATGGAACAACCACAGCAAACAGCTGTGGCTGAGCCCATTCATTACAGCACAACCTTTGGGGAAGCTGTTGAATTAATAGTTTTATAGCACGCCCAAAACATATTAGATTAATGAAAGAAACATTGCAGTCCATCATCCTACTCTCTGTATCCACTTCTGTTCCATTATTAGAGGTTTCTTTCCACCATTTCCACATCTTTCCTGGATTTTATTGTCAGGTTGGACAATTTTCCTCTTTTCCTAGTAACTGAAAATTAGAGTCCACCTAACCCAGTGGAGTTCTGCTGTGTACCTCAGATGACAATTTACATGTTTAAGAATTGTAATGTCAAAAGGTAAAAAGTATCACTTTTCACATACCGACTGTTTAGTTAATTTGATCTGACTGGGGGACTGGGACATATCTCTGGGTGATTTAATAGCAGACCTTCTTTAACTCTCTCACCAGTCACCCCTACCCATCTCCAAAGCCATCTCAGTGCCTCTATTTAGACCAGCACCCCTGAGCCCTGTCCGACCTTCAGGCCAGAGGGACCAAAAGGAAGGTACAAGTTCCAAGGGTGGCCTTGAAAATGTGGTAGGAAGCTTCTAAAGTAATTCATTCCACTTGGTATTTGAAATCAGTTAAAATAAACTAATCTTCAAATTTTGAATCAGAAGCATTTTAATGCCTTCTGAACCACTACAGGGAAGAGGTCATACTCCACAGGCAGGTTTTGCTCTACTAGGAGAATTTGCAGTGTTGCAAGGTAAAATTGTTTGCCACCTAGCTCTTACTATTTCATAGAACCTGATTCACAACAGTCTGTTAGTAACCTTTATTAAAATTGCATCAGTCATTTCCCTTCAAAAGAGACGATGTATGCAGTTTTTCATGCTACACCAAACACTGGAAGAACAAGATAGAGAGACGCATTTGAATTTACATAAAGATTGCAAGCTGTCGTTCCAAAGTAATTCTGAAGTGGTGTGCCCTGTGTGTAGGCTTTTGATCTGATCACATTTCTGCATATTGAGTGTAACATGTACAAAAACTATAATTGGAATCTGTTTTCTGAGAAGAGATAAATTGCTTCTTTCTGTTAAAGGAGAAAATGGTACATTTCTGGACAAGGTCTTCCAGGCCATTTTTTTCATGTAAATTGAGTCTTTTATTTTATCCAATAGATATAAATATCTAAAGAATTGATAAAAAATTTAAAAGAAATGCTTAAATACCTTTTCTATTTCAGAAAGGTTACACTTCATTAGGTATATATTTTTATTATTATTTTTCCCTGAAGCATAAATGCTGTATTTCACTGCTTATTTAAGGAGCATTTATAAGTTGGGATTGTTATGTTATTCCAGACCTGCCTGCATCAATTTGCTACTTCTGAAAAACATGTCTGTATCTGGGGAATTCTGGCTAGGCTCAGTTTTTCTTAGCACTAGCTTATATTTTTGCTAGTCTATATATTTAAAGACATTACCACATTTCAGATGGGAACATCATAAGAAAATGCTCCCTGTACAATACTGAACTACGCAATCAATCAATTTCTAGTGTTCTCTAGTCTCCACAAGCACTGAAATTCCAGAGGAAAAATAAAGAAAAAAATTGATGGATTTTGTTTGGGTTAAGTTTTAAGTTTTAGTGTCAATTTTCTTGGGCTGGACAGATCAATTTTTCTTATGAATTGCTCATGTCCTCTAAGTCCATTTTATTCTAGAGTGCCTACTTCACAACAAACAACCCACTCAAAGCATTTCACTATTCCTTCTACACCCAAAGCAAGTTGAAGATTTCCCAAGTTTGCTGCCTTTTCATGAAAAATACAGAGGACTGAGAATCTAAAAGCAGATCTCATGTTCCCACTCTAAAAGTTCAAATCACAAGTGCTGTACTTCTCCAAACTCTAAACCTAACAAACCTCAAATACAGAAGATAAATAGCCACAGCAATACAATAACACACAACAATATGGAACAACAGCAGTCTAATGTGTGAACCCTTCCTACTGCAGTCTGTAGCAAGAAGGGAATTTGCAGCAGGCCCTGAAAAGTAATCCTTCCATGCCCATTGTAAAAAACCAAAACCCAACTGACCAAAGGAGAAGGAAAAGAAAAAAAGGACCAGAACGAGATGATTCCCAGATGAGATTGCTGTAGAGGAAAGCCTACGACATCGAAAAGCTAAGTAAACAAGTACATTAATGTAAGCTAGGTAAAAACAAGAGTAGAAAGAAGCCAGCCATTAGTGTCTCTCTCTGAACTAAGAAAACCCCAGCAAGCACTGAGACATTCAATTTGCAATTTTACTAATCTCTAAGTATAACTGCTTGTCAAAACTCCATGTAAATCATACATGAGCGCAGAAAATGTGTGCTGTGTGGGCAGAGGAGTGATACATCAGAGCTGATGCTACACTGCATTATCACTTTTTGGAAATAGCAAATGCTTGCAGATGCTCACAAAGGTGAGGTCTAGCTCCAAGTTGACCCCAACATTGACATCTACACCCCTGGTGCTGAAAGCAACCCATGCACGTGCTCAGGACCCCACTGGTACATATCAGTCAGAAGCAGTCTTGTTCAGTAGCAGCAGGTTATCGGCCTCAGCAGCCTCTGCTTTACCCACCACTGATCGCCTGGATCACAGCAAACCCCATCAAACAGAGGGCCCTGCTCCATGCAGCATCATGTCAAACCATGTTGACCTTTGGCATTCTTGTCTGAAATTTTCAGATGTTTCTGGGTAGCCAAACACTGCAGCTCCTTGTCTCCCTAAACACGACCTGACTTAAAGTAACCCCAGCACTTCAGGGCAAGACCGCACATACAGAAGCAGAAAGGAGCTGGAGCCTAATGGAAACGCTGCCAGCAGCCTGCCTTTAGTGTTAACTTTACTACCCCTGTGCCCAGTCCTGACCCTAAAGCACACCTGCACATGTCTACCATGTTCAGAAAACTCTTACCTTCTAAAAAAATAAAAGGAAATTGAATGGCTACACAGTTCAAGGACTATTAACAACTACAGACAAAATGGAGATGGAGAGAACGGGCACCAGATCTCTGATGTTGTTTCACTGGGGACAACTGCTTTGTTCCTGTAAATCTCAGCACCCACACGGCACCTTCCCGCTGCTCTTCTACACCAGTGCAGGCTGTGAATTCCAGAAAAAAGCCATTGTCTGTTCCTCCTAATCGCTACAAACAGTCTCTACATTTCTCTGTCTGTCCTTTGAAACGGATATGCTCTCTTGGAAATAAGGGGATTTTTCCCGCCTCTGTTTTTCCAAGAGTAAAACAGTTCTCACTCTGTGAGATGCAGTGAGCTGGCTGCTTCCCACTGCCTGTTTATGTCATGGCCTATCTTTAAAATGTTTTGTTCTCAGACTTCTTGGAGTTATAATGTTGAATAACAAGATGTATAAAAGCAAATGGATAAATGAAAGATAATCAGCATGAGTTTGAAAGAGTAGTATTGATATAAATAATATCTATGCGTCTATATATTTTGATATATACATATACACACACTAAATGGGGAAATAAAATAACAGAATACAATTACTATTTCAAAGGATCTACTGACAAATTTTACATTTGCCCTTAAATACTTGCCCTTTTCATGATTTTTAAAAAAAAGTCAAAAAGTATACATGTTCACAAAGGAAGCAGCTGAAAACCAGCAGTTCCTCTTACCCACTAGTCCAAAAAATAAATTAAATCCTGAATCTTCCCAGTTCTGTAAGAGAGCCTATGTAAAATATTCCAACCCTGTGCTCTTCCTCTTGTACAAAGTGTGGAGGTTTTTCTGAAATAAGTTGCTGAAAAGAGTTGAGTTAGAAGGCAAGAAGGGCGTTAGCTCATTTGACTCACTGGAGCAACAGCCTGGCACATCTGTGTGTATGATCAGCTACAGAAGATACCCTTAAATACAAGATGTGCAAGCTGGTCTGTTTGCTGGGCTCAGAGGTGTGGGAGAGCAAAAAATAGTATTATTTGGCCTAAATCATGATTTACAGGCATTGGAATTGTAATAGATCTAAGCTACTCAAGCTACTCAAAGCAATTGCACTCAGGCACATCTTCAATAAAGAAATATTAAAAATTAGAGAAAAAGCAATCTTTTTTTGTGCTCCTCAATTAAATTGGTATTTGAATATTGGTCTTTATTATATCCAGTTTCCATTATTTCTGAGGGTTAAAAAGGTCTTTGTTGGCATTGGGACTGTGTTATATTAGCTGCTATAGCAGTTATATTAGCTACTATTCACACTTGCTATCCTGTATATGTCATTCTAACTATTAGGGGAAGCATGAAAATCGATATCTCTCAACTAAGAACTAAAACTATCTAAATTGACCTATGACATGCAGCAAAATAAACATTTCTCATCATTTTCTAAAATGGATTCTGCATTTTTCAGCTCCACAGTAGTTTACACACTGGAAAGATCTAATATTTAGCTATTACATTTGCAGTGAATGGTAGAATAAGTGAACTATGTCCACTTTAGGACATTTTAACATCAGGGATAGATTTATATTTTCCAGAAAAACTAAGAAATAAAGCTACCAGGAACTTAATTTTGCTTGTTTCACATACTTAAAAAAATTTAGACCTCTGGGATCTCACATGTCATAGCCAAAGCAAATGAGCCATCACACAAAGACAGCAGACACTTCTGAAATTATGGGCTGGTGGCTATAAATTGCCAAATTATAGTATAACTTATGAATTCTTTTCTATTTATACAAGAGGACAAAGGTCTTTCTAGCATAATAATCTAATATTAATTGATACAATTGCTTTCTGCATATTTGTCTTTCCATGGATAAAATTAGTCCTTGTCTGCTCATATTCAGAAGACTTTCCTTGTCTTGAATTTGGGAGCGTCTGCTATGTTCCTCATTCCCATGAAAACTTAAGAATTTTAGCAGTTTATAATGCAGAAATTTGACACCCAGTAGCTGCATACTATTGCCAGAGGACTGCAACTCTGATATGAAGTAGTACCCTCCACCTCCCAGTCCCACTGAAATATTTCTTTCTCTGAACAAGACAGACCTGTGGCTTCTTGCCGATGAACAACAAACCTTTGAATCTGTTTGCTAAGCAGATTCCACAAACTTCATGGCTATTTCTAACATTTCATCTGGAGACTACGCCATATGGCATCAACTGAATGTTTTTGAAGGCTTCATAGAAAGAAATATTTGCTTCTTATCTGGTTTCTTTTGGTGTGTGGTTTCCTTGAATTCTAGGTTAAAGATTTTGGCAGGAATTTGCAAGTCCAACCAGTCAACTACTTGTTAATTGACCCAGATTCATGTGAAGGTACTTTGTGCATAACCCCTTCACCAGGGAGGAGTTCACAAAAGATACTAGAAGAAACTTCCTCACTGACTGAAAGAGTGGTCAGTCATTGCAATAAGTGTGCCAGGGAGTGGTGGAGTCACTGCCTCTGGAAGTGTGCAAAAGGTGTCTGGATGTGACACTTGGGGATATGGATTAGGGATATGGATTATTGGGGTGCTGCGTTCACAGTGGACTGGATGATCTTGAAGGTCTCTTCCAACCTTGATGTTTCTGTGATTACAAGCTAGACACCTACACCCAGAAAATGTCTTCCTAGGAACAACTCTGGAGTATTAAAAAAAAAATCTTAAAAAAAAGTATTGCAAAAAATTAACAGGCCAAATTTAACAAATCTTTCCTTTCATCCATTTCTTAGAGAAAAAATTTCAGTAGTTCAGAATTTTGCAGAGATAACAAGCTAGAAGAGGAGTTAGAATGCACAGAAATCAAATCATGCTGAATATACATAGGAAGAAGACAATTTCCCAGGTTCTACATTTCAGCACAAAAGAACAAATGAAAAACCATTTGCCAACAATTTGTATGCCAAAAATGAGAAGCCATAATTATAGGATTGCAAAGTTATACATTTGTATTAAAGGGAAGAAGAAAAAGGTAAATCTTCAGCTTGCTTAATACATTAGTTCTTCAATAAATGTACCTATTTAAAGAACATCATTGTTCCATTTTGCAGAGGAAAAGCAGTTAACTGCTTTCTATAATTACAACCAAAGAAAAATTTTATACCTCATTTCAGAAGCAAAGCTATACGAAGAGCAGTAAGCCCCTGAAAGAAATCTTTCCTGTGAGTTCTTCCAAGGGCATAGGCTGAAGATTAGCATTTGTGTGAAGATACACAGGCATTTTCATCTGAGTATTGCAGGTCAAATTCTTGCTAATAAACACACACCCGACACACTGTGTCTCTTGTAATCTTCCCTCCACCCCACACTGCAGACCTCATTTTATATTTCTGTTGATTCATATAGACTGGAAGGAAATTGAAATCCTTTGCTTCATTCTTAAAAAGCTTCTAATTCCATATTTCAGCCAAAATCCTTTTTTGCTATATATGCCTCTTCAATAAATGTTGTTCCTCCACACTTCACCTCACATCTCTGACTCCTTCTCCATTTGTGACAATTCCATGCTGGAACTAAATTAAGAACCTGGAAAATGTAAATGAAGTAGGCAGAAAATGATTTATTGCAGCACCAAGAATTAAAGCTAATAGAACGATACAGCCCTTTTGGATCAACCTACAGTGCCCCACAGGCAGTTTTATTCAAGTCAAAGTGTTATCTAAAATAAGATGAAGAAAAAGCAATTCAAAAGTATATTCTAGAAATATCTAAACTGGCTTTGTAGAGACACAAGGGTACTTGCTTTCTGCTGCATTAACACTGATTTGCTGATATGGTATCTGCAGAAGTCAGGCAATTAGGGCTCTATGGGAGAGTGCTCACAGCACTCACTGAACTGCAGCTATATAAAATACAATATAAAATAGATGTAGATGAGAGAAGTTTAAATAGTCAAGATATATGCAGAATGATTGTTGACAGTTGTAATCAAGATTTCTAAAGACTTAACTTTACTAATTAGATGCTTTAAGTCTAAATAATTGAATACATGCTGCCACATCTCTTCCTAAAATAGGCAGAGAATTTTCTATTGGATTCAATGAAATTTGCACCCTGCTTTAACCTGGCTCCCAGTACCTCATTCAAAATACAGTAAGGTAAAAAAACCCATCAGAACTCATATCAATCAGTCTAGAACAGACCTGCATCTGCACCAATACACAGAAAAGTTTTTAGGGCTTTCAGGACATTATTCAGCAGTTTTGAAACAATGGAATTCTTAAGAAGGTGTTTGGGTTCTGTTACGTGAATGCTCTCCTTCCCCTAGGAGCATTACTTATCAGGAAAGATCTAACATTTCTACTGCAGCTTTAGTCCATCTCTAAATCCACATGCAGGTTATTCCTCATGAAGGTATGAAGATAGTCCTCACTTTAAACATGAACAGACTCTTCATTCCTGAAAGAGCAGACCCTCAGCAGGTACCTTGTCTTATTTACTGCTTTACTGAAATAAAGCTCTCGCCAAAGATATACTGCATTAAGAGAAGGAGTTTGCAGTGATCCTCAGAGAAATGAAATGTGAAAAATTGGGTACTTATTTCTGGGTGCACCACAGCTCTTAATAGACTCAGATTTCCCTGGGGCAAACAAGTATCCTGACTGCTTGAGTTGTCTAGATCTGGGATCATCTTACCACTTTGCTGCATCAGTTCCTCCTTATGCAGCAAGGCCTGAGCAGAGCTGGCCTCCCTGTCACCTTCCTGAGGCTCAAGGCCACGGAAAGCAGCATAAACCAGCCCATCCCTGCAAGGAGCACAGGACTGCAGGGCAAATATGCCAGTGATGATCTCCCTGCCCTCTGAGAAATAAAAGCCCAGCCATGCCTTCAGGATACACTGGGGACAGAATTACTGTGCTCCCCCTAACTTTACTATAGATTTATTTAACCCTCTCAGCTCGGAGCCGAGCCTTGCACTAAGACACCATGAGGCTCTTCTGCAGCTTGTTACACTTTTGCACCATCAGCAAACATTAAAATTTCCATTCAGCACAACAGAGGCTGTAAAAAGCCAAAAACGATGCTGTAGGTGCTTCCCTACTGAGCACCACGTGCAGGGAAGGGCAGGGCGGTTCTTGGGATGTTCTTGGTTTCTAAATAGGCATCACCAGGCTTAGTGAACCTATGTAAAGTATCACCTTTAGAAATGCTTTAGAGAGGCACAGCCAAGGAATTATAGCTAGTTCTGTTCTCTGTGAAAAGGATGGATTACAAAAGACTGCAAAGTCTGTACTGAAGATGGTGTTCAAACTTGTTCACTTGCAAAATACACAACTTCTCTTCAAAATACATGTGTTAATGTGGAAATGGTGAAGACCTGCTCATTCTCATTTGCCCCAGAGAATTCACTTAAATTTTTTTTTTTTAAAATACAGACTGCTTTTTTCTGGTAATAAGGCTTTTTTAGCCTCTACTTCTTTCCCAGATGCCTTAATATTGTTCAAAAATAGCCAGAAATCAAAAGATATTTGGTCAGTTACTGTGATAACTTATTAATACTGAAAGATGAAGAAGCTTGAAAGAGAGACATTTGACAGATGACAACCTACATTTATATGTACTTTATCCTATTATTAGCACACTTTAGACCTTAAAACACCCATGAAGAAACCTTAAATCAGGACTGTAAATTTAAACACCTGCGGATGTGAGTTCTGCTGTACAAATTTGTTCCCTGTCTCTTCCTTATTCTCCTAAGTCATAAGCAGACTCTCACAGGGAAGGGTATAGTGAATATCCTTTTCTCTCCTCACTCCAAAAAACACAAGTTGAGTCCAGGAAATTGTTACCTGGTGCAGAATTTCAGGGAGTCAGATAACAACACTTGTATTCAGCTCCCTCTTACCAGGACTTTTCTGAAGGTGCAGTAAGGTAAGACCACTCAGCTAAGGACCTCTTACACCACACCCTTTTGGATAATGACCTACACCACATGAGACCTAAATGTTAATGTGACAACAAAAACTACGGGTGATAGAATTTTGTTTCAACTTACTGCCAAAGAACCAAGCTCATCACCTTATCCTTCTGGTGTAAGCAGAGATTAGAGGAAGACAGATAGAGGCTGGTCAATCCCTCCATTTTTTATGTCCCCTTATCCAGCTTCTTTAAAGAACTCTTTATTTGACCCTATAGTGAAACACAAATAAACAGCTCAAATCAGACAATGTGGTTAAAAGCATTGATAAAAGACACATAGGATAAAATGGGAAGGGAGCTCTCTGTCTCTCCACCTGGCCACTGCAAGGTAGCAGAATGGATTTCAGCTGTCAGCGACCCATCTGCCTAAGGAAAGGCCCAAGAGAGGGCCTCAGAAATCACCCCAGAGGTAAAACCCTTTCCCCTGTCCCGAGTGCCTTCCAAGCATTCTTGGGTATGAAGCACATTTGCTGGAGCACACATGTGAAACTACACCAAAAGCATTGCAATCCAAAGGCCTAAACAGGATAGCTCGTGACTGGCTGTGCCTGAGACCAGAAAACAATGGGGGACCAATCAGTTTGGCATGAATGATTCCCAACCTCCCTTTCTAACACCTGATAAATTATTCTTTAATCAGATTATTCTCTGCTGGATAGCAATTGCAGAGGAATGTGTGTGTTTATCACATCATATGTCAAATATGTGCCATGAAGATACTGCTGCCACTTACTGTTTCCCTAAAATGCAACATCAGTAAAATATTTATGAACCACCTTTCTTTGAAACTTGGTTTGCAATTGTATAGTATTTTTCAAAATAATGCATCCATTTATGGAATACAGTCAGTTGTGTCTTGGGATATGAGATCAATAACATACAAAATCCCACATTTTGTGTTAAGCTTTTATTCTTGTATTAAATGAATTGGGACCATCTCTATGCCAGATATTACTAAAGTGAAATTTGGTGACTCTTCATTTCTCTGAAACAAAGCAGTAGCTTTAAGTATTGCTCTCCATGGACAAGAGTTTATCTCATAGAATTTGGCATCCCACCTAACATCACCTAAGGAGATTGATTTGGAGAGGCAAAGACTGAAAAACCTTTACTGCCTGGTAGAAATCATTCTTCCTAAAAAAGAACATGAGATTTTATCAGGAATATAGGCAAGATACCGGGAAATCTGACACTATTTGTGATACATTTGTTCTATTTTTCTTCCAAAAGCACCATATTCACTGAAAAAGTCAGCTACTTTCCAGATATCTGATAACATATTCACCACTTAATTCTAAATTTTATTTTAAAAAATGAAACCCTTAAAACCTGTTTCTCAAAACAGCAAACTTCCACAATAAGTTAAAACAATCTTCAGTGTACTGAAATAACACAGCTTCAAAGGAAAACTTGGCAATTTTCCCTTGCCTTCCTCATTTCCAAAAAAATATTTACCCTTATAATCAAAATTCAAATATTCTCATGAAAAGAAATGCAGGTGATTCCTAAAACAAACAGATGGTACACAAGCTTCTGAGGAAATTTCTTTTTGTAACATATGATAGAAATTATCTAGCTACATAATTGAGTATGTAGCATAAATGCAAAGAAGCACTTACTAAATTTACGCACTGGTCTTTTTTCAAATACTTTTTTTTTCCCTTGAGAAAGCATAGTTTGCTCTTTTAAATATCCTTTCTTTTATCAATTGTCTTCCCATAGGTTTAATTCTCTCTCAGGGCTGTAATGTCAGTAAGTTATCTAGATGCTGAAAGTGCAAGAAAACTTTGACATTTAGAAGCAAGCTAATTAATTTGCTTTAGAAATGCTCTGAAAGGCTCCAGAAATTAGCATCTTTCAGTACAAGGAAGCCAATGGTCTGGACAAGGAATAGAAACATAATAAACTACAAACAAAGGCAAATATTTTACTTAGGAATTTAAAATTTTTTAAGGACATCTTTTATCACACTAATTTTTATTTTTAAAAATTGGTCAACTTTGTAACAGGATAATTTACTTTCAAAAATTTCCTAAACAGGAAAAGAAATATTGCATTATTTCATTTTTATGGAAGAGTTTTTGGTCTAAGCCCTGTTCTCCTGATACTGTCACACACAATCTTTTGACTCTTCTTGGTTCAGGAAGAGTGCTGGAGTCACTTCCCCAGGTAATTATTGAGTCCTGTGTTTCTTGTCACTGCTTTATCCAGCTCTGCTGCTCCATCTGACACCTTTCTTGTGCCTGTGCCGAAGGCAGCAGAATTTGGGATCTATGAAGAGCAGCTACTCACCAAACAATGGCATGGAGCCTGAACAGACTATCCAAAGCACACTTTCTATTCATACTGAAACCAGCCCTGGAAAAAGAGGCACACCAATCTCTTCTTCCAGTGTTCCCTGTCCATCATTATTGCCTATCCTTAGGGCTTTTTCTTCCAGAGTTATTGACACACCTATGATACGTCTTCGTATTGGAAATTGGGACAAGCTCATGAAAGAGCAGGCTTCTAGAGCTGTTGAGTACAATGTCACTACCCTCTTGCTCAGGAGATTCTTTCACTGAAAAGTGTTGGAGGCTGAAAAAATATCTGGGGAGACATCACAGTATGTTTGCTCTGTTGGGTACTTTTCCCCAGTCATTCACTCTGGCTGCTGCCAGAAACAGGACACCGGGCAAGATAGATACTATGGTGAAACTATGCAATAACCAACAATAATGTTAGATCATAAAAACACCATTAATGAACATAAGCAGCATTTTTTTCTCTAAAGCAGCACAGAAAACCTTGTTAGATTCTGTACAGTAACATCATTGTCCATAACATTGCATTAAATTATAGTGTCACCAACTCAAGCTGGGGTGTTCTCCACAAATTAATGTAGCAAACTAATTCTAACATTTTAATCCGTTCCGTTGTCCAAATGCCCCTTCAGTTGTTTTGACATTGTGGAACAAGTTGTTGGTCTGACAATTTGATTGCCAAGAAATTTCATTTAATGAGGTTCACCAACCTGGTTTAATGTTAAGAAATAATGTCCAACCCGACACCTGCAATGCTTTAAAAGGTGGTATTTTATATCACTACAATATCAGTAAAAAACTGCAATGTGACTATTGAGGCAGCTACTGCTACATATACAAGTTATATAATTCCAACCTAAATCAGAATGCTACATCTGATCGTACTACTACCACAAAACCACATTAGGCCAAACTAAATTGATTTCATACATAGGGAAATCCATACATTAGCATGGGATTTTAAGATGATCCTTTTTTTGATTTTTATTTTCAAGTAGAAGTGTTCCAAATGTTGTGAGATTGTTTCCAGAGAAGAAAAATTGACTTTCTTCTTAGTGTTAAAATTGATTTGAATCAGGCAGATTCTAGAAGTTTATATTTTACTTTTACAGGCTTGATGCTGTGATATACTTACAAAGTGATTGATTCAGTGGATTTCTGTGCCTTAAAATCTTGCAAATTGCTGGATTAAGCTAATATTCATGTCAGCTCCAGTAAGAAAAACTGAAATAAATGCATACACTGTAAGCTATTGAGGATGCTGAAACAGAACAGAATAAATGGAGGAGACCAATACAAATGTCTCCTCACAGGAGTAGTGCCTATCAAAGCCTCAAAGTAAAAAAGAAATATCCTTGAATATAACTTTACACATTTGTCAGAAGTTTAATAATTGTTAACCCACAACAAAGCAATTGGATCTCTAGGCATCTTTTGCCTAATTTCCCTCTCTCGGCCAGCACTTGTCAGCCTCTGTGTTTCAGCTTTCAAGTCAAGACTATTCCCTAAATAGAAGCGCAAGCATTCCCAAATCATAATTGTAAAGCAAATTCTGTTTCAGGAGAAACTCCATTCTACATTTTTAAAGCAAATGTTAAAGCCCATAAAGAAGATGGGCTTATTAGTATAATTTATAAATTAGATCATTTATAAACTCATATTTGTAGGACCCTGATTTTTGATTGTCTAATAATGACAGAGTCTTTATAATCCCACAGACACATGCAAAGCAAACTGGCCAAAAAACCAGCCTTGGGTCTGAAGAAATGAACGGCCATAACTTCTCCACTGGGTAATTTGTGTCAGTGAAGGAAAAAAATAAAAATAACAGAAGCATGCCCATGACCCCACAGATTTTAACCCGTAGTTGTTAGGTTACAACCAGCAATCACTGTCACACACTGCTGCTGAATGAAGAAATAGTTCTAGTTCTCTTCATTTGCTTCCATCAGAACAAGTACCAAAAGTCTGGCTGATGACAGTGCAAATCTAATTTAATGAACTAAAAGTTCAGCTGGTCGTGCCCAGCCAGTGGACACAGATGCCTAAGACAGATGCAGTGAGTTACCCCTGAGCACACAGGGAGCCTGGCCAGCTGTCTAGATCCTGAAATTCCATGGGGAAAGTCAGGACATTACCACACAAAGGAAGCACTAGAGGCAACATGTACAACACGTAACTGGATCTCTTCTGGAAGCAAAGGCATGGCTGACCTTCTAGTTCACCTTCTCTGCTCTAATATAACCTGAACTCATCAGAGCTGATGCACCCACTGCAGCCAAAACCTCGCAAAGAAGAGTTCTAAATTCAAGTGTGGGCACTACTTCATTTACGAATTGGTCCTTTGTGGTGAAACGTTCTAGACTGTAAGCATTTTAAGAAGCAATAGGGGCCAGGTGACAAGATACTGACCATTCTCTAACTGACCTGGGAAACAGCTGAAGCAGAACTATTTTGAAATGTAAGTATTCCCTACTGATTTCCCTTTCTAAAGCTGAGACTTTAATCAAGATCATAGCAATTCACATAGAAAGAATTTAGATATTCCTTTTATGATTTTGACCTTGGCCAAAAAACCCAAAACCACTAAAATCCCCAAACTCTGAGAGACTGAACTGACTTCTGCCATCTGCATAAATTCAAGGGCAAAGCTGCCTTTCTGGAATCGTAGTTATTGTATCAAGGTAGGGCTAAGATTTGTCTACTTCACAGAGCATGTTAAATAGCAGATTTTATCTGGGCTCTAACAGCAATCACTAACTCTTACCCCACAAGACAACAGATGTTTCCTGAAAGAAAGGGCCTGCTTTGAAGAAAATGAGACCTTGGCTAACAAGGTGCAAGAGGAGTATCACCAATGACATTTTGTTTCTGTTTTGCCTCTCTAAGAGTTGTAATCCTTATTTCAATGCTCTTACTCAGCCTTACTCAAATCATACCCCAAATTTGCAGCATTACACAGTGTTACAAAGCTGTAAATTCAGTGCCTTCGGTGCTGAATGAAGTAAAGAAAACCTCTCGTGTATATACATATTCAAGACCCTGTCTCCAGATGTTTGCAGGTGACTCCACATGAAGCTCAGGTATGCAGGCCCTGTGCCTGTACCAGCATGTTCAGAGTAAGATTTTCACATGACCACTTGGACTGTGTGAAGACTAAAAAGGTTTAGTCTTCAATCACTCTAATTAGACAATGGAAATGAAGCCTGAAATTCTCCAATGGAAATGCCAGGAATAGAGTTATATTAGATGTAAAGTATAGAAGAGTCTGTTATAGACTTTTCTGTTGATTTATAATTTGGGGGGGTTAGCAGCAGATAAGCACTCAGTCACCCCAGGGCACAGCTGTCTTTTTTAGAAATCCTTTGTTCTAGAATTCCAGTGGGAGATTTTTGCTGAGATGAGGCTTTTAGGTATGACAAGCTGTGCTTCCTACTTTCACTTGAGTCAGAAAAGCTAATATGCAAATAGTTAGAAATTAAACCCAAATCATTGACAAATGACTGTTTCTGAGAGACTTGAAGTGAGTCCATTTTCCAAAAAATAAGCTGCTGAGTGCTAATCTAATGCTTTAAAAGACCAGCCTACCCAGGCAACGTAGGAGGATGTCATTAATAAAACACTAGCATTTTGATTTTTCTTTGAAGAACATGCTCAGAGCTGAAGAACATATCTTTAAATCTCTATAGCAGAGGTGGGTCATAAAATCCCACTTGCCTGGAAACAACACAAGTTTCCTACTTTCTTAACTCAAGGAAGAAAGCTAGAGGGGGACAGCATAACAGAATGCAGAAATCTCCCCAAAACCTAACCAATACAAAGGTACACAAAAGTAAAAAAAAACGAAATAAATTAAAAAGTGATGCTCTATTCCACAGTTGTTCACATTTAGGATACACTGAAAGAAATGCACTTCTAGTTGTTCATAAAAATAAATCCATTCAGGAACAGCTTATCTGACACATATGAGAAATAAACTGTAGAGGAGGTCCAGTCTAAGTGTTATATAGATGTAAGACTGCATTTGACAAACCACTAAAAGCATGGAATCCAGGGTTATTAACTTCTAACTTAGTCTTATGGATGTGCTACACTCCGGTACACAGGGTCTTTGAGTCAGATTCGAAAATGAAAAAGATGAAAACATCTTATTTACTTGTCTTGAAGTTTGCAGTGAAAATTAAGGCTGACTGAAGAGCTACATTAAGGCCACATTCAAATGGCAAGGGAAGAAATGCAGAAAAAGTGAAGCAAGACGTATGCAGGAAAACGGGCAAAAGATCATGTACAGAATTAGGACTGCAGAGTTAAACATGCCCACTCAGAAATTAGGTCTGGAAGTAAAAATGAAAAATTACATGATATAATTATATAATGTGGTGTGCAATTCTGGTTCCCTCTCACTCCAATACAATTTCAGAAATTATATAGCAGATCTAGAAGCAGCACAGGAAAGTATGACAGCAATGGGCAAAGTTCAGAACAGCTGCTAAACCTGTCAGAGAGAAAGAGACAGAGGAAACTAAGAAGGAAATATGCAAGATCATTAATGGTGTAGAGGAGATTTCAATTGTCCATCAAAAAAAAAGTTGAGGAACTTCAGACAAAAATCAGCAGCAAAAAGCAAACACAACATTCATATGGGATTTGATTTTGCAAGCCTTACTGCAGAAGATAAAGATGCTGAAAATGGATCTGGGCTCAAGGGAATTCGGGACAAGCTCATGAAAGAGCAGGCTTCTAGAGCTGTTGAGTACAATGTCACTACCCTCTTGCTCAGGAGATTCTTTCACTGAAAAGTGTTGGAGGCTGTTGTGGTGGCTCAGCCCGCTGCTGGGCTGTGGCCAAGGAACAGCAACCAGGCTCTGGCCATCCAATGGGTGGATTTCCCTGCCCTTGAGGATGGGTCTGAGGGCGGTTCTGTGGGCGGCACCAAAGTGTAAGCCACAACCCACTGGGTGGCACCCTGAGCTGTTCCACTCCCCTCTTTCCAGAGAGTTCTGTTAAGTTCGATTGTTCATGGGTTCCCTGTTGTTGCTCCCGCCTCTGTGTTTTCCCCATTGGTTGTACCCTTGTTGTATCCGCCCCTTTACCTGTACCCCATTGGTCCCTCAGATGTGTCCACCCCCCTTTAAAAGCCTTTGCAAGCCCTTCTCCTACGCCATTTGGTCCCTGGAACCTCCGGAAATAAAACTTTCCTGGAACCCACACCAGTGGCCCCTCTCTTTATTCCTTCGCCTCCGGGTGATGCTGAGCCACACGACAGCAGCTGCCTGGCGCGCTGCCTCCAGCGAGAAGCCGGCACAGCACGAGCAGTGTGCGCACCTGCCCCTCCGAAGACGCTTCTCTCGAAGAGGGCTGTCTGAGGGAAGGACGCTGTGCCCCCTCTGCCCGAGGGCACTGCCAGGGATCGGGACTTGCACCCATGCGGCATCAGGAGGCTGAAAAAATATCTGGGGAGACATCACAGTATGTTTGCTCTGTTGGGTACTTTTCCCCTAGTCATTCACTCTGGCTGCCCGACAGAAACAGGACACTGGGCAAGATGGTGATACCTGGTGAAACTATGCAAAAGCTTTGTCCTGCTTTTAAATAAATAACGGTGGATATTGCCATCATGACTATTTTGTGGTAAGTTTTCGAGTAGCCAAGTCCTTTGGGCTCTGCTCCCAGTTTTCTTTCCTCTGAGAATTGACACAACTTTCTTGACTCCTTTTAGCCAAAACATTTCAGCTGTGTACTGGATTATTCCACTTCAAGTGGAGCCTGGCTGCTGAGTCATAAAGACCAAAGATTTTGTAAAAAAATTATGAAAAATGAATAGTCCTCTCCTGCGGCGGTCCCGCGTCCTGCCACTACGAGCGATGTCCCCAGCTAGCTCGATGAAGCGGGACACGCCGTAGGATAAGGCCCACCCTTGCCCGATGGGTCAAGGGGCGCAGGCGGGTTCGGAGCCGGAAGGCTCCAGACGACATTCAGGGAAGGCAGCGAGGCTCGAGCACAAAGGGGAGAAGGAGAGTCCAGACACTCCGGTAACGTTCAGGAAGAGCGTTTATTTCCCAAACCAGGGTCCAGAGGGACTGAACCAAAGACTACAGTGTGCACAGACTTTTAAAGGGAGGTGGTAACAGGAGGCAGAGAAAGGACACAACCAATAGGGATAAAGTATGGGAGGAGTACGGGGAGGGAGTACAACTTACAATAACCAATGGGATTACCACTAGATAACTGGCATAATAGGAGACAAATGGGGCTTCGAGTAGAGGAGAACTTTCCAGAACTGAGGGAGTGGGCTTTAAGGGATTGACAGGGTTTAGGGGCAAGGTTTAGGGGATTGATAGAGAATCCTCTGGAAATAGAGGAGGAGTTTGGGTGATGGATGGGGACTTGGGGGTAAGGCATAACTTTATTTGGGGAATGGGAGGGTCAAGGGGAGGAGAGGGGAAACCATTTTTATTTCTTAGCGGGGGTAGGGATAAACCATATAACAACAATTGATTCTAGCATAATAAAGAGCAAGCAAAACACACACCCCAACACTCTCCCAACAAACTTCTAACAGGAGCTTTGAGCAAGAGCTTTTCATTAAAGTCAGGACTCTAAAGCTGGCACTGAGTTAAGTATTTCCAACGAGCAAAAGCAGGGGTATAACCCGCAAAAGTATTGTCAAGTGCTTTTTCATTTGATCAGGACTGGCTGTGAGTCAAGTAAAAACACAGACTGGAATATTCAACATCTTTCCACAAATGGCAATGTGAAATTGCAAGTTATATATAGTCTTCTCCAGAGCAGGTGCTGCTATTCGCACACACCAAGTACACTGAACAATGGGTTACCACCCCTCAAGGCTTCCATAAAACAAAACAGTTAATTCTGAACAACAGTTTAGGTAAAAATAAATTCTAAACTGTGAAGATAGCTTTTAAAGTGTAAACAGCCAAAACATTTCAGTACAGTCCTCATGTAAGAGAAGTCTCAGAACTCTAAATTTCTGTGAGATCCCATGTATCAATATGACACAGATTTATAAGAAATGAACACAACAGAAGGTGAATACTTTTCGCCTTTATTTCAAAGCCAAGTTCCTGTGCTGAGCAGTGTTTGTGCTTATCAATTTACTTTCCTAACAATAACTGGGAGATTTGGTTTGAAATTGAAATAATTTCTGTGTTATGTATGTAGTAGTCTGAATTTTAGACAGGATCTGTATAAATATCATAAATAAATAGTCTGTTGGAAAACAGCAAAGTTCAGAGACTTTGGAAAATTTGAATAATTTTTGCTGCCAGTCAAGTTGCTAGCTTTAACTTCTTTGTTGGTCCAGTTTTCCCATTACAAAATACATAGTGAAAAATCTGAAGCAGCTGTAAATTCATATTAATCACAAAACTAATCCTACAAACCTTTTTTTTTTTTTCACCTTGAAAAATTTGCAAATCAAAATTCAAAATTTTTATTCTTTCAATTTTCTATTACTTTATACCCATCCTTATATTTCTTCTCTTATAAAACAAAAATTTACTGCAATTTAATATTTTAATTAGAACTTCACTGGTATTTTTTTCAAAATTTTTTCAAAATTTTCTTCAGCTGGTTAAAAATCAATTGTTGCTTGTTTTGATGTCTACCCCCAAAACAAAAGATACTAAATCTTTCACAAAGAAGAAGCTCTGAGGTTTGAGCAGTCAGAGTTTAAATCTGCATGCAACATAAATAGTGGAAGAGTATGGAAGAATATTAATTCAACATCTTTAATCCACAGGATCAAAAGAAAAAACAAATGTTCCCAGAGTATTCTGTGAGAATCCACATCTCTTTTCAACAGAGTTCTTCATCATGGGTTTAAACATAACTGTCATAAGAGGCACTGATCCCATATTTCTGCTGTTAGGACCTGGTCCTGGCAGCTTTGAGAGGTTCAAACTTGAGCATGTGAATTTGCCTACACCTAACATTAAGCAAAGGAGTCTGAAACCCCCTGCATGTCACCAGGAAGTGATTTTGTGTTATATCATGCAGCACCGCACTGTTTAACACCTTGGCAATGTGTAAGGCTAGAGGTCAGTGAGGATTAAATGATGCTGCTATTAGAAATCTATCATTCAACTAAAACGCTTTGCTAGAACATTTTTATTCAAGTTAAATGACAGTTGGAAAACTTTCTCTGGTTCAAATGTTTGGGCACAGAGAGAGCATGAATAAACTGCTCCCAAGTTACCAACTCGGGCCTCTGTCTCCAGTTCGCTCTGCATCTCATACTCCAGTTGGTTCCCAGGCACAGGCTAGCAATTTGGGGGTAGCCTTTCACAATCTCTCCTACTGGAAATGAAACATTTGAAGGGTAATTATTGATGAGAGCTGGGAATCCAATCCAAGTCTTTTCTCTATTTGACTGCACCAGACTATTTTGGGTTGTGGTTTTCTCTTTTTTCATGTCAGAAACCCCTCTGTCCCACCTAGAACTGTAACTGACTAATCAACAGCGGGGTGTCAGCCCAGAAGAGAGAGTTGCTTTCATGGGAAGCATAGACCAGCAAAATGCTTCTAGTGTTAAAAACAAAATCCATGACAAACCAGTTTGACACCTACATAAAGCTGAAATCCTCGTGCACAGTAACTGAATGGTCCATTTACAACATGTACAGAATCCTAACTAGAAAAGTAAATCTTTGTGTGAGATGAAATTTAGAAAGGATTTTTGTCTGGCAGGTAAACCATGTCAAGGCAAGATTGCTAGCAAATTTTCTTTTGTCTTGCTTCAGAGTTTGATGTTATATATATTAGTCAGTCTTTAATTTACCTAAGCAGCACAGTTGGCTAAGTGTGGGAGGTTTTTGCATGCTTATAAAATAGTAGGAGAAAAGAAAACTTTAATACTTCTGCTGCACAACAACAA
>VYXC01013594.1:0-15223 GCA_013397175.1 Platysteira castanea
AGAATGGAAAAATGACTCTGCTGCATTACACCAGCTGTGAGGCTTACACACAATTACCTATCATCCCTATTTATTTTTTAAAAATCTCTTTACTAATTTTCTGATAGAAGCAGTGATGGGGGTGGATTCTTACAAAGATTTCAGCTGAGAAGCTTTCCTGCTTCTCTCTGACATAGCCATGTTCACTTTGCAGCCAATTACTTGAAAAAAACCCTCACCCATTCACTTTTTTTTTTCCTGGTCTGTATCCAGTCCCTTCATTTTAATGGAATAATTTATTACTGGGATGGAAAGGGTGTGACCAGTATTTTTAGACAAAATGGTGATGATTTGAGCATGAATACAAGAAGAAAGAGCAGGATTCAAAAATTTATGTGATCTTGTTTCACCTTCCTGTTGAATACAAGGATGAGTTTTGCGATTTTTAATGTTGTTATGGTCAGGGACCTGTCTGTGCTTACCCAGCAAATGCCCCTTTCCTCCATCCACTTCTTTTTTAATACCTCCTTTAAAAAGTCTCCTCTTGCTTCATTTAGCCCTTAGTAGTTCCCAAAGGACATTGTCCATTTTATTCCTATTTTCAATTTTATACATTTTTGCTTCTGCCTTCGCATTGCTTGGACCCTGCTCACCACATGAGTTTGTCCAGCTGTTAACACCCAGGTTTGCTGAGCATAACATCAGTGAAGTTAAACAATAAATATTTACAGCAGCAGAACCCACCATTTCTGATATTCAAATACAAATACAGTGTCCATGCATATCCTTCTACTTCCAAAGGAAAACTTTCGGGAATAATCATTTAGATGTTTATTGTGTATCAGACACACAGTCAGACTTGAGTCAGGGTAGATTGAAGATGTGTGCCTCAGGGGCAATGTGCAAAATTCTTCTATGTCAATTGTTAATAAATTTATTGTTTATTGAATTAAACTTACACCATTTCTTCAATTGTTTGTTTCAATCTCATCTAAATATTTGCTTTAAAGAGAATTCATACAAAATAATTCTTGTCTCATTTCTATATAGCAAGTAATGAATTCATCTTTCTTCTAACAGTTAGGAGCTTTTCTACAGATCTTCACAGAATCATCAAGCTTGGAAATGATCTCCAAGATCATCAAGTCCCACCTTTGGCCAAACTCCTCCTTCTCCCCAGCCCAGAGCACTGAGAGCCACATCCAGTCCTTCCTTTGACAGCTCCAGGGATGGGGACTGCAAACTTCCCTGGGCAGCCCCTTGCAATGCTTAACCACCCTTGCAATAAAGAAATTCTTCCTGGTGTCCAACCTTTCTGACTGGTTTCAGTTTCCAGAGCAAATTATCCTAAATATTTCTGTCTTGAATTTATGAGCCTGTGAGAGTAATAAACAGCATGAACAGCACCATGTTCCAAATGTCATATATATATATATTAGCACAACCATCTTGTGAGATATTCCTAGTGAAACTTTAGGAAGAGCTTCCATTATCTCTGAAATCTCATAGATGACTCAGATGTGTTGCATCCCTATGATCAAAAATGATGTCACTTGAAGTTATGAAATCATTGCACCTGTACAGAATGTTTAAAATATACATATTTAAAGTTTCTAAGTGTATTTCAATTGCGGGTGTCAAACGCTTCAGAATTTAGGTTGAACCTGATCATATTATCCTTACATGATTAAAATAACTAAATTGAACACTCTAATTTCTTACCAGGAAGCATCTTACAAGGCACCTTAGGAAATGTATATTGACAAAGCAGATTACCTTGGCCCTAATTCATTCTAAAACACATATTCCTCAGTCCTGCCTTGAATTTTATTTTTAATTATGATTAATGTGTGTGGATTAAAGTTATGCCTTGCAATGCAAGCATAGGCCTCCCAGGAAAAACCAGGGAATCTGTGTGCTTATGTCAGAGGACAGAAATTGGCTCAATATATTTAATAAAAATCATCTCTTCTGGCCTCTGGCTGCAGGCAGATTCCCATTTGTAACCTTAGGATCACTCATGATTAATAATGCACATGTGTTAGAAATGAAAACTCTCTTTCTCCCTATCACGTCCCTGTACCCATTAATAAACATGTTTGTAATTAAGATCTTGTCCCTTTGCCTTCTCCTTGCCAGTAGCAGATTATTGACACTGATCTCACTTTTATCAGCCATGACAAATGGATCTCAGGTTAAAATCATCTTTCTCCAGCTCGAGAAGTCCTTTGCCACCTGGTTTTCATCTTGGCTTCTTGCAAATACTTTGGCAGCGGCAATGACTCCTCTGCAGTCCATCTCAGCCCAATTGCCACTTGTCTGAGCTGATTTTAACAGGCTGATGGAGAGCAGGAACAAACCAGGCTGCTCAGCAGGTCAAGAGTCCCTGTGCCACATGCATCTTGAGCCCTCACACTAAGCAAGAGCAAATCAGCCAGGGTAAGGGGAAAACTGGGGGGAAAAAATGGGTGGGATTGTGATTTTCATGCCAATCTATGTATTAGTACTTGAAAATTAATGTCATGAGCTCAGGGGTTTGCAGCTGAAGGATAGTTGTCCTTGAGACATTCCCTTCTTCCTGGACGTTTGTAACAGGTAAAATGCTGTCATTGTTTCCTGCAGAACCCTTGAATTTGCAAATATTTCTCCTAAAGGTCTGTATTGAAAAATGAAGACAGATACCATCATAAAAATAGAGAAAATGCCACTATTTGGGTTTTGATTACCCAGACACAAATGACAGTTGTACTTTGGCCTTCCTTCTGGAGAGAATCACAAACCAGGATGGTTTTATGATTCTCCGGAGGCCCCTTGAGTTGCACAAATTTAAAACAAGGGCTTTGTAGGCACAGGGCCCTCCACGGGTGTGAGAAGGAGGAATGCTGATTAATGGAACCCAGGGACCAATAAACAACTCTTCAATTTTACACAGCCAAGTAAATGAAGACAGTACACATAAATCAATAACAACATTTCCATTTCATCTCCCCCCAGAAATGCTCAACAGCCAATTTTTGATCAGTGAGTAAAAGTGGAGGTGGGAGGCTCTAATGTAATTCAGTTGCAGAAGCCCTCAAGAAGTACATTCCAGGGCATTTAAAGAAAAAAAAAGCCTTGTGTCAACACTCAGATCGTGCTGATATTCAGCTGTGCTACTTTTGAGTTGCAACAGAAGTTCTCAAGGCCTCTGTTTATCTCTAAAGTGTCTAGAGATCATGCAGTGACTTGGATTAGGTTGAAATCACATCACAGATGCTACAGCAGGGATGGTATTTATAAATGGAAACATTCATAAAAGGGAAACATTTATAAAGGTTACAAAAATGACAGCGCTGTCTTACTATGGCATGGAAAAAACAAACCAAACTGAAAGCCACAAACCAAAGCAAACAACCAAACAAAAACATGACACAGACACATGTGAACAGACAAAAAATAGAAGGAAGAGGATCCCTGAAGAGGACAGCAAATTGCGTTTGCAACAGAGAACAGATCCATGGGCTTCAGGAAGCAGGAATCTCAATTTCAAAGACATGAGTGTGTTCAATAATCATCTTTTAGACGTTTCTCGAAAGCAGAAGAGAATCCTGCTTTGAGGAAGATTATGAAGTGTGAGACAGAGACAGAAAGAGGTGCATTCATTTTGGAAGCGTGGGCTGTCTCCTTAGGCCTCCTCGGATCTGGGAGGGATCAGCCTTGGAGAAGTGGTTTGCTATTTATTCCTCACACACCATTTTTGGAATGAGTTACAGAATCATAGAGTCAGATTGGAAAAATCACAGAATGAGGTTGGGAAAGGTCTCTAAGATCAAATCCAACCCTATGCTTTGATATAAAGAGAATTTTGACCTCTGACCAGCAGTCTTCCACTTGGGGAAGAGAGTTGTAGGATGTGAGAAGATGGCATGGGAAACTGGAATTCCAGCCGGGATGGGAAGTTAAGACCGAGCTTAAAAGTTGGAGAATTACATGAGTCAGGTAATCACTTCTGGTCTAGGACGTGATAATGAGAAACACAAATATTCACAGATGCATTTCGCCCACAGAAAACAGTCCTATATAAACCTCCTGGTGAAAAAAACCCCAGCATTTATAGCACCTGTTAGGGATTGATCACCCTTCTAGGGTATTTCAAGTCCAGTTATAAATTCTACAGTAGAGATGCATGATTCTGTATAAGATTTTTATTTGCAGGAGGACTTAAAGGAATATACAGCTTTTCAGAACCCTTGTAATGTGGGATTCTGCAAACCCATCTGCCACCCTAACTATCCAATATGGGAGGACTTTAAAAAGAAACCGTAAGAACCGAGTTCACAAAAACAGCATTCAGGGGCATTTTGGAGGTCTCAAGGGAATTTATTTGAGCTAGGTTTGACCTGGTATAGCAAGAACTGAATGCTTGGAAGAGTTCCTGCTGGCTGTCACATACCATAGTGCTGTTCTCAGCTGAAAGCTGCAACCATTCAAATGCATTTTGGGTGCTTGAACTTGTGAAAATTGACAATATTGATAATATTGATAATGTAACAAGGAAAAAGAAAATGACTTCCTTTAAAAAGGAAACCTATTATATAATCAAGGGTTTTTTTTTTTTTTCCTAAGAAGAAAGTTCCTTTTATGTTCTATTTAGTGACAATATTAAACATTCCAGTCATGTTTAGTGCAGAAACTAAAGATGACAAGCCCTATTTAGTATGCAAGCAGCACAATCGCCAAGGAAAGTCTTCTCATATTAAATGCAATATTTGGTTCCAGTTCCAGGGAGCTGAAATTTTATTATTGCATTCCTTAAAAACAACATGAGCCTTGTAACAATTATTAGTGATTATAATCAAGGTCAAGATAGGTGACATTTCCCATGACCTGCCCTGAAATCTTTGGGTTTTCTCCCATAGACTTGCCCTGGACTTTGCATTTGTCAGACCAGGCTTCAAGTTTTCATGGCTGAGGGGTTTTTTGGGGGGGATGATGTGAGTTTCTTATTTTGTTTACTTGGTTTTTAAAAGTATGTTTTGCCACTGTGCTCTCCTAGGGAAAGTACAATGTTTAAGGTGTGGGAAATACAAACCCATCATATGTGGTGGGCTATCAAGCAAATATTAAACAAAATTCTATTGGTTTTATTACCTCAAAGCAAATCTCTTGATCAGGTCTCCAACCATCAATAATTATCAGTATTAGTTTGGCCATAACATTGTAGCAAAGGAGTTCCTGAGGAGAAGCCTCTACTTTTAAATAAAATTGTAAATGCACACCTAAGGGATATTTGAAGCTTTGGGAACGTCTGTTTAATTTTAAGAGACCTGGGGGTCTTTTATAACCTGTCCTTTAGCAGCCACTCACCATTACCTGAAGGAGGCACCTGCTGGAAATGAAAATTAAGGACAAAAATAATCACTGGTGGTTTCTGCAAATTGTTGGTTGCAGCTGCAGCAACCTAACACATGTAATCATTTACTTCCTGCAGCAAATTCTCTTTATATTCAACACTTATATCTGCAAGGTTATTCCTCTTGTTCTACTGCAAATTGCTCTGGTTTGGATTCTCTTTATTGGGGAACTTCTAAGTGCTTTAGGTAAAGAATTCTTGTTTAAAGTCCTAATAAAAGCCACTTCCTAATCACCACACTCACCTGTTTTCTGTAAGACTAACACTGAAAATCTTGCTTTTTGAATTTAGTTCCACTTCTACATACAAGCAGAAAGGATTATTATTCCTTACACACTGTAAAATAAATTTTAAGGGAAAAAAAAGCAGGGGGAGATGTGGAGGATGAAGAAGAACAGTGTCAAGGTGCGTGTAGATCCAAGGGAAAACACTTTCCAACATTTGGCCACTTACTCTTAAAAATAAGAGTTACGCTGTCAAAACCAATAATGTAGCAAACAAAGGACATTATTTAGCTGTTGATTAAACTATTTCCTAAACAGTTCACACGTCCTAATTCTCTGCAGGTTTTTAATGCACACTGCACGTTGCTGTTGATGCATTTTAGGATGATGACATCATAAAATTCTTGTCATTCAAGCTTCAATTTAGTAAATATAGACTTTTCTCAGTACTTGGGAATATCCTGAAATTCAAACCTGAGCTCAAGCTTAAGCACCACTATGAGTTAACCCCCATCAGAAAAAGAACAGAACACAGAAGGAGAAAGGTAACTATCACAGGAATCAAAAAGTTTTGGATGGTTTTTTTACACACTTCACACAAAGCAGATATGGATATGAGAGCTCTTGATTTTCCTTGCTTCTTCAGTGATCCTTTCATGATCAGGTGCAAATTTAGAAGGGAATACCATCGAAGTGGAAGTTGGTGATAGGATGTTATTCTATCAAAGATAACAAATGTTTTCTCAGCTTACTGAAGTTCAGTGCATTGTGTCTTGGGTTAATGCAGTTCCCTGAGGAAACCAGAGAGAAAAGAATGGGATTTACGTGTGCCGAGTGTTTAATAGAGGACTAGAGGCTAAATATAAAATATATTCAGGGACTGCTCTCCAGTTTATGCTCCCACAGAGACTCCCCAAACCACGAGGTGCTGGTTCACTCCCACCCTCCTCCCACCACTGCAGCCATCACCTTTTGTTAATTACAGTAGTATTGGGATGTCCTGCCTTTTATATACATGTAATAAAGCTGCTCCAGGAACTCAGGTGTTGGGCATGAATCAATTACAGCCACGGCTCTTGAACAGCTTCTGTTGGTGTATTTTTGTATCCATATATGTATATATTTATGTATTTATAAATTTGTATATGCAAGACTTGTTACATATGAGAGGGAGAAGAGAAAGGGCTGAGAAATGGTTTTATTTGGAGGGATCAGGAAAGCATTTTAGTGAACAGGGTTAAAAAAGAAACTTGGGAAAAAAAAATTAAAGATTTCTTCCACTGCTGTAAACACTACTTACACACTAACTCAAAAGACATAGCTCTCATTAGTCCCACAAAAACACAAGATAAAACAGAAAGAAAAAAAAATACCATAAAGCACAGAAGTGATTTTAACCAGTGACACCAAGAATGCATTGAGTCAGTACAATCCTAACATGAGCGAAAATGTTGCAAGTGGCTGCTGTTGACACTAAATTTTCCTGCTGCTGCTGCTTTATCTCTCCATGCCTGATGATGCAAAGGCTTTCTGAGTGCACAACACTTTAAAACACTTTTATACAGCCACATTTATATTAAAATCTCTGAGGGTACCTAAAAGTATCCCAAATCATTTTTTCCCCAGTAAATTTTGTGCTTATTTAACATGTTTCAATTTAAACCCTGAAAGGGAACAGTTCCCCTACACTGAGCAGATTCCCATTTATTCTTATCCAGAGAGCACACCTGGAATATATCACTCACTGCTGCCTTTTCTCCTAATGTGAAGGGCGCTTAGATAACAAAACCACAGTGGGACAATCAACTAAGATACAAACTTGAGTGCAACTTTTAATTCAGCCTTGAAGAGAGACCATTGCTGGGAAGCATTAAAACCCAGTGAGAACCAAAATCAAAAAGGAGCTCAATGCTACACTTAGGGAGTGTTTTTTTTCCAAGTCCTCTGAATAATTTTCTTAATACTTTTAAAAGCTGTGTGGGACTCCACAATAGAAGAGGAATTATGTTACAGTTTCAGATGAGGTGTGCTGAAAGAGCCAGGCCTGATGCAGTTTGCAGCCTTGGAGTTTGCCTTCTCATTTCAAACCTCTGTGCCAGCCTCAGGCTCCGTGACTGAGGGAAAAGCAGGAGTGTTCCCCGTGTACGTGACCCCGTTTACGTGCAGCCCTCCAGGATCTGCAGCAGGCACTGGAAAAGTGCTCAATCTCCACCAAACCCAGGGAGAGATTCCAGTGGCCAGATAGCAGCTCTGTTTATCAGCCTGTAAACAAAATTCACTGATAAAATTGGCCTTTTCTTCTTTTCCATAAATCTCCCCTCTGGATTTTTTTCTTTTTCCTAACAACTGTCACGATGCTGATGAAAAACAATCTCTTTGCCTTTTTGAACCTGATGTCTCTTACGACAGCAACTTTTTATAAATCCAAAGAAAGCAGAAGAGCAGTGCTTTAAGGCAATGGCTTGGTGGTTTTTTAGGGTTTTTTTTAAATAAAACCCAATAATTCCAGCTGAAATAAGCAATGAAAAACTGTTGCACTTAATAGCTGAAACAGTTGGCTTATAAATAGGTTTGGAAGGAGCATGAATTATTTCAGGGAAGTTAAGTGGACTGTACCCAGCTGCAAGTTTAATATCCAAAATAATACTGCTGATACTAGATTTTTAGATTCCCTTACTTAGTTTGTAACAGGATGACATCAGCTGAAGACTTACTGGGATTTCTGGGTGTTGAAGGATAGTTTATCTACCATTTTCAAACTAGAGACAGAGAATATATAAGTGGGTACAGCACAAGGCATGACTAACCAAATGCTGCTTGCTGATGTTGGAAATGTGATGTTTTTTCTTGACAACATTTAAAAAGTTAGATTCCCCTCTCCCAATTCTATTTTGCATAAAATCCACTTTTAACAGAAAATCAAGCAAAAGCAAAGCAAACCTGGAACTGTGAGGGCTGCTTGTAACACTCATAATTCTTTTGTTTGTTTGTTTCTATTACAGTTTTACCTGTTCTGTCTCTCCCATTCGATTCTCTTATAAGCAATCCTCAAAAAAAGGCTGATTTAATGCTTCTTTAACATAGTGAAACCCAGGGAAATGCAGATATTCGTAGAGAGCTACTGAGTGAACGCCGAAATGCAGTGGGGAGGGTGGAAAGGAGACTTAATTGTTATTTTTATTGGAATTCCATTCCCAGCTAGCAGAGAGAATCTAATGAATTCACACCAGGCGTCCTCCCACTGCAGATTAATCTCTATAATGGAGCACAGCCCATAATGGGATATAATTTTTGCCCATCACATCCAAATTATTTTTCTAATATAGAACCTCTCTGGATGTTTCACAAAAAGGGAGAAAAAAGTGACCAATCACAGAAATGCCTCAGGACATTACCAGAAAATACTGAATGGCAGGTAAATATACATTATGCATCAGCCGAAATTTTCAAAGCAAACTCCATTGTCTGTAGTATTTTTCTATTGTGGAAAATGGCCCCTTCAGAGGAATATTGGAGAAGGTAGAAAATAATGTTAAATACATTCTATTTCCCCTTAATATGGCTGGAATAACTCTCTATGTGCAGCATTCTGTCTCCATCACTGTGTCTTTCATGCCCACACAGATAGATTTTATTAAGGGTTTATCAGCCCATTCTGAAGACATTCCCAGGAGATAAAAGGGGAACAGGCAGTGATAAGGGTGTGACCAGATGTTACATCAGAAGAAAATTCTAGTAGTAAAAACCAGTAGTAAATACAGTGTTGTTGGACTCTTCAACTCAACTGCTGACAAATGTGTAAATATTTCACCATGACCATTGACTTTGGTGAACAGCTGGTGAAGAGATACCTGTATATAAAAAAAAAAATTCACAGAAATCTAGAGAACCACATTTGCACTGAAACTGCAGTGGTTTGGGTAGAGCTGATGACATCAGCCACAGCCAAAGACACTTTCAAGCAAGGGGTTGGGTCTACTTTAATAACTTAAATCTTTACAAAGTAAGTGCTTTCTTTTGGTTTTAAAAAGGAATATTTCAAAAAGGACATTAATAAACAGGAATTAAAACTGAGAGGACCATGAGGACCACCTACCATTAGAATCATTCAGGTAGAAAAACATCTCCAAGATCATTGAGCCCAACCTTTGACCAAACACCACCAAATCAATTAAACCAGAGCACTGAGTGCTACATCCAGTCGTTTCTTACACACTTCCAGGGATGTGACTCCACCACTTCCCTGGGCAGCCCCTTCCGATGCTTAACCTCCCTTTCAGTGAAGAAAATCTCCCTCATGTCCAACCTGAACCTCCCCTGGTGCAGCTTGAGGGTATCGTGTAGTCAAAGTTTGCATTCACAGATGTCAAAAGAGATTTAACAGAACATGGAAACCACATGACAGAGACAATTCTGAATTTGACAGTTAACTTATCTAGTGTTTTACAGGTGGATTTGCTTGGCCAACCTATTTTTTTTCTATAAAAAATTATAAATTCTCATTACCCAGCATCGCACAATTTTCAACAGTATTTTGCCATCATAACTGTTTAGAACATCATAACCCTTGGGACAAGCACTAGAATCTGTTTCCTTTAATAAGGAAAAAAGTGCTATCAAGGACACAGAGATCTCTTCTGAGTTCAATGGTTTATTTTTTGAAAATTCCTTCTGGTAACTCCTGTCTCAATATATCAGAGTAATATGATAAATCCCAGCCTTTGCCTTCCTTATGGAAAAAGGTAATGAATTCTCTTTGGAGTAACCGATCTTCATGATTGGCTTCAAATACAGCAGAGTAACTTTATTTTCCTGCTGTTTCATTAACCTTGAACAATGGGGGAAAATGGCCCAGAAATGTACATTTCAGTAAGAGGTGTGGTGGTTGCTGGGAGGAAAAAAGAAAGCACAGAAGCATTTCCAGTTCTGTAAATCAGCCGGACAGAAGCAGATGGAACCATGTCCTCCCTCTGATAAAGCTATTATCTCCATGGTCAGGGCATTTCAGGACAGCTGCTGGAACATCTGATGAGGTGTTTACAAGGAAAATTAGAGGCACCTTGCATTGCTGTGCTGGCCCTGACCACTTACCCAGATCTAGGAGCATTTATTTGGCAGGAATTTGTCCATGAGTGACAAAAGGGGAAACTCTGATCTCATCTCAGGGTGGGAGGGTCAGCAGATATCCAGAATAAAAGCTCAAATACTGATGATATTCTTTGTTCATAGAATTCTCTGTGAACACCTCTGAAATAATGGACAAGAGAGTTGACACAGATCCTTGGAAAGCATCAGTCTGAGAAATGAAATTTAGAACTCATGTTTCCTGCTAAGCAAAATGATCAGCACCGTCATTATGGGGGAGAGGGGCAAAGGATACCTTGAAAAAATCTTTAAAAAATTAAAATGAAGCCCCCTTGAAGGAGATAGTTCTATGCTTAATCAATGAGGAAACAGAATCATTTAAAATTTTGAAAATCCCCTTGGAGAACTAAGCCACTAAAATATTTTCTTCTTTTCCTGCCTAAAGCACTGTTTTTCCTTTGATGCCACTGAAATGAGAAAGAAGTGGGCTGGGTAGAGCCATTCAGTGTCCTAACTTCGTACGTCAGGCCAGGACATGCAAGAGTCTGAAGTGAAACTAATTAATTTTGCTCTCTCGGCTCCCCTTTCCATTGCAAGGCTAGTTTTCTTAATGGGTGCCAACTGGACTTAGATACCCTGGCAAAGATTTGACCCAAAATTCAAATTCCGTTCCCAAAGAACATTAAAACTCTCATAAACCAGAACAAAATCCACTTTAAAAGGCTCATGCACTTCAGAAAAACTGTTTTTTTCTTTTGTGTCTTCTGAGGGATTTATAATTTAAATAAAGAAGGGAACATAAGCCTGGAGCATGCAGATTTTCTAGATGCAAATCGGAATATACTTGGATTTCTGTGCTGTAAGGTCAGCCTCCAACAGTGCTCATAAAGATTCATTAATTAATGAATTAGGATAGCTGAATCATTTAAGTACGAAATGTGTCATAGGTTTTAGAAGGCCTAAAAGTAAGAGAAATTCCTGAGCCTGAAAGAGTTAATGGGATTTGCCAGCCCATCACTGTAAAAAAAGTGTTCCTGTGGAGGAAGTCAGAGGTGGGGTGCCCCTGCCCTTGGGTATCACTGAGTGACTCCACCCCAGGAAGCTTTATCTGGGCTGCTTTGGGCAATCCCACTTCCGACTGCTGCTTCCTCTGCAGCCTCCCATCCTTTCCCTGCTGTTTTATGTGCAACTCAGCAGCTCTGGCACTTTCTGTGTTTAACTCTCCCTGCGGGGACCAGCAGTGAGTGAAGTAAACACTGTGCTCTTGTTTGCAGTGCACAGGCAAGCCAGGGGAAAGGCTCCAGTCTTGGCATCCTTTAGGGAGGCTGCTCCGTGCCAAGCTGGGAGCACAAAGACACTCCAGCAAATATGGCTTTGGTAGTGTCCGAAACTTGCCTCATTTTGGGAGAATCTCTGGCTATTAGAACTCTGCTACCCTGCACAAAGGAGCATCTCTCCAGCTTTACCCCTGCAATTACTGTGTCTGCAAATTGCCAGCTGGTTTTAAGGTGAAAAAAAAATGGCCTGAAGGAGGGCTCTGGCAGCTGGATGCAAAGTGGAGCAGGCCTGAGCCTTTACCAAAGTAGCATGGGGTGGAGGATGCCAGGATGCTGGAAGTATTGTTCAGTTTTCTCCTCCCACCCCACATTTTGTGTCACATGGAATGTGACTGGATCTACCCAAACAGTTTAATCAGCTGGTTGCAACCCCCTGCTCCTTAGACAAATTCAAACAATCCTCCACATGATATTGAGTTTTATACCAGTACTGCCACTCCTCACTTCCCTTGTGATACAGCACAAATACCAACTACAAACCTGAACATCAGCACAGAAAGACCACAGGTGTGGTTTTTGTTATTTGGGTCATACCCTTCTACAAGTGGCCTCTAAGATGAAAATGTAGTTTTAATAAAAATAGTTTGTATGTGTTATGGAATGCATTTAAACATGGAAACACTCTGACTGATTGTATAGTGCCAGTTGCTCTGATGCTTTTTGCTGCTTGGGTTACATCCACTGAAATCTTGTGAAAATAAAGTAATTTCTCAAGCTAATGCAATTCTCTGCAGCAATAAAATCATTGTTTTCATGCTGCACTCACAAATCATTTCCCTACACACTCCATGTTTCAAAGGGACATTAAGCATATGCAAATGTTTGGTGCTGTGCTATTTCTGAATTATGCTTCTATGTTCACTGTGCTAAGAGGCTTTTATTTATATCTGCTGTGCTATCTCAGACTACATACATGATGTGAGCTAATACCTCCCAGTTTTCAGTTTTCCAAGCAGATCTTTATCTTGAGAAAATTAATGGGCAGTTCTTATTGAATCCCACTAAGATCTAATTGTACACTAAAGGGCCTTAATAATTCATTCACCTAGTCAGCCCTACTGGGCACCTGTAAACCAAATAAAGTTGGTGGCCTAGGGATTCAACTCTAGGTCCAAGATGAGGGGGAAAAAGACCTGTACCTATTCCAAGTGACATCGTCCAAGTCCCTGGCAGATCAAATCTTAAAGAGCCATCTTGCTCTTACAATGTGTTCTACTCTAAGTGTGTCATAGAAAACCCTCCCTTGCACTAAGAGATGTGAAAAAAATCACTACTTTAAATACTGCAGCACTGATGGTATGTGCAGCAAACTGAATGTATCATGCCAAAGATGACAAAAAACAATAGGGATTTAGGTTTACCCCTTTTTCTTTAGGCACAAAGACTTGCATTCTTTTAAGAAGCTGAGCTTACCTTATTTCTGACTTAACTGATCCAGGTTTGAAATGTTATCATAGAACCTCTATGTTAAAAAAGAAAAAGTGTTCACACAGTGCTGTACCCTTCCAAACACGGCTTCCAAAAAGAAAAGAAATTTCTTTGAAAAGAGATTGAGAGGAAGGGAGGGGGATCTCTTGTTTGTTTGGATCGGAGTCCACTTGCCTGCCGTTAAGAAGCTTACCTTTGATCCAACCTCAAAACCCCCGTGCATGTGCTTTTCCAGTGTCTCTATTCCTCATCTTCAATCCTCTTTGGCAGTCAGGGCATCCTGCCAGTAAGAGAAGGAGAGCTCAGCAGTTTCGGTGTTTGAACTTGAGAACTCAGACCTTCACCTCTCTGACTTTGACCTACTGGAAAAAAAACTACTGAATTTTGAGCTGAGCATTTGTAACATCACTAGAAAAACAACCACACAGGCAGGAAGAGGAGACTCTTCTGCATAAAAGACACACAGGAATGTGATCCCATAAGAAAAGAGAAATTAATGAGACAGAAAAAGCAATACACAGTGACACTATTGAGACTTTCTCATGTAGAAGAAGATGTTTTGATGCAGGCATGGAGAAAACAAGTTCTGAGTAGATTTGTGCTTGCAGTTTGAGTTTGAACACCCTCAAACTTCCTCGTTGTCCATTTGGAAACTGGACTTTTGTGCTCAAGATGTATACTTAGAAACTGGGAAATCCTGTACATATCCTGGCAGAAATACCGTCTTTTCTCTTGCTCATCAATAGATCCCTCCAATCTGGATATGGCGACTACAAAACCTGGTGTGATCCTTAAATATTAATAGCAGGAAAGATGATCATGACAGAGAATTCCATTGCTTGTTTTTGCTAGAGTGCTGAATTCTCAGCTCAGCTCCAGGGCCCCCACCAAAACAAACAAGCAAAGACAAAAATCCCTGTTCTGTGTAAATAATTCCTCCTCATTTATTCTTACAGATTCCCCATTGCGACCACACGAAGTTTAAGTCCGCTGAAAATTAAAATCGAGATTCTATTTCTTTTTTTTATTCTTCATATCTCTGAGCAATGCTTCGACCGATATTTCCTACTTCATCACACTGGCATTACCACCTGTTCCACTGATGGCAGAATAATTTCAAAGACAAAAGGGAACACTCAAAAACCATCTCTTGATAAAATATTTTATTCCTGGTCAGGTAGAAAACAGTGAGGCTAATCCACGATACCGTTTAGAGCAAAGAAGAAATGTGTGCATACATGTAAGAATTGTTACAGAAATAATGCAAATAAAACTTCATGCTAAAGCTTTATATAACAGGCAAATTACACATAGGATAAAGAATCTTATTCTCTGAATTCCTGACATCCTTCTTCTTGAAACAAAAAAGAGGAACAAGATATTAACATTAAAACAGAACAACAGCCTTCGGTGACAATTGGCATCCTAACTTTTACTCAACTCCATAACAGACCAACGCCATAATTATTAATTCTAAATAAAACACCACATATGCACATATTATACGAACTACAGAAACCAAAACATGGATCATTTTAACTGTTCATTCAGACTGCAGTGAAAAGGCCCTGCCCTGAAGAGAAGGTGGGCTGGGGGCCGGGAAAGCTCCGTTTCTGCCCGCTGCTCTTGCACCCTCTTGCCTCGTCGTCCCACGGCTTCTGCCAATGGACGAGGGCACACTCAGGCCTCAGAAGCTCCAGCTCTTGAAGGCAACCGCGAGCCACCAGAGAGACCCTCAAGCCACCGTGCACAGACCGCCCCGCTCCACAAAAGCCTCC
>VYXC01013598.1:1811-14566 GCA_013397175.1 Platysteira castanea
GGAGATAGAGTCCCTGTGGTACACATGAGTGGTATTTTAGGAAAGACTGTTTGGATTAATCCCTTCTCAGGCAAAAGCAAACCCATCTGTGCGATTGCTTTTGCTCAAGGACCTGGTTACACTTGGTGGGTAATGCAGAAAGATGGGGAAACCCATTGTGGGCCACAAGAAGACCTGATTTTAAGTGAGAACTGTGTTTAAGGTTAGGCTATGATGTAGATGGTAATAGAATAAGGGGTGGATAATGTCCTAGGTTACAGTATAAGATATAACCAAAAGTATGTATTCTGTTATCATCTCCACAAGCTGTTAAAACAGGTGGGGCTGTGCTCCTTATCCCCTACCATGACTCATCCTTGATAACTCCCTCTGGGGGCTATCTCTGTTTAATGGGCTGTCAAGGACCCACCACAGGACTCACAGAATTACATCACCCCATTGTGAGATGCTCCGCCCAGGGGGAAGAACCAAGCATTCCCATGTGGATATAATCTGGAGTTTGGAACAGCACAGGCAGCCTTTTCCACTGGATTCCCAGAGGAAGACTGGACCCTTCTACACCACTACTGGACCTTCAGAAGAAGACCGGACCCTTCTACAGAATCACTGCTTCAACAGAACTCCAGAAGGACTGTAGCCACCATTTAAGTGGACTGCTACCAACCCCGTGACTGTCAGGGGGTCAGTTTGTACGTTGACACTGTCAGGGGGTTGGGTTTTTATTGTACTATTGCATTTATTTTATTTTTCCTATTAAATTGTATTTCTGACTTGGAGTCTCTTACTAGTTTGCTTTAAAACTAGTACAGTCATTCGGTGGGTCCTTGATAGACCATTAAACAGAGATAGCCCCAGAGGGAGTTATCAAGGATGAGTCATGGTAGGAGATAATGAACACTGCCCCACCTGGTTTAACAGCTCATGAAGATGATAATAGAATACATACTTTTGGTTTCATCTTACATTGTAACCTAGGACACACTGATAGAGCTGGAAGAACCAACACACTTTACACAGACAACCCACACTTCAAGTCTAAAATAACAGATATAGTTTTCAAATGTAAATGGAGAAGAAGTGTGCTGGGCTGACTGATGGTGATGGGAGTGGAACTGTCTGGAAAAGGGGAGGTCAGTCTCCACAGAGCAGCAGCCCTGCATGTCAGGGGATGCAACAGGGCAACTGTGCTGCACTGCGGTGTTGCACCCACACTTGCAATTTCATATGGACAAGTAATACAAGAAAAGGCTGGTCAGAGGGCCACATACCTGCTCTGCAGATGGTTTCAAAGCTTTGGGAAAAAACCTCAACCTTTTCTCTAGGGAAATGTGACTGTTCCTCCCATGCCATGAGCAGAGCTGCCAGAGCCCTTCCTCCTCCTCCTCACCTGCTGTTGCATGCAGCTGGGGGTGCAGGAGAAGGGCCCTCTCCTCTTGCTGCAGCTTGAGGGGACAAGGATGGAGCAGGGACAGATGTGGAGACTGCAAATACACCTCGTGGGAAGCAGCTTCTGCACAGCCCAAATATCCCCTGTTGCTCCCAGTGAGCAGCATGTTCACATCAGCTGGTAGGTGTGATGGTGACCTCTCAAATACTGCAGGAATCTTCCAGCAACAGGATACTCTCCTTTCTGAAAACCAAAAGCTAGAGACTATTTTCAATATTTCGATTTCAGAGGTCAGTACATTCAAATATTTATCGAATCTCTAATCTTGCAGGGGTGTGTCTGTTCATTTTTAGCTGCTTCACGTTTCTGACTGTGCTTTTTCTCGTTCTTATGTTGCTCCAGCTAAAACAGCAACTTTTACAATCCTCCTCTGCACATTTTCCATGTTTGTGTTACACAGAGTAACTGAGAACAACAGCACTCATGGTGAGAGCTAAATCACTCCTGGGCCAGTGGACGCAGTTGCTGTAGCAGAAGTTTATATTAAATTGCTGCTTGGGAGTGACCAGGTCCTCCACTGATTCCCAGAGTCACCAGAACCTCTCACGTATCAGCAAGATGTCAGGAAGGCACCATAAGGCATCCTGGTGGCTCTTGGGTGCTGCGTGCTCAAAAACCCCAAAGGCAAAGGGATGGGTGAATCAATTACCTTTTTGTTTCTGACACCTATTTTGCAGCACCAGGATGGAGTGACATTGCAAAACCCAGGCTTTCAGGTTACACTGCCACAATCCCTCGTTAGACTCAGGGCTTACCTAGAAAACCTTGTCCTTACGGTAATCCTCATTAAAATATAGGAAATGCATGTGGTCCAGCACTGCCAGCATCAGACAGTGGTGTGAATGTGTGTTGCTCGGTCAAGGTCCACTTCTCCGTGACTTGCCTGGGAAGTTGTACCAGATGGCTGGCAGGGTCTTCCAGAGCCATAGGTGAAGACAGACAGTGGAGTGAGTTGATCAGTTATTTCAGAGGTGTGGTGGAACCAGCTCTAGTGTGAAATACTGAAATTTTATTTTAATGTCTTTCCACTTAGCCGCAGGCTACAATTCAATTGAAATTCAGATACACTGTATTGAAGTACAATTCCTCACTACCCCTCAGGAGCTGCATAGTAAAAAGCAGGCAGCATCCAGCGTATCTGCTGCATTCCTGGGAATCAGCAGCACCACGGGCAACTAGGAAAGATGTGGTGAGGCAGAACCGGTAATTTTTTTCAGACATCCTGGGTGGTAATGTGCTGTCAGAAATGTGCATTTTTAATGCTAAGTCTGCTGATGAAAAAAATAGTCACAGGAAGTACCTCAATGTTTTTTTTCTCCTGAAAAGCCCATGGTATTTGGGAACTGCCTCTGGGATACCATATACAAAGAGTTCATGCAGGGAGATGAAAAAATGGATTAAGCAGATCTGAAATGGTGCCTTGAGATAGAGAAGCTCTGAGGATGGACATGATTTTTCTCATTTAATGAGAGTCCTCATTTCATTTTTTAATAAAGTGACTCTGCCAGGAGGAGTCACAGAGAAGGCACAACCCCCCACTGGGACACATGGGCTGGCCAGGAAATGAAGTTGAATATAAAAAATATTACATGTATACTAAAAATAATTTAAAAATATGCTCCAAATTCCTCCCTGAATTAAAAAAAAGGCAAAATCAAACCCAACCACCAAAGTTATTTGGCATCCCTGTACGGCCCAGCATGGCTCTGAGCATCCCAGCAGAACGGAAACTGCACTGCAGTGGCTGTTCCTCCCTGGGTTCACATCTGCCATGCAAGGAAAATAGACCGTTGCTGGTGGGCCTGGGACATATGAGTGGAAAGAAACAGCAAGAGCCCCTCTGCCAGATAGTGGCAAGTGTGCAAAGGCAGGGAAGGAAGGCAGAGTGTTAAATGAGTGTGATACAACACATCCAGACACAACAGAGTGTTCAGCATCCTCAGGAAAGCACCTGGGACATCAAGTAATCCTGCTCAGCTGTGGAATGGTGAAGGACCATTAACCGCATCCTTAATCATGGACCAGACAGGACAGCCTGCAAGGCATAGCCCATGGACTGTGCACGTTGCAACCTCTGCTTCTGAAGGGAAACAAAAAACCAGTTTTCTTTTCCCCTCTCTGCCTGACCACCAGGACTAGAGCTTCCCTAAGAATCTCTCCCTGGTACTGAAGGGATTTCTAGAGAGCAGATATCTGGGGCATTTGAAAGAAAATGGAGTATCTGCCTCGTAAAGCTCCACAAATTCCTAGCTGTGCAGGCTCCAGTCATCACATAAAAACCACTGTCACAGAGCCCAGACAACAGAACCCTGGAGAAAAGACACTCAGGGCTCGCTCCTGTGCCTCTGGTTTTACTTGCACACAGAGGAGTACTCATTGTGCTTGTTTGTCAGACATTCACAACTATTTCCAGAAGCCTTTCAAGGATATTTTGAAAACCCTTTCTGTATAGTTTCATGAAAATAATTTTCAATGATGTGTTGAACCAAACGAAGTGCAGTTTCACTGACGCAGACATCCCATATTATTGTATTGCTTTCGATACTGCATTTCCCTGTTTGGTGTAAGGGTTTGCCTCTATACCCTATGGACAGATGCTCTTTGGAATCTCCAACCCATTCCTCAAGGGCTATGTTTACAGCCATCAGAGCCTGCAGCTGGGGCCAGCAGTAAATGAGTTTCGAAAACAATTCGCCAGGTTCACCTCCAGTATTTATCCTGCTGCCAAACACCTACAATTTCCCTGCCAATACTGATGACCTTATTTACAATTCCTGCCTTATGCTAATTCATTTGGTCTCCTTGAAGAGAGGATTACACACTGCTGAGAACTTTTGCCAAAACATAGAGAATCAAGTTTTAATGTTAAAATAGTATGTCCCCACTGCCCCACAACAACCAGCTGGGTTTTATCAGCACTGGGGCACAGCCGGGAGAGGTGATGGTGATCCAGGTTTCTGTCAGTATTGATACTCTTTGCTGTGCCCTCTCTTTCTCATACACAAAATTTAGGATGACTTATTGAGGGATACAGAACATGCATATGCAGATTAATGAAACTTCTACATAGCATTATGCTGTAAAGAAGATGGACTAGAACTAGTGAAACCATGATACTACACTCTGATTGTTGTTGTTTATGGTCAAATATCCCTCTCTAAAATGAAACCCACCTTGGCAAGTTCCTGAAGAGAGTAAATCTCTGTGGTCAGCATGTACATTCCTGGGCAGACCTTGCATAGTCTGTTCAGGAGCTGGGCTGTGAACTTTTCAAGGAGCTCAGCCTGTTTCTTTTCTAATATGTGTTGTGTTATATTTTTGTTTGTGAATTTTACCGTCCTTACGCCACTTACTCAGCATCAGTTGCCTCTGCCCTCCCTGCTGTGGCAGATCTTGGTGTCACCTATTCAAGATACAGTAGCTGAAATGTTCCCCTGCAGATAAAGTATTGGACTGGACATCTTTGTTTTCTCTCTGCAGTCATTATCCTTGTGCTGGACAGAAAAATAAAGGCATAGACTTACACTGCAGTCATGGCTCAAAACTTGCGATTTTCACCTGTGCAGCTCCTGCAGTAAAATACCCTGTAATGAGATAGCTGTCGTCACTGGGTTGTGCTGATGCTGTGCACACTGCAGGATCTCAGTGGTGCAAGCACATTTCACAACGTGTTTATCTCTGTAGAAATAAACCATTCACTGTTGTTGCTGCAGTACTGGTTGGCCTTACTAGAGGTGTCTAAACCTGCCTCAGGGCAGATGCCCCTGCCTTCAGAAATATCATGATAAGGCACTACATTTTATCCTGTGGCAATGTGAAACTTTTTTCTGAAGCATTGGGAAATGGCCACTGGGTAGTCCTATGTTGTTCTCCTGTCCATATTTTGGTGTGGCTCAGAAGGTTTACTAAGATGCTTTACTGGTGGGTGAGCTCAGCTGATGAATGGAGTCATTCCACATCACTGACAGTCACTAAATTTGCTCCACTGAGCTGCTCTTGCTTGAAGATGGATTTGTTAATGCATTTCCTGACAGTGATCAATAATCTATTTTATATTCATTGGGATCTCTAATTGGGAGTGAACCCTAAAGACAGATTGCTTTGATACAAGAGCTATTGACTGCTGCAGAAAGCCCATTTAGCAGCTCATATTGTGGAGAATGAGAGAACACAGTTGCTTTCACTGCTTTTGTGATATCAGGGGAGGTCAGAGGCAGCTCTTCTGCCAGGACATGGCCAGGTTGTGTCACACCCAGCTTTGGTTGGATATTACAAGTTTCACATGAACACTGCTCCAGAGATCAGCGTGAGTGTTTGCAAAAGGCAAGCAAAGTCCAGCCTTTAATACCTTTCTTTTTGTGATAGAAAAATAATTCACAACAAAAGTTCATATCTTGTTTTGATATTATAGTGATAAATGATAACTTATTAAGACATACAGGGGTTTCTAGAATTTCACATTTTCTATCCTTACTGCTAATTATAAGGAAAAAAAGGTGCACTGCTTTCTTCACTATGGGAAGAAATACCCAGGTATCAAACCAGCATATGGATTATACCATGTGCAGTGAGCAAACAAGGAGTGCAGTGCTGTACTGCAAGGCTCCATTGCTTCATCAAGAGCCACTGCTCTCCCTGTTGTCCCAGGGGGAATTGTATGTATAATCCCTTCATCTGGCACACGCTACTTCTCCTGCATCCTGGCTGAACTGCGTTGGCTGAAGCAGCTTCCTCTGCTGGCACTTGTTCATCCCCATCTGAGGGAAAGAAAGGAAGATGAAAGTGATGTTATTTATCTTGCTGCATTCCTGGCAGTGTTGAACTCCCATTTCCTCTTGGTGATAAGAAACCCCTTGGTGATAACTATAGCACCAGTTTTAGGAGTTAAAAGTAAGGTGATTTTTCTCAAATTGACCATTACTATTAGTGTTTTCAAATTCCTGTCATGTTCTGAAAGCTGCTCTGCAGTCTATGAAAGGGGTTAGAAACATTTGCCAGCAGGGAACAAAAGCATAAGCGTGAAATGACAAATTGTTTAGCCTGGAGAATACACAGTCTACAGTGGTGGAAGTAGTTATCTGTGGTGATTAGTAATTCTGTGCAGAAATTGTTGTTCCAGTTGTTGCCCAAGCTAGAAGAATAGTGAAAACTTGCAGAAGACATTGATTAACCCAGCATTTCTGTTGGCTATTGGAACTTGTACATGGTGAACGCAAACATAATTATTTCATGAATCATAAAGTAGCCCCATGCTGGCACTTCAAAACTCAATGCTGGTACATTCTGCTGTACAGACATTTAAAAAAATGAAAGAGACGTTGATGGGAATGATACCAAACACCTTATTGTAGTGCATTTTGGAAATGTATGGGGTTGAAAGAAAGTATTTTATTTTCCTTTTTTCCTCTAACATTTGTTGGAAGCACTTCCTGACTTGCACTACTTCACTTTTTGCCTAACAGTGAGAAAGAATTACATCTGGGTATTTTTTCCCCAGGACTGTATAAGCTATAAAAAAAGCCGAGCTTTAGAAAAGTTACTATGTTTACAATGAAGATACAAATCTGACATTAGAAAAACCCATATAACTGAGACTTTGGACTTGCTGAAAATCTATAACTCAGACTTCAAATTCCTACCCCTCTCTGGGCTGCCTCAAAACGTGTATAGGAAATAAAGATAAAAGCAGTGTAGAGAAATAATACAACTAAAATTCTGAGTTGCTTCACTCTTGTTTATAAATTTGAATCTCAAAGAGAGCAAGCAAGGAAAGACTTTACAGGAAAATTCCTGTATTAAAAATGAAAGCTGTTGTGGAAGAATACCTGAATTACCAAAGAAATGTCTTAACTGAGTCCTGCACAAAGTTCAGGCACAACCTGCAGCCTGCCCTGGCTCCCAAATGGCTCTCTACCTCAGCTAAGGAAAAGCACTCTCTTATCTTTTGATAGTGATATTTTATTATAACATATTATAGCATGAAGAAATCTATTTTAAAAATAGCTCTTCCTCTAAATCTGAAATTCTGCTTCACTGATTTTTGCTGGAGGAAAAACATGATAAATTCCAAAATTACTTTGGAGGAAATTACAAGTTCCACTGCTATTTATTTTTTGAGTGAAATCCTTTGAGGTAAGGGAAGACTTGGGGATGGGACTGGCAGACTGCAGCTGGTAAAGGTTGTTATTTGTCAGTGCATATGTTCCCAAGGAAGGCTTCCAAAACAATTTAGTCACCTGAAGATGAGGGAGTCCTTTCTACAAATGGAAATATTGCAATCATACTCTGCAAGACAAAGTGGGTAAACCTTTTGTGTGTCTACCATAAGAAGCTATACCCTGGGCAGTGGACCTCTGACTGTCTGATCCCCACTTCACCCTTTTATGCATAGCTGGCATGATACGGAATGTAAAATCCACTGATATGTCTTGAAAAGAGTAAGTCAATCAGCAATCTGTGGAGGTTTCCCCCCCTGGGGGGATGGGCCCTGGGGTGAAAGCATGGTTGAAACATACGGGGTTTCCCTGCTCCCTGGTGCTAATGTGTTCCCCATTGGCCATTCATGTTCTCCCCACCCCGAGAATTCTGGTTGTCCCATGATTCTAGGTCAGTCTGTGCCTGAGCCAGGACCATGCGGTCAGAGAAATAAACATTTCTGAACATCTATCAAAAATATTGTTCCTTTATTCTTTCCATAGGCCAATCTGTCTTCAGGAAAGTTGCTGGAGACTCCACAATCTTAGCATGTATGAGTTTTAAAAACAGCATTAAAATGTCAGTGTTGCTTTTATATCAGTTCTTCGTGGCCTTAAACTACAGAGGTTATTGCTGCAAATATGTAAGTGGTGTATTTAGGTCAGATTCTCTCTTTGTAGTTGTTGGGTTAAATTTTAGAACCATTTCAAATCCTTGAGGCATTTAAATCTCTGACTGCTCTGGATGGCCTCCTTTCTGCTTGAATGCTAGTTACAGACTGTACTCCCTGCAGTCATCTTCTCTGATTTGCCCGTCTTTCCTTCTACTCCCTTCACATTCCATTTGTCTTCCCAAACTCCTAACTCCATTTCTACATTTGGATCATTACCTAAATGTTTTCTGTCTTTTTTTTTTCTTCCACATGATGGATTTTCATGCTAAGTGTCCAAAATAACTTCCGCTTCCTACATATTTTAATATTTTAACTATGTCTCTCCAGTGAGATGCTCCATTTACATTGGAAATGTTTCTCTGAGAGTAGCAATGATATTTATGCTGATTTCTTCCCTGTTCTGCTGTGAGCTTGCCTGGTAGAGAAGGGCAGGCTGTCCAAACTGTCTGTGATTCTCTGCTGCCCCAGCAATTGCCATTTCAGTGGTGGTGACTGTGTGGAGGGCAAAGAGAGACAAAACATTAAGAGGGCTAAGAGAGATGAGGCATTCAAAGTGGTATGAAGAAAAATTAATCTTTAGGTTGTTGTTTAGCTGTCATTTTTACATTTGTGAAAATGGTTGTGGATGGTGAAAAAAGGTTGAAAATCAAGGCTTGCATATGCAGGATTTATCAGTATTATAATTTAATTTAAAATGCTTTTGTGTACCAGCACATACCAGGCAGTTATTTCCTCTTCCAAGCACTATGAACAACTCTAATATCTGGTACTTTTGTAATGCAAAGGCACTGACTGTGCAAGGAGAGACTTTTCAAATATCTTTTTGACAAAAATTGAATATATATTTTGGTGTCATCTGCTTTTGAGGGCTGCCTGCAGCTGTCTGGGGAGGCATGGCTGTGTCTCTGTACGCCTCAGCTGGCTCGGATCTGACCAGTGCTTAGGTGGTGAGGAAGGTAATACCCATTTCTCTGCCCTAAAGCATGAAGCTGTAAGGTGAAATTTCCATTTTTCATGCTGGGCACCAAAAGTATCTCATGTTTGTATCTCAGGACAGGGAGAGAGGCTGCCAGGCTGTCTTTCTTACAGGAAATATCTGAGAAATTGGGAGGCTTTCCTTGCTGATGTTCCCAGAGAGTGGCTGGTGTCTCCTAGGTGCTGTTGGAAGTGGAGATGGAGTGGGACAAAGTTGTAGAGCATTGCTCTACATTGGGATTTTTATTTTGTTAACCTTCTTGGGGAAATTTCCAATTCACACTGTGGGGAAACACCAAGAATAGGGTGTAGGTACACTCCATTCTGCATGAAGACTTTTTACAAGGCTTCATCAGCCTCAGCAAACATGGTGTATTGCTGCTCAGATCCCTCTCTCTCTGCTGGAAGCTGGAGCAATGCTCACAGATCCACTCCAGGTGGTCAGCTGCCGAGCTGTTCCATCTGCATGTCCCGGCCTTTGGAATGGGATGGCAGCCTGCAGGAACAGCCGTGAGCTCAGGAACTGCCTGTACTCAGGAGATGTTCCTTTCTACTCCAGCTCCATAGGATTTGTTGTGCGTTAGTGGGAGCCAGAGTTGTCAGTGAACTTTGGAAATGCACTGTGTGGGGCTGGAATCAAGGTGTCTTGAGCGGGAAAGTCTTAAAAAACCCTTAAAATGAATGATTTTTTACCACAAAACATTTTCAGTGTTTACTGCTTGACAAATATGCATCTTGCCTTCCATTTTAGAACGACTTTCATTTTGTGAGGCTGTTATTGTGGCATGAATATGCAGATCTATCCTACACAGAACATTTTCATTATAGAAAAGGTATAAATCCTGAAAGTAACTTTTCTAAATTGCAGAATGAAGAAAGTAAGAGGAAATAAAAAGCATTCATGCAGCAGAGAAGCTCACTTCACATCTGGAAGCACATAGATGCCTCTACACCTGTAGCCCTGCTCTTGGAGAGGGGGTCATGAATGCTACAGTCCACTTTGGCTGGCAATGCTGGTTGAAAGAGATGCAGAAATGCTGCCTTAAACACATGTATGCGTACTCACTACATGTGAGCTGCAGCTCCTCACATGCTCAAATCAAGTTCAACACTAACCTGCAGAACTGCAAATAGTGAATCAACATTGTCACAAGCAATTGAAACTTAATAGAGCTTAGTTTCTCCTGTACCCAAGGAGAGTGTTCTGCTTTGTAATAGATTCTGTTGCAATTTATGGCAAATGCTCGGAGTGAATTGTTTCGAGCTCAGGTGGTGGTGGTACGTGTTTTCTTTTGAGATAAAATCGAGTTGTATAATTTCTGAACAGGAAATACTGCTGCTTAATGGATATTGCTCTCTCTAATCTGTAATATTAATGCAAAGTGATTGTGAGGTGGATATAAACCTGCTCTGCCTGAACTGGTACCTGTTCATTTCTTACACTGTTCTTAGATGCTGAAAACATATATTATCACACCAAATTATGTTCAGTATAATTATCAAATTGTATCAGATTTGTCACCGTAAATACTTGGAATGCTGTTTTGAAAGGAGCTATTCTGTAAATAGACTTATACTGGCAATGTTTGTGAATACTGTCTTGCTGTAATATCATATGTAATATATATTATAATTATGTATAAAACTTACTTTGTAAATTGCTTTGTATTAGTAATTTTGTGTATTTGTCTTGTGCTGTGTTTATACTTTGAAGATGCCTGACAGAGAGTCTACAGTAAATTTCAGGTGGATTTCTTGCAAAGAAACACCTAACAGGCATCAAAGCTTTGTAGAAAAGTATGCTTAGAACAAGTTTTTAAATGTCAGTATAATATCTTCGCAACCCTAGTACATATATTTTCAAGAACTCCTTAGTGACAAAGCCTAGGTCTGCTGAACAGAGCTTTGCAGCCCTCCCCTGCACAGCTGGGCTCCTGGGGGCTTCCAGATGCGTGCTAGAATTTGGTGCTTTGAGGTCCCAGGTAAAGACCAGGAAAATTTGACTGGTTTTCAAGGTGGAACGGTGTTGGGGTGCCCCCCCCTGGGGGATGGGCATGGAAGCTGAAGCATGGTCCACGGGGTCTCCCAAGCTCCCTGGTGTTCTCCTGTTCATTATTGGTTATCGGTGTTTTCCCCGCCCCGGGGACTGGGGTTGTCCCATGATCCCTGGGTCTTGGGGAACAGTTGGAAGGGGTTTGTGCCTGGCTGGCTAGCACGTAGTCAGTCTGTGTCTCTCCTGGCTGCCATGCGGGCAGAGAAATAAAACATCCATGAATATCTACCAAAAATACTGTCCCTGATTCTTTCTACGGCCAAAGCTGTCTTCAGAGGGTGCAGCCCAAAACCGGACTGCGACAGAACTGTTGGAAGAACACTGGAGCACTATGAGCACTTGATTAATTTGCCAAGTCCTTAGTAAAAAAAAAAAAAAAAAAAGGAATATTCAACTGTGAAACAAGATGGAACCCGGGCTATAAGAAAACACTTTTGCCAGGTAAATGAGCAAAGAGGATCAGAAAGTTTCTGTGCCATTGGAAGTGTGGGTTTGAACTTGGGCATGTATGTAACTCCCATGTTAAATGTACATTGGAGACATTACCTTGCCTTGGGATAAAAAAGAGCAGTAGGAAAAAAGAGCAATATCTGGAGTGGCATGTCTTTTATAGCTACTGTCCATCTAAATGGCAAATTTCACTTCCTTTTCTAATGGAAAGAAAGAAGCAAAAAGGTGAAGAACTCGCTGTTGCAACTCTCTTTTTTGTAAAATATTGTGACTGAGCACATTCCTATACTAGAGATATTCTATTTGGGAACATTTGTGTAATATCCAGTGTGTCATTCTGTCCATGTCTCTTCCCTGCAGAGGTGAATTCCTCCTAAAGTTTTGTAAAGATAAGTTGAGACTGGCACTGGCTCATGACTGAGGTCATTTTCAAGGACAGGAGTTGGAAAAATATACACAAAAAATGCTTTGTTCTGCAACTGAGATACTGATTTTTCTGTCAGCTTCAGAGTAGAGGTGATTTGGTTCCCTGTGCCTGAATTTGCTTCAGTTCCTCTTAATGATGTGAGGAGAACATAAGTGAACCCAAAACTGCCCACAGCAAAATCTGTTAGAGAGCTACTCAACCAGGGTATCTTTTGCTCTGAGATAGATGCTGCATTGGCTTTGAAAAGCAAAAGATGTCCAGATAAGAGAGTAGGTTTAGATTAGATATTGGGAAGAAATTATCTACTTTGAGGGTTGTGAGGCACTGGCACAGAGAAGCTGTGGATACCCCATTCCTGGAAATGTCTAAGGCCACGCTGGATGGGGCTTGGAGCAACCTGGTCAAGTGGAAGGTGTCTCTGACCATGGCAAGGGGTTAGAACTAAATGGTCTTTAAGGTCCCTTCCAACCCAAGCCATTCTGTGATTTTATGACTGTTTCTGCCTCTTTCTGTCCTCCCTGCTGTTCCAGCAGCT
>VYXC01013598.1:14966-30040 GCA_013397175.1 Platysteira castanea
GCGGCTGTCGCCGTGTGCGGACCGGCTGCGGCGCTTGTGCCGCTGGCAAAAAGTGTCTTTAACTCTCCTTTTCCAGGCTTCATTGTGCAGCCATTGTAATAGTTTTCTTCCTTCCCCCGGCTCGTTCTGCTCGTCAGTGTTTATTGTTCCATGATCTTTAAATGGGCTGGATGAGGCCTGGGTGCAGAAAGGAGGGTTGGGGATTAGTTCTGAGAAGCAGCCATTAGAAAGGGGGACGTAGCTGTAGGTTGTAATTAACTTGCCAGTTTCCTCTTCTCCCTGTTGCATAAAATTTAGGCCAAGCTCTGTTCTTAGTAGGTACTGTTTAGGACTTTTCGCCTCCGTCTGAAAAGTGCGGTGTTAACTTAAGAACTCTCGGAGTCTTGGCTCGGCACCTTTGTATAATTCAGGAGATGCAAGTTGCACTTCTTTTTCAGTTTTGTATGGCAAAGGACTCTTCAGCTTAGATGTTCTGAGTGTTAATGAAACTGATGGACCTGCTGTGAAATCTGCATCAGAAATACTTCCCTTACCCATTTAAATATGCCTCATACATTTGAATAGAATGCCACAGAGGAGTTTTCCTTATTCTTTCCCCAGTGAGCTACATACACGTAGAGATAATGCTAATGAATAACCTTCAGGGCACTCTTCCCACTTCTCTGATTTCATGGTAGAGCTTGTTCTACTGTCCTGTTTAATACTAGAATATGCTGCAGAGTATTGATAGTAAAAAGAGTTTGTGTAGTAACTTGGATTAAATGCTATCCTGAATGCACTTCTTGTGATCTCTTTGATTCTGTGATTTTCAATATTGTGCTTCTAAACATTTTCCTTGACTTTTAAAGTTCAAAAAATTGTAGTGAGGTGCCAGCACAAATTAGCATGCTGCTCTGCTTCAGAGAAGCAAGACTGCTTCTAGTGAGCCAATGACACTAGGTGTCAAAAATGAATTAAAGTGACTTTGCCCCAGCCAGCTTTTTTTTTTTTTTTTTTTTTTATTACTTTAAAGAATTTCTTCTGCACTTCTGTAAAAGATTCACTTAACTGAAAGTCATCTGAGGCCGTAGTTCAGCTGTACCTGATCTGTAGCAGTAATAGTGGCTTGGAGCCTTCTGCAGTTCATGGTATCATTGGTGCAACTTCTGGTGAAGCAGATCAGCAAATGTACCCAGCTAGAAGAAGAAGGTTATGCCCAAATTCCCTGATCTAGTTTTCAGTGGAGTCCCCCAAATGACAGCAGAGCATGTCTGTGGAATGATAACGAGCGCTGGGATCATCTCAGGCAGCCTGTGGGGGCAAAGCAGGGAAGGGAGTATGTGCAGCTGGTATCGCTACTGGGACAGCATGTGAGGCTTAGAGGGGAACTGAAATGTAGCTACTGCAGAAAGAGTTTTTCTGCTGGCACATGAACGGTCCAGAGGCACAGTGGGATTGGGCATACAAACTAAAGCCTTGCCTTTTCTCTCTGAATTCCAGGCCGGGATGGATGGGGCATTGAGCAACCTGGTCTAGTGGGAGATGTCCCTGCCCGTGGCAGGGGGGTTGGAATAGGATGATCTTTGAGGTCCCTACCAACCCAAATTGTTCTATGGTTCTATGAATTCTAGTCACAAGTGTGGCTGTTTCTTTGTTTTGTTTTCCAGCAGGCTGAGAAAAATGCTGGAGATCTTAAAAAAAATCAACAAGCTATCTCATGTTGAATGTATCTCAGCGTAATACGATACTTGTATGTGTTTCTTTGACAATGGTGATCAAGCCCAGGTTGTCTGGATCTAAAGGTATAACCTCTGTTGTCTGAAATAAGAGATCATTGAAGTTACCTCCAGGGCTGTATGTTCTTGACGTGGTCCAGCTGTTCGAAAGGGATAATTAATCAACACTACAAAGAAAGTGTTGGTAGAGACTCCAAAGGAGTGTATTCTGCTGGAGGTGTTTTTGCTAGCACTACTCTATCACCTCCACAAACACCACAAGCAAAGCTGTCAGAAGTGCTTGTGTTTTTCATGGTTGTTAGGTTGCTGAAATAGCTGTGATGCCTAGTATATGGCTTTTTTTTTTTTTNTGTATGCTGGCAAAACTTTCTGTGAAACTGCACTATGGCAAAAATTGTTCAATTATGAAATGTTTTAAGAACAGCAGCCTCAGAAGATATCCAGTGTTTCGATGTTTCACTGTATCAGTAGTGCAAAACTTTCCTAATGACTCTTATCAGAGTTGATTTTGACAGCCTGGGGCTGGGTTCACAGGGTTGGATGCTTTTATCTCAGATCTGGCATAGTGTTTATGGGTGTCAGTGTGAGTGGGAGGTAAAAGCTTAAATAGATGGGGCAATGTATTCTGCTTTCCTTTCAAGGTTCTCTACTTTCAGATTTTTAAAATTCTCACGGCTGTATTGCATTGTCAGAGTACTGACTGGAAGCATTTTTATGGTTTTCTTTTTAACTATTTGTGTTGCAACAGGTTTCTTAAAATTAGAGTTTTGTGGATAAATTAAAAACACTGCTGTGGAAGAAACTTTTCTCAGTATATTGGCTAGCCCTAAGCAAAGTGTCTTTGAGAAACTATGAAGTAATTAAGCAGTGTTAGATTGTAGTCTCTGGGAGCAAAGGCATGCTTTCCCTGGGCATTCAGGGGAATTGAAAAACTTTCTGGTTTTGTCTGAATTATTTTCATAGAGCTTTGTCTCTGAGGGCTTTACACAGTAGGAGGTGTTTTGGGGTGAAAGTGTGCCTATGCCATGTAGTGCAGACAGCCTATATCCTGTATCAGGACGTTCTGACAAGGGAACCAGGCTATAAGTCCATTGGGGTGGGAGATACCGGGAATTGGAATGTGTGACTTGGTATTGGTGACAGAAGTGTTTCTTAAGTGGATTTCCTGAACATATCTTTTGGATTTTGAGGTAGTCAGGGGTCTGTTTGAACTGTGGAGGAGCTTGCAACCTGTGACAGAATTTAAACCTGACTCCTTTAATTGGCCTATGTATTTCAGAAAACTAACTAAGAAAATTTGGGTGATTTTTCCATGTTCAGTGTCATGTAATGAATTTGATGTCTTCGATGCCTGTTCTGAGAAGCTGTTATCAAGTGAGTTGGCAGTACTACTTTTTGAAGAATGCCGCAGCTACTGATTTGTATTATTCATATTTTTGCTTTAAACTTGCTGTGGGAAATATGTAATTTGATTTCTTTTTGCGGAAACAGTGCTTTGTTAATACTAATGACAATGGTCATATGATTCCTTGCGGCTTTTGTTTTACCTTCTTTGTGACTGATGCAGCTGCTTGGTGGTGTGCTCTGTAGTTGAGAAATGTAAGATTTGTTTGGCAATGCCAACTATTCTGCTTGCTTTCTTTAATGTGAAATATTTAAAATATGAGCAAGCTTAGGTACAGGAGAAAGTATGAATGAAAATAGCTTGTGAACAGAAGTTTTGCTTTTAAAGAAGTTCTTAGAGCTTTTGCTCTAACTTGTAGTTGCTTAAATTTTGGGGAAAACTTCAGACCTTTCTCCATTTCCTTATTCAAGAGCATCAATCTTACCATGACTGCTTGAACTGGCAGATTGCACATTTTGCTCTCCCTTTTCAAGGGGCCGTTCTCTGCAGGGTGCCCGGACAGTGATACACATGGAAGGCTACTGACAGAGCAAAACTGCTGCTGTTCTCTGTGCAGGTGTGGATGGGACCAGAGCAGAACTGGTTGTCAGTAGGCAAAGCAGGAGTATTATTTACCTGTGATGTCAGGCACTTGCTTTGGCTTCTGCCTCCTGGCATGTGTACTTGTTTGTCCTGCCTCTCGGAAGTCTCTTTATTTGCCTGAAGTGGGAGGTGTAAGCTGCTTTAGGACAGAGGTCCTGTCTAAACTGTTCCACCTTGCAAGAAATAAAACAGTTGGCACAAAGCTTATGGGAATGTGTTGCATGGATCTCATGGTTAAAACTAGGGATGGGGTAATTTGAGTGCCTGTCCTTGCTCTGAGGACTTCAAAATATGTGTTTTAGCAAATACTGCAGTACTCAGCCACTCATCATGTGAGTCCTATTATGAATGTAAATTTCCATCTTTGCAGGGCAGTGAGTGAAGAACTTTGTTCGTTTTTTCTTGATGAGGAAAATAAACGCATTTTATCAGGCTGTCATTCAGAAATCGCAGACCAGGATTTAGCATCATGACAAGTGAAAACCATGGTGCATGGTAAATGAGCTTAATTCACACCATAACCATCTGGTCAAGTGCAAATTGTTATGAGGAAGGTGAGGTGCCATGTAATGAAAAAATCAGCAGAATGAGTGTGAGTGATAACGATTAAATATTAGAGTCTTGTACATTGAAAAAAGCAAGGATAAATGTGAATTTCAACCCAGTTCCTTCTTCCTGGTTGTTCTTTGGGATCTCCATGTGAGTGATCTGTTCTAGTTTAAGTTGAATGTGTTCCACATGCATTTAATTTAGTACTGTGAGAACTTTGATTCCTTTGAATAACTGGCCTTATCTGATAATGCTAATGGGAGGTATCCATCAGTATGTTAAGATGATGATCTGAAATACCCAGCATGTTTGTGCTGTACTGGCTTTCTAAAGTTGAAAAGCTCTGGTTGACAGCTCTGGTTCTGTCATATATAATTGTAGTATGTTTTTTACATTTTAAAATAAATCTGTAAGAAAACAATGCAAAGTATTTCTTTTAAATTTCAAACTTCTTAATAAACTTGTTAGGGATTGAAAATTAAGCAGAAGATTCACACTCAGCAAAATCTGATGCAGGAGGCTCTGGAGACAGTTTAGTGCTACAGGTACCTCATCAGGTGTGCCTCTGGGTGGTCCTGCCTTGTGCCCTGATTTCCTGCTTCAGCTCTGTTGGCAGAGCTAATGCTTGAGTGATTGCAGGGTGATTTCTTTCATGCTGCTTAGCTCATGGGAAACTTACCTACTCAGTAATGTTTTTATCTGTTTGCTAACTCACCCTGTAGCTACACCTTGCTATTGCTCTCACAGGTAGAGGCAGGAATTGTGTCTGGAGGTGAGTGGAGGGAAAGCAGCATGTCTTCTCCCAGCAGATGAAGCATCAAATGTTGGGGATGAAGCATCAAACTCAGCTCAGCAGGACCAGGGTATTGCTTCCACTTCGAACTAGTCATGTTTCTAGAGACCTTTAAAGAGGATTGCTGTTCTCCAATTAGATTTCCGTCTGTGAGGAAGCCGAATGATCCATGTAACGCCTTAATTCATGCTTTCAGGTAATGTTTATATTAAAACAGAAATTTTACACTACATTAAACAAGGGGGAAAACTTTTTCTCAGTTCTGGAGGATTCAAACACTGCTCTGCATCCTGCTGACAGATACCTGGCTTTTGAAGGGAGCCAAGAGGGAGAAATGGGTTGCTCTTCTGTCTTGTCAGCTTTTGGCTTCTCAGTGCCTGACTCTAAACCAGTTTCAGTGTTGCAAAACACATGGTTCGGGGCAAGTTTATGGCTGCCCACAGATTTTGAATTGAGGAAGTGAGTAGCACATCCGTTATTTAAAGAAAGCTGCAAGTGGCGCTAGAATCCTACAGACGTGGGCATGTGTTCTATATATGTATTTCCTTTTCTTTGCAGAAGCTGGTTATCCACCATGGTGCCAGAGTTGTAGAAGACTTCTGTTAATAGTTTATGCCTACCAACCCCCTCCCTGATCATCTTTCAGCTCACTGTTAGTGAGTTTTAAGTAGTAGTAACTACAAGTTATAAAATACATGTGAGGTTCTATTGCTGACACTTGTTAACAACTATATTTTATTGTCTGTTTATGTTGGAGGCTTTTAACAGTAACAATTTTATTCTCTTTAATGTTGAATTTATAATATAGCAATGATTTTATGGTTCAAAATTTAATCTGGGCTCTTGTGTTTGCTGTTCTAAGCTTGTTTTCATACAGTGGAATTAAAGTATTTCCAGCAGGATGTATGTCCTGTGGGAGATACAAACAAGAGACTTTGCAAGCTTACACATTGAAGTTGGAAATTAGGAATTAAACACTTAAACTACAAAGGAATCGGAGGATAAATCTACATAAGCCAGCAATATTGAAGCAGGTTGCTTGAGCTGCCTTACTCTGCTCCCTTGGTGACTCTGCAAATCTGACCAGTCTCTTGTGGTTGCTCATATTTGTCATGGGGGAGTAAATGTGCCAGCATTCACTGTCTCTGTTCCTTATTAGGCTTGGGCAGTACCAAACACTGATATCTCTAATAATAAAAGGACTACTGTGGGGAGTTTTGTGATCCAAGTGAGGCTTGGTACCATATTTTACCCCTGAGTCTGAAAATTTTGTCTTTAATGTCCAAACCGAGTTCTGTTATTTAAAGGATAAGAGTAACGAGATTATCATGTTATCACCTGTCTTGGGGTTGGTGGAAGTGTTGTTAACTCATCACTTATCTCAGTGATGTTGGTGATATCACTTGCTACAAGAGAGCCTGGCCTGTATCTTTGCTAATCTTTTTCAGGAATGGTTTAGTACCTTGGCGTAATGTAAATTTTGGTATGTGGAGGAGTTTGCTGTGAGACTCTAAATGAACCATGGTAAAACCCCCCTAGCACTTCCCTTAAGCAAGAAGGTAGGGACTCTGGGATTTTGTGTTCCTACTGCAATTCCTTATCTTTTTTTTCGTAGTGTTCTGGCTGGTGTGTCTACCTGATGATAATTAAGAGCCGCAGTGGTGCACCAAGACCTTATGATAGTGCCTCCCATGTACAGAACAAAAAGGCAGTTTTCTGTTCCCAAATCTTGTTATTCTGCTGTAGTCTTTCTTCCACTGGTTATTTTTTCTGGTGTTTGTGGTGCCAGTGGGTGGGGTTGGGTACAATTGTATAGAGGAACAGTTATCATTGCTGGTAACATGTTAGTGAGTAGTCTAACTCTAGCCTGTGGTGGTAGCATTTTTCACTTTCCTGTAGCCATAAGGCAATGTGGTGGACTTTACCAGCATCTCTTGCCTTCCTCCAGGGGCAGGAGTTTGTGTGAAATGTTATTGTAGGTGCTCACATGGCTGTCCTGGCTCATGGAGCTCCAAGTTGCATCTTTTGTGAGAGAAAGGGCTGAGCAGATGTACACTAGACTTGCTGTCCTCTTAAAATTGATTTCTTGGTGATGATGAGTGTGCCAACAGCCCTGGCTTATTTTGGGATGACAGCAGGGATTTCTTGTCTGCTTCTGGCTTTCTCTTGCTCTTGGCTGTCTTTCCTAGTTTGTAGGAGGAGAAAATATTTCAGTAAGGGGGTTGTAAACCTTACCTCTGGCAGCTTAGACATTCATGTGAGCTCTTCTGCAGAATGTCAACCAAAATAAGCTGGAGTGGTTTAAACAGCCTAAATAATCACTCTTTGTATTGGTTAATCCTGAGTAAATAGGTTAGAAAGTACTTAAGAGCAGCTCAGCTGGAGCCTTATGGTAGAGAGCAGAGACAAGCAACCAAGGGTGCCAAGCTCTTCCATGGCACTGCTGTACCTAGAGGACGAGATCCAAGCTCAACCTAGGGCAGAGGTTCACAAGCTAAAGGGCTGCTTGGAGGCAGAAATGTGGCTTCTCCCTGCAAATAACCCTGTGATTACAGCTGAAATAAGAAAATCCCACTTCGTCATCCTCATGGGAAATGAGTGTATTTTCTGGTTAGGCTGTAATGATCTGCTGGTGTGGGGTGAAAGAAGTGATTAAATTTAGACATATTTCATGGGGAAGCAGGGGATGGCAGTGCTGGCACCCTTTTGGTGGTGCTGCCAAATACCAGGGCACGTGGTGTGGGGCTGCTGGGCAGCAGTGTCTTGTCTTCCTCACGTGTATATAGAAGAGTCCATGTTATGGTTGTCACCAGCTCCCGCTACTAGTTCAGATTGTTTATTCATTAGTAAAATCAATGGTAGGAGGGAGTTGGCCCGGAAAACGTGAATGTGCAAGGTAAGAGGTTGGATGGCAACACTTTACAGTCCCAAACAAGGAGTCAGGAATAAATAATGGCAGAAAAAGAAATGGGAGGAGGAAAAAATGAGTGGGTCAGAGGAGAAAATGCTATCATTGTATTGACTTCATTGTTTCAGTGCCATCCCAGATGTGTCTAACAAGTCTGACATTGTTTGATATTTTCACTACTAAGAGCCTTTCACAAGGCCCTGCAGTGTAACAATCGTGTGTCACTGAAGCAGCCTGACATGGCTCTGCCGCCATGCAGGTTGGGCAAAATGTGCTCATAGGAGATGGGGGGCGAGCTGGATCTTACTCCCAATTTTAAAGGGCTTCTTGCCACCAGAAACTACATTCTAACTTCATGTCTTTCTGGCCTTCTTCACCAAAACAAACTGTGTAAGAGGCTTCCTGATGAGTTGTATGTGTCATTCCTGACACAACGGTATTTTAATTCTGAAACGTGAGTCATTCTGATTGCTGCCATCCATAGCTGTGCATATATAAAAGCAAAATAATTTGGCACATTTTAAGGAGGAGCATCAAAAGCTTAATGAAAGAAGACTGCATAGCCTCTCATCTTCAGGTAAACTGTTTTGGTTAAGAAGTTCGAGTGTCCCATAGTGCTTCTGATCTGTTATTATTGGTTAACCTGCACTTTACTATGTGATTTTGTTGTTAGTATCATTTTATTGTTTTAACTAGATGAATAAATTGATTGGCAAGGGCTTGTATTTGAAAAAATACTGTTCATTCATTGAATTATAGAAGTGACCCTCAGTTAGTGGTGCTAACAATGTGAGAATATGGGTTGCCAAGTGCAATGTTTTCATTTTTTTTCTTTTCTGAGAGGAAATGCAGAGGAAACAAAAGCCAGCAGCGTTACTGCCAGCATTTCTTCACTCTCCTTTATGTTAAAATGAATTTTAAAATATTATTGCCAGTGCAAATGACAGCACTGTTGATTGCTCCTTGTGTTTTGGGCTAACTGCCTGCTGTTTTCCTTTCGAATTGGTTGTGCTATCTTTTCAGCATTAAAAAGAAATGCAGTGTCTCCTCCTAAATCCCTCTATCCCATTGTTCATGGCTGTAAGATGACTTTTCACTGTAACTTTGTGTTATTTCAGCTCTCCTGTGACTGGTGCTCTCTGTGCAAGCCCAGCCAGAGCTTCCTGCTGTGGTAACAGCTGCTGGGGGGAATTTGTGAGAAGGAGGCTTGGCTTGGGATCATGGTGCAAGGTATTACTTCTGTTAGGACTTCTGTACCTCCTGTGACTTATATTCATTTAGTGATTCACATGAAATGGTGGCTGTGATTCTGAGACAGTGACTGCCTGAGTAGCTTCAAAGCAAAAATTAGATTGATTTTTTTTCTTCTGCGATACTGTTGAAATTGATGTTTATGTGGAGCTGTGATCTTGTGGAATTCTGCATGAAATATTCCATACACATGGAAAAGAGTAGGATGCCCCAGGTTTTTAGTGAGTTATGTGAACTTTCCATTCAGGCAAGGAGCAGGGCTATGCAATTTTTCACTCACACTAGACACAGAGCTCAAAGGGCTGCAGAAGCCGATAGTTAACTCTTTTGGAGATGCTCTACCCTGCAGTTCTTTAAAATCTAGAGTGGATAATAGTGTGCAAACTTGTGTGACAATTTTTTCTCTTCCCAAACCTTGTTCTAGATGTCAAAATTAACCTGGACTACTTGGGAGTGGCGAAACATAGCCCTGGGATCCTGCCATGAACAGTAAGAAAGTTGAGATACTTTGTGTATGAAAATAATAGTTTTATTTTAGCAACTAAACTGCAGTGAAACTTTTCCTGTTCAATTAACACAACGAGGCAGCACATTGTGTAGCTCTGTGTGGAGGTACTCCCAGCTTTCCATACAGTAAAGAGGCAGTACAGTAGGTCAGAAGGGTGGATCAGAAGGGGAGGATTCTTTGGGAAACAATAGTCTGGAAGTCTCTGCAGTCAGTATGGCATTGGAGGTGGGAAGCTACTATGGGTGATGTGTTAGGAAATTATTGAGGTGGTAGCTGAAGGATGCTTTCCTGAAATGTGTAATTATATTGTGAGACTCCATTGTTACCCAGTGTATAATTATATCAGGACTCCATTGTCGTGGGATATCTTGAATACAAATTAGATTGAAATGTGATTAGACAAATTAGTGGAAGAAAAAAATTGAATTTTGAAGTGCTCAAGCCTGAATTCCAGATGCAGTTTGTGGGAGGAAGTCCCTAAAACCCTGGCAGAGGGAAGATGCCACAAGGCAGTGTTCTTTCACTGTCACTGCTCCTGAATTAACTGCTGTTAGAGAGATAGCCTGGCTAATTTGGTCTTCAGTCTGAGCTTTCCTGTCTGACTTTCGTGTGGTGCTTTTCTGATATGAAACTTGGTGTTTACAGTTCCTGTAGCCAAGAAAGCAAGATAGCTTTAAAGATATTCTTTAGTGTTGATCAAAATATTCAGGTATTTTTGTGTTGTTGGTAGCCTGAGACTTCCTAGTTTGAAGGATACATAAATATTTATGTATGTACATGCTCTGTGTTCCTTACATAGCCTTTTCCAGATATTGCTGTAGACATCCTTTAATTAATACCTTGAATATTCTGATTAATTTTCCTCGTACAAAATAGATGACTTGAGAGACTGTGTGGGTGAGTAACATGTTATGTTTGTAAAGTGTCAACAGTGTCTGCTGAAAACTTACACAGTTTGTCAGCCTTCACTGGGACAGAAATTAGAAGGATTTTGTATTGTTACGTGTAATAATTTCGATATAGTCCACTGGAAATGCACATCTCTTGAAAACTCCTGCAAGCTAAATTCTTCACAGCAGTGTAAATACTTAACATGCAGATGTTCAAATGAAAAAATATTTAATTTTCTTTTGTAGGACTCTCTGACCATGTCATGTTTAATTCTTCCCCAGAAGCAGTTTTTTCCCAAGGGCTTTCAAAAGCTGGTTTATATTCTTGAGATGTTAGGCACTGCTAATTCTCAAAAATATCAGAACTCTCTTTTGATGAACAAACTCTAATTGTTAAACTCTTGTAGATCAAATTACAGAGCCTTATGTTCTTTATTAGGAGAGCTGATAAAGACACAGAAAGCTTAGTGCTTTGTACAAAGTAGGGTATGTAACTCAAGCAGATTCTGCTAAGACTTGATTGCTTTTGGCTTTCTGAGAAGTTTGTTCAGCTTACCTGGAAACGATAAATGTATATATTTGTAGAATATTAAATACCTTTGAAATCTTATCAGAATGCAGCTAAAGCTTCAGTTTACTTTTTCTGGTCATGGATTGACTGAGCTAGCAATTTAAGCTGTACTGCTCAGAGGTAAAACAATCCTTCATTTTGAACTGTTTTATTTAGCAAATTCACTGTTTGAAAGTTAAGACAAGAAACTTTGATGTTCACAGATTTGCTCAGACAAACTGTTTTCTTGTAATTTCTTGTGGAGTACAGAACAAATATCTGTAATGTCAGAGAATAATCACTCATTAGTGATGATTAAGAAATAGGCATTTTTAAGGGTGGAAATGAGTCTTGATATGAGTTGGGACATCTAGAATGATCCTGGTATTTTTTGTTCCCTGCCGATCAGTTATCTAAAGGTTGTGTGTCTTCTCTTCCGGCTTTTCTTTCAAGGTGGTCATTGGAGCCAAAAAAGCTGGACTGTTACTGTACTGGTGTTCAAGATCCTTGTGTTTGGGAGGTTCTTAATGTCCATTTCTAGCATAAGTATCATCAGAAATCCAAATCTCATTTTGCTTTTAAATCTGTTATGTTAGAAAACATCCATGTGCCACTAACTAAAGCTGAATGATCAACATGTGAAGCACATCTTACTCAGCTCTCATGTCATTTGTGAGGCTTATGATAAGGCAGTGAGTAGTGTGAGCTGTGTTGTGCTCTGGGTACATTTCTGACCTAGTGTGTCCTGAATTGTCAGTTCAGTGTTTGTGCCATTTCAAGGTCTGCTCAAAATAGCTTTAGAAAAGAAAGGAAAACTAATGCCTCTAAGTTGATCTGCAGCCTGCTGTTCCCTTAGCTTCCACCTTCACCCATAACAGCACTGCAAAATTAGTAAGCTTGCTAACAGTGACTGGTGTTGGAAATCATACCGACTAACTTATCTAGGAGCGTTTTCCCCAGGCCTTTATTTGTGTATGTACATTCTTCTTCTCCCAAGGATGTAGCCTAGGTGAAGCCTCCAGGTAAAGGACATTGTTGATGGAAGGGAAGTAACAGCAGGTGGGAAGGCTTGGAGTTCATGGAAAGTGATTCCAAGGTGGCTTGTCTCAAGGTTACTTGAATGGTAGCAATAAGGAAATACCAAGGATTCAATTTTTCAGTGATGCAGGTGGTTCTGATACTCTGGTGTGTGATATAGGAGAGGGTGCCAAGACGTTTTACAGCAGAAAGTAGGGAAGTGGGCTTTAATGTTCTGAGCTTTTTTTGCTTTTGTTGCCATATAATGTATACTGGCTATCCAGGAATCACTTGTGAAGACTGGAAGATTGCAGTCTGCCGAAGTGTATGTGCACTGTTTTACGAGGAAGCTTCACAGGCTTTTACCTCCTGTTTTTATCACTTGTTTCCAGTCTGATGTGAACTGGCCTTTTCATTAACGCTTTCAGAGGACTAGTTGGTGCCTCTAAATTTGTGACATTGACTGTCGAGAATGGAGTTCCTGGCAAATGGAAGCAAACCATGAAGGTTAAGACTCATAACTTTGTACTGTCAGCACTCTTGGGAGATTATGATTAAAAACCTTCCTGCAGTCGTAAGCACAGAGGCAGAAGCTCACATTGCCTTTAGGAGAGGAGTGGAATGGAAGCTGCTTTATTGCACATGGGCAAACAGCAGGAGTTATGGGCATTGTCACTGGTAGGGGCCTGCTCTGCGTTGTGGCTGTAGGGGCAGCAGTAGAAGGACAACAGCATTTTGGGCAACTGCCACTTCCAGACCATCTGGGTGCTGTGTGCAGCTCTGAACAATGCTTGGACCTGCAGCTGGGGATGACGAGAGGGTGCAGATGTTTGAGCCAAGGGCAGGAGAGACAGAGCAGTGCTGCTATCCAGGGAACAGGGCTGATGTGAACCCAGGTGAGTCACTAACCTGTCAGGTCATTGTGGCTCTGGCAAGGAGCTGGCTTGTCTCATGCATGCTTTCCTGTATTTTGGGGCACTGGTCCCTGCTGCATCCTTGTCCCCTCCCTGTGCTGGCATCTTCGGCTCACTGTCATTGTGGTGTGTCATTTGTAGCCTATTCCTTGCTGCCCTCTCTTTGGTCCCAGGCTAGGATTGCTGTGTGTGGCGATGATCTTGTTAGGTCTCAAGGTAATGGGAGAGAAGTCCATTCATTCCTTGGGACTGGATTATGCTATGCTGTAATTGCTGAAGCTCCCAATGTTGAGAGTATAATGTAAGGGCATCCAACTCAGCTCTGTTAGGCTTAGTGCAGCTATTCAGTATAACATAGCGTTTTCTTCTTGCCTGTGGTGCTGTTTTAAACTGCAGGTGTTTTATTTAGATGTGGCTTATATGTGGTATATTCATGACTCGATCTTCTTCAGGGAACTGTTTTCTCTTTCTCTGTGAGTGAAAGACTACACCAAGAAGCTGGAGTTTGTTTAATACTTGAAGTATTACTGAAGACTTCTAAGCTTGTATGAGCATGCTGAAGCTTGTTTTGTGTTCCTAAAACAGGTTGAATAATATTTTTATCAAACATATTTTTAAAGTACAATAATGAAGGCCATTCTGTAACTACAGTTGACAAGCATGGTAGCACTGCTTTTGGTGGGTAAGACTTCTTTACAAATACAATTGCAAAATTTCTGTTAGGATAAGATCTGTTCTGCTACCTAGAGCTGTATTTCGACAGTTTGTTGGCTTCCTTTGTGACACTGAGTTTTTCAAAATGCAGGACTTCGGCTGACAGAAGCAAATTGGTAGCTTCAGTTGTATTTTCTGTAGTCTATAATATGGGGTTTCTTTTGTGCCTGGACTCAATTTTTATGGAATATGTTTAAGTACTTATATACTTCTGGTTTGTGGGTGGAAGTTAGTAAATTATTCTACTTGGTAATGATTATCGGGTGATAGTTGATATAGGTTAATACTGCTCTTGGGTAATGCAACTCTGATGCATGTTATATAAACTGGGAGGCTGTGCTATTCTCCAGAAATGTGTACGAAGTTCATGCTGAAATCTGCCTACATCAGGCTGGTCTGCATCTGACCTCTAAGATGATAATGCTTTTTTAGGCATATACTCTCTGTATTTAGAGAGAGATTCTCTTCTAATTACTTATTTAGAGATCAAAACCACTCTTTTAAGAGCATAGTTCGATGTCAGATTTGATCAGTTGCTGCTGAAAGGGACAGTGCTGCTTCCTTCTCTCTTTGCACAGTGGGTGCTGGGGATTTGCGGCAGCTGCCAGGCTGAGGCAGTGCTGGCTGTGCCGGCACTGCTTGTCCCCGGACAGCTGTTTGCTGTTGGATTATGCAGCTGGGTAGTTTGGTCAAGCAGAAGGTAGGGAAGTGGTAGGTGGGTCAAACTAAGTAACATGGGACTGTGGCCCTCAGTAGTGTTCCCAAGTGAGAATTCAGCCTCTTGCCCCCTTGGATTTCACCAGCACTCTGTTTTTCAGCAGTTGTGTTTTATTAGTTTTTGATTCAGGTTGTCTGTTGTGCTGGAGGAAGAACTGTGTTACCACTTGTGATGGTTTTGGGATTACTGTGATGATTTGGGGCCAAATTCAGGGAAAATGTCCAAAAGGAACATCCTCAAAGGAAGGCAGGTTATAGCTGCCTTTCCCCCACCAGGTTTGGGAAAAAAAAAGATTTGCCTCGGAGGAATGTGAAAGAGAAAATAAAAACTATTTATTTAACAAACACACAGGTAAAGAATAATAATGCTAAATAATAAAACCTCTTGCTGTGGAGAGAAACCTGAAAGATTTTAGAGTTGTTCTGTGGGTATGGTTTCTCTTCTTCTCAGAGCTGGGTAGGCATGGGCCCCCCTCCAAGCCGGTGGAAAGTCCCCCGGTGGGGTTCTGGTGTTCTGGTGTTCTGAACAAATCCAGAAGAGAAGAAGGGAAAAGCTGAAGT
>VYXC01013614.1:0-11717 GCA_013397175.1 Platysteira castanea
GTGCCTTTACCTTTCCCTTCTCTTCTCTGACCTGGGAGAAGACTGATGTCTGCAGGTTTCATTTCTTCTGGGGAACTTGCAGCGCTGAAGGGGTTACATCTTACCCGAGCTCTGCAGCTGGAACTTATCTGTCTCTGTTGGTCACATGATCTCTGCTGAGCGGCAGCCGGATGAAATTCGACTGCGTGGTCCCAGCGTCAGTTGGGAGGGCGGTTTTAGGCCAAGGCTGCTTGCAGCTCCGGTGTGGTTTTTCTCCTGGCCGGCCTGGCCCTGCGCTGCTGCGCTGGGAGGGGCTGGCCTGCAGATAGCCACAGGCCGTGGCCCAGTCCCACCGGGCCGAGTGGCCAGGCCCAGCTACCTGTCCAAAGACCAGAAGCAAGAGAGAGGTTCCTGGGATTGGTTGTCTTTAAATGTGTCTTTTACAGAGGTGTATCCAGCCTCTTAAGTGGCTTAACAGAGTTGTCAGTATTCAAATTAGCCAATCGATTAGTCCTATCAGGTCTAGAGGAAGTTACAAAAAGTCCTTGCAAAAAACATCACTTCTGTGGCTGGTGGAAATTTTTTTTTTCTTAACTAAAACTCTGAGCTGTGCCAACCCATGACATTGATATATATATATTTCTGTTCCTCAGGTCTTTTCTGCCCTCTGTAAATAATTACCTGTGTGACACAAAGGAAATATGAAAGATTTTTCAGCTACAGCTAATATATTTCCTTTTTTTATATTTTACCTTTGCTAACAATTTTGAATAAGAAACAAGTCTTTAGAAAAAAGACCTTACATGTACCTTCTGTTGAAGTGAGCAGATTATAATAAATTAAATATCCATTTTCGATTTGGTTATTTCCTGGTGGTTTGATTCAGTTACATAATGCAGCATGAAGGATAATTCCAGTTAACATGTTGGATATTGAAATATGTTGTTACACACAATGCTCTATTGTGGTTTTGTAAATTAAGTTGAATACTGGTTGCGTTACTATATTTCAAAGGTGTTCTCTGAATATTTGTGACCTTTCCCCTGCCTGAATTAAATGAGAATGTGTTGTCAGAATTCTGCTTTGTTGTTTTTTTAATTGCTTTTTTTTTCTTCATTACAACAAACACAATTACAGTGTAGTTTCATTATGTATGTATGTATAACCTTCTATTCTGCAAAAGTCTTTCAAAAAAACCTAGAAGAAGAGATAGGTATATGGGGCTGTAAAAAAGACAGGTTATCCTTGATCATTTGTTTCTGTCTTTTTGCCCTGGTTGCTATTTACACAGGAGATCCTGCATTGCAAAGATTTTCAGCTGTCCTCAGGAATCTTAGGTTCTCTTTCACTACATTTCTTTAAAGACCGCTCTTGTTGATTAATGAATGGGAGGTCTAGATTGTGTAATAATCTGTGGGAACTGAACTGGAGAACAAAGGAGTTTCATGACTTTGCAAAGACGGGAAGACTTTGGGGTTTGTTCTTTTTTCTTTTCTTTAAATGTGGGGACATAAGAGTTTGAGACATTTGAGTACCATTACATGGCATGTGGAAGACATCCAGGGGATCAGGCCCAGCCAACATGGATTTACAACAGGCAGGTCCTGCTTGACCAACCTGACTTCCTATGAAAAAGTGACCTGCTTAACAGATGAGGGAAAGGCTGAGGATTTAGTCTATCTAGACTTCAGTAAAGCATTTGACACTGTCTCCTACGGCATCCTCCTTGAAAAACTGGCTTCTCGCTGCTTGGACGACTGACTCTTTGATGGGTAAAAAACTGACTGTGTGGCTGGGTAAGAGAGTTGGGGTGCTAAATCCACTTGGTGGCTGGTCACTAGCAGTGTTCCAGGGCTCAGTTTTGGGGCTGGTTCTATTTAACATCCTTGTTAATGATCTGAATGTTGGGGGTGAGTGTACCCTCAGTAAATTTGCAGACGACACTAAGCTGTGTGGGAGTGTTGATCTGCTTGAAGGTAGGAAGACTTTTCAGAGAGATTTGGACAGACTCAGTTGTTCACCTGAGGACAGCCACATGAGGTTCTAGAAGGTGAAATGCCATGTCTGGCACTTGTGACCCAGGAACCCCATACAGCGCTACAGGCTGGTGGAGAAGTGGCTTGAGAATTTTTTGGCAGAAAGGGACCTGGGGGTGGGGGTTAACCACTGGCTGAATATGAGCCAAGGTTTGCCTAGGTAATGACATCTTGGCCTGTATCAAGAATAGCATAGCCAGCAGGACCAGGGCAGTGATTTTCCCCCTGTATTCAGCATTGCTGAGGCTGTACCTCAAGTACTGCGCCCCTCTCTTAAAAATAACATTGAGGTGCTGAAGCGTATCCAGAGAGGGGCAACAGGACTTGTGAAGGGTCCAGAGAACATTTCCTATGAGGGATGGCTCAGACAGCTGTGTTTATTTAGTCTCAAGAACAGGAGGCTTGGGGGACCCCATTCCTCTCTACAACTCCCTGAAAGGAGTTTATAGTGAGGTCGGGCTGGTCTCTTCTGCTGTGCCTGCAGTGAGACAACAAGAGGAAATGGTCTTAAGCTGAAACAGGTGAGATTCAGATTAGATATTAGAAAAAATTCACTGTTAGGGGATCAGGCATTGGAATAGTTTTCCCAGGGAGTTGGTGGAGTCATCCCTGGAGGTGTTTAAGGAGTGTCTGGATCTGATGTCTGCTGATGGGGTTTAGTGTTCTAGGAGTTAACGATGGTAGTGCTGGGTTGGTGGTTGGACTTCATGATATTAAAGGTCTCCTCCAACCTTGATGATTCACTGGTGCTGTTGAGATTTCAAGCAGTTGTGAATGCCACATAAAGAAGAGTAGAAAATGGAAAGTGAAAAGTAATGCAGGCAAGAACAATGGCAGATCAAAGCTGCTAAACCTTTTAATAATGACTAACAGAGTTTGTTGTGAAGAAGATTGAAGGGTGAGAGGCAGAGAAGAAATGACAGTGGAGCTCAGAGTGGTTCTTGGAATCATGATCTAGGATAGATGGGAGGAAAATTAAAAGGAGAGTCAGAGTACTGTAAACCTCATCTCACAAAAATGTGGAGATTCAAACAAGTAGGTGGTCAGGAGAATGAATCAGAAGAAAATAATTATTAAGAAAGGAAACAGAACTGAAGTTTAGGCAGCCTGCATGGGGAAATATAAAGGAGAATGTGATAGAAAAAAGAGTCGAAGTCTAGAACTAGGGTCCAAGTAAGGTTTGTAGTTGGATAATATAAGAAAAAAGAAAAAGAAAAAGAAAAAAAAAAAGGCAGAATTATCTGCAAGTAAATGAGAACAGCATCAAAGCAATGATAAGAGAATCTTTAGGGAAGTTTCCAAGTTGTAACTGTATAGATGGTAATTTTAGAAATTATCTAGGAAAACTGAAATCTTAGAAGAGGAGTGTTAAGGCAATAAAGACATATATTAAATCCTGTTCACTTTGCAGTATGATTCAGAATCCAGACAGACAGTGAGAACTGCCCTCCCTAGGACATACAAAATGCAGATTACAAAGAGCTGACATCAAAGAGGGAAAGGTTAGGAGTTTTCCAACTGTTTAAAATAAAGGGGAGAAAGGGTGCTATGACGTGAGAAGTGGATAGTAATCAGAAGTCTTAAATGTCACTGAAACTGAAAATAAACATACATAATAATTTGACCTTGTTTTCAGTATGGATAACATAGGTTCAAAAGCACTATGATTAACAGTAATGTATCAATTGTCTGTATCAATTTCCTCCATGCTTAACAAGCCACTGATGCTTATTGAAGGTGGAGACAGTTTTTCTATGGAATAGTTTCATACCTTGTAACCAGTGCCTCCTTGATTTTTTTCTTTTCCCCTCTTTCTAGGATATTCTGTTCTTAGATATTTTATGCTGTGGGTCACATGCAGATATTACTTAGAGAAGACTCTTTGTAATTTCAGTGATTCTTCCAATTTTAACACTAGTTTTACTTATCTTTTTTTGTATTTTTGATTAAACTGGCAGGTGTTATTTTCACATTATTCTTCCTCTATTTGTTCAACCACATGTGTGTAAAGGAGGGGGAATTCAGTGTTCCATTAAACCAGAGAATCTCAATTTAGTAATAAACATATGTGTACAGCTCCAACAATAGAAAACTGCTACATGCTGTTGAAAGACCTGTGCAAGTCAACTGATCCTGTTCTGCCTGGTTGACTTTGTTCTATAAATAGATGTCATAACAGAAGAATTAGATATCCTTATGCAATTCTTAAAGGTATGTAAGCTTTCAGGTCAGCATTCATATTGAACTAATTTTTGATTGGCAATTTCCATTCTTTCTTCCAGGTGTGGTATAACCAAAAAGGTTTCCATTCGCTGCCATCCTACTTAAATGAACTCAATAACTTCATTTTGTGGCTGAATTTACCTCCTAATGTGGATTGGAGACAGTATGGTAATAGTCTTTTCATATTAGTATATTTTCATATATTTTGGAAAATAGTTTTTAAATAAACTAAAATAATTTTAAGTATGAAAATTTTGCATAGTTTAGGGTAGGATTTCAGAGTCTCATTCCTTGGGAAGACTGAAAAGTGAAAGTTTTCATTACACAGGAAGTTTGGGTGAAGAATGTAGTACACAGTAAGGTAAAATTTGAATTTAAGGGTCACCATACCATGAGTTCCTTACAAAGACATTCCTGTAGAATAAGTGTAAATTGATTTGGGATGTTAGTTCCTGTGAAACTACTGCTAGGGCTTGCTTAAATGGAATGACTAAGGCACAACAGAGTATGAATTTATAGCTTCTGTGGCACTTTATTATATCTCCTTACATAAATATCCTGGGTAAATCCAGATTAACCTGTAAATTCACACGGCGATGTGATGTTTCATAGCATCCTGTTACTCAAGAAACAGGAAAGGTTACCAAAGCTTGTTATTGTACATAACAAAAGAGCAATTAATATATTGGACATGTGAATTCTCTGATTCAGATATCCCTGAACTTTATAAAACCTTGTTAATGTAAAAAAAAAATGACTGCAGCTAAAGACTGAGGTGTTAACACAGATGAACTTTTAGGATGTGGAAAGCTAGTTTGAAATCTGGCCTTGATAGTTCAGGTTAACTTCTATTCATTCCAGTTTCCTTCATTCCTAAGATTCTGATAAAGAGGAATTTGGTTTAGAGGAACTTGGTTTAGAGAAATTTAAAAAGAGTTTATGATGAATTTTTGAGTGTTTTTTTTAAAGTTAGGATAGTTGTCTTAATGGTAAAATGCTTTCAGTGTTTTTATAATGAAGAAAGAAGACTAAATCAGTGAAAATAGGGAAGGAATCCTGAGCATCTAAAAATAGAAATTCATTAAAAAATTTCTGGAATGTCAGAGAAAAAAAGAGTAATGGCTTGCTTTCAAGACAGCTGGGCTTTTATTTTTCTAAATGAATGAGAATGGATCAAAGGTAATGAATGTGTTTATGCAGAAACTTTGAATGAAATGAAATCAGGTATTTTAATGAGAATTTTTAATAGATATTAATTTTTAATCAACTTTCCCTGTGCTTCATGAGTCATTCTGATGCTAGCTTTTTTGTCTGTACCATTAGATACCCCATTCTGGAATGGCACTGTTTGTGTACCCTTATTTTTATATCTGTTATGGAGAATCAGGGTTTTCTGTCCTGCTTAGAGTAAGAGGAAATGATAGTTGTCCCAAGGATTGCAGAAATGTTTTACTTTTTGATGTTTCATGACACAGAAACACGGCAAGCAAAACAGTGCTTGAGAAACATTTGAAGTCTTGTACTGACATCTGTACAAGTATGGGCTCATTATATAAGCTTGTGGCAGGATATGTTAGCTGTCTGCAGAAATAGAGCTTAAGAACTAGAAAGTAATTTATTTACGTGTTCATGTACTGGAGAAGTACAGTAAACATGGACTGATCATGCTCTTGAGGCATAACAGAGATGGAACTGTCAGAAATCTTGGGAAGAGAGGTCAAGTTACCTACCTATCTATCTGTATGTATGTATTTGTTTGTGTGCACACATTTGTATATGTGTGTGCGTGTGTGTACACATATGTATATCTGTGTATTTTTTGTGTAGAGACCGATACATATGTATATTTTATTTCTAAAAAAATCAACGGTTTTCTGGTGCATTATGGACCACTTTGATTTTTAACTTTTTCTTATTTAAGGATACTGTTCTAACAGAGAAGAACTATTCATATACTTTTGTTATTCAAATTGTTATATGCAGTCCTGTAAATCAGCAGTCAGAAGTCCATGTACTGTGTTCTAATGCTGAAATCTACTATTTTTGATTTTTTTTCTTCTTCCACACTCTGTTTATATGCAAGGTCAGTTGTAGAATATTGTTGGAAATTGCTGTGAGGAAGCTTGTTAAGATGTTGCAGAAACATGGCTTTGTAGTTCTGCCTCGCATTAATGCCGTGTTATTTCACAGAACAACCTTTTTCCTGTCAACAAAACCAGTGCTTCTGTATTACCTTTAAGTAACATAAAATTAATTTAGTCGTTTAAAAGGGACTGTAAGGACAAAGTCTTTTCTTCCTTCACAAAAGAAAAAAAAAAACTTGCTGTACAGCAAGAAACTTACTACGATAGAGTAGAGCACTGTCATGGATGTAAACACAATGGCAGCAACTGTGATACTGAAACAACCTTGAATGAGGTCAACAAGTTCAACAACTTCAGTGCTCATACAAAAGCTAAGAAACCCTTTCACTTTGCAGTTATATCCTGTATGTATTTCTTGAACATGAACCCACTTGGAGTTCTCCCAAGATCTTTGGCGGAGGGAAGAGTCATTACAGGCCACATGCCTAGTTCTACCTGCTTTGCCCACAGGGACAGATTCAGCAACTTTCACAGATCAGTAGCCCTAGTCCAAGCTTGTGATAGGTTTTGATAATAAGGAGCTGAGCAGGAGGCTAATTGCCTTTGTCTAAAGTCTGTTCTGCAGTCAAGAGGATACAGGGAATATAGACTTATGATTTGGTATGAGAGTTCGAAGGAAGAAATTTTACCCAATAGATATAGAGGACATATGGTGATTTGCATTGGTTTGTATTTGTAGGGATTTGTATCTGTTAAAAAAACTTTGAAAAACATTATTGCTTTTTGTTTTGTCAGTTCAAGTTACTGACTTTTCAGCATGAAGGAGCAGAAAATTATATTTATTTAGGAATAAAAAATTCCTTTCTTTTTGCTATTCTGTAATCTGATCTTCAAATCCTTTTTATGCAAGTGGAGAGATTTCTCCTCACCCCTCTCTGTTAACAATATGGAATTATTGGTAAATTTCTCTGTGAGGATGCTTGGAAAGTTGCAATGTTTTTTTCTTGTAATTTTCATGTAAAGAGTGGTATGGTTGTTGCGGAAAATGTGTGTGCCCAGCTGGAGGTACATGTAACTAGATGGAGCAACAGAAACTGGCGATCAATTTATATCAGTTTATTGTAGCTAATGGATCAGATGTCTCTTTTGGAACAGCAGTTCAGTGATACTTGTATAAAAATACCTCATCTTCTCTGTCATGTGGATACCCACCCCTACATCATCGTCTAAGTCTGTGATTCCATTGTGGGAAAAAGCCCTCTGTCTTACTGTGGACAAAACCAAACACATTGTTTTCTAGTGGGTTATAAATTCAGTGGCAGATAATGAAAATAAACATGTTAATAAAGAAAAAAAAAGTGATTAAGACTCTTCAAAAGAGGAGGCAAGATGTACTTTTTTTGGTCAAAACCCTTCACCTCTGACTGCTATTCAAGCTTATAAGAATGACATTTTCTAATCTCTTTCTGAAATGCTGCATTCCTACCATTAAGTAATGTAATTGTGAGCAAATAAAAATGGAATAGCAAAGTAAGAGGAATAAAAAACTAAAAGGCAATATTTTTTGCATAAGCTTAAGATAGAAATTTTGATCAAGAAAAACTTATTTTTCACACCTAATTGTGTAACATTGAGTCAGAATGTGTTTGTCACACTGGAATATAGGAGAAGGATTATAACCTCCCTCTTAGGGTAAGGCTATATAAAGAAAAAAGGAGTGGTTGTCATCTACTGTGGAGGCAGGTGGGCCTACCAATCAAGAGACTGAGAGAGTCCATTGGTGGGACAATCCCTAGGAGAGATACTCCCATGTTAGTGGGATCGAAAAGGCCTTCCCCATGATGCTTTGTTTCATTATGTTAATATACCCCAGTTCTGTTTCCCTGGTTGACCCGTTGGCTTCCCTACCCCTTTCTACCCTGTATGTCCCTGATCCAGAAAGTTCTCCCTTCCTCACTCTCTCATTGGCCCTTGTTCCTTTGCCACTCCCTCAGTGTCTCCTTGTTGGCTCCCATACCCTAGCCCCGCCTGTGTACCACCCCTGTGCCCTCAGACCATTGGACCCTGATGCTCTCTCCGCCTCTACCTACCCATATATAAGCTTGGACCCTCCAATACTTTCTGTCTTCGTCCCTGGACCCCTTCACGTGGCTGGGATAAACTTCTCCCATGGAAGCCCAAACGAAGACCCGTCCTGCACTCTTTTTCGTCGACTTATTCTTGGAGCTATCCATGCGCGTATGTGAGTGTGTTGTGCGTAGTGGCCTCACCGAACGGCTTCATGAGGAGACGCTTTTGGTAAGGTCGCGGCACTTCACCACCCCACCACCGCAACAATCTATAATGATGTCTGTAAAGTACAGTGGTCAAAAAAAGTTCTTATCATTATTCAAAGAACAAAAATGTCTCAATATAGAAAGGCCTTTTGCGACGCAGCTGCCCCATCTTAGGATTCGTATTGAAGTAACTGATTTTTTTAAAAAATCTTTCATACTAGGACTCAGTTTAAGCTTTCATGTAGCATCCTCATCTATTTCAGATTCAGTTCTTCAAAAGAGCGGAAGGGATCAAGGGAGTAATTTTCAGCTGAATTTTGGCGTAAAGTGGCTCTATAGTTTCCTGAATGCTTTGAAAATTATAATTTTAAATCTTTTTACAAAGGAAACTCTGAAATGGCCTTTAGGTGGAACTTTCATACCCATGTCTAATTAGTTGGGGAAAGTAAAATAGAAACCATTTATGATGATGCTGCCTGTGAAATTCTCCACAAAATATAAATCGTAATTTTCAGTTAATAGTAATGTCTCATTTTATATAAATAGAAATACTGTTTCATGTATAGATATTTGAAGTAAAATGTCTGGAATAAAGAAACATAGATTGGTCTTCTATTTAAGTCTGCAACAATCATGACATTTAGAATCAGTAGCATAGATCTAAATTGATCTATGTACTCACAACTCAGCTTGACATAAGAGACAGTTTACAAAGAAGTGACGAGAGACAGGTTCAGACACACCCAAAATACAGTGCAGAACCAGAATATATACCTAAGGACAGCTCTGATTAACCTACGGTGATGGCATACAAGTTTGAAGACATTTAAGATTTCTTCGTCTAGATTTCTCCAACTGATACTAAAAAAGTACTGCTGGGTTCACATCACTTTCCTCATTTTTACTGAAAAAATATTACTGAAAAAACACAGATTTTGAAATTTTTTATGTAGAAAGTTGTACCCAGGTGGGAATGGACTGAACTACCAGTGTTTTCTGTTCTTTATCGTGTACAGGATGGAAACAGCCAACTCCCTAAAAGTTATGACAAACTGTGTGTGCTTTTATTTTCTGACAGATAGTCAGCTGGTGTAAATGTAAGATAGAAGATCTAGAGCACTTTCCTTGAAGGTACAGATTGCAGACTGTTAATAAGATATTGGTGTAGGGAAAGGTGTCCTGGGTTGTGCAGATCTTCAATGGCAACAGGGCAGGATGCAGAATGTTCACATCAAACGTATCTAATGTGGATGCATTTTCCTTTTTCCTGTGAGCTTTCCTATCCAGAAGGGAAAAGTATAGTATTTTATTAGAGGAAATGTTGCGATCCTTCTAATATTTTATGAAGAATTTATTTCATTAGGTTAGGAATGCCTTTTTAACAAATTAGAATCTAAAATTAATCAAGAACAATGTAAGGAAAGGAGTAGGATTGTTCTACCTGGAAGGGAGAGTACCATGGGGAAATCATAGAGAAGCTGAAGAGGGTACAGTGAATTGTTTACTGCCTCTTCTACTATTAAGCATGTAGCATGGGGCTCCCAGTGTCCTGTCTAATGTAAATACACTCCCCTGCCCAGACCCTAGCTGTGTTATTCCTGAAGTTTACAGTTAAACTGTAAAGCTCTGACTACTTCCCCCCTCTTTTTTCCATGTTTATGGCTTGAAAGACTGGCAAAAATGCCCTTGTTCTCAGGTATATAAAGCAAAGTCTTTCACTGAACAATACAAGAGATGACAACTAAGCTGTGTAAATTAATGAAAGACAAAAACGAGGAAAAAAAAAGACACCAAAAATGTAGTTAACTGTGGGCAAAACAACTGAGAAAAGAAAGAAGGAGAAGTTCTATAGCTGAAAAAAAAGTAAGAAAATATATTACCAAAATAACTGGCTGCTTGTGCTCTTTGTTAGGATTGACATCTGGATTCATTCCTTTTCAGAACTATACATGCATACATACATCAACTAGCATGTATACAGAGATGTTCCTTTCTTTGAGGTGCCCTCTTCTTCACTCCACTCAGACACGGGAAATTGTGCCTCTCATTTTGGAAACTCTTCATTTTTCTATTGCAGAGGGTTAAAAGGTCTGAGAAAGTCTTTCATCATGGTGTTCTCATTCTCTATGAATAGAGCATTAAAGTATAAGATTCTCCATGGTCACAGTTTTTTCCAGTTCTTGAATTGGTTTTGCATGGTTTTGGAGAGGTTGGAATGAGTGTCTATTACAATTTTTCACCTGTGCCCATATAGAAGCCTAAGTGATCACTGTAAAAATAATGTGACCAACACATGCTGAGAACATAGACGAAGGGTATTTTAGAACAATAAAGAAATTTTTTGTTGTGAATAAATCAGGAGAATATAATGGCAATCTGTAGATGTGGAAGAAATAATTTTCATATGGAAAAATTTATGAAAAAGAGCAGACAGAATTAGTGCTAAATCATATCATATTTGGTGTTATTGCCTGTCTTGCTTTTCCCTTGTGAATACTGATATGGTAAAATGTGCCCTGAGGGCTGTTCACACAAGGCTTGCAAATACAGTCCTTAAAAAAATCCTTGCATGAACACCAGAAGCATCTGTTTAATAGGATCTTTATAATTTAGAACTTCTTAGTTTGTCATTTATAGTTTTTAAGTCCTCAAAGATGGCAGATAGTTTTCAACTTAATGAGCCTCATTATAGCAGCTTTACACAGTAAAAAGGCATATAAAGGCAAGAAAGTATCAATAATTTTACATCATGTTAACAGCTGTACTGGGATAGATATGTGTAAGAAAAAATGGTCTTGGTGGTTAGAAGAAGTGAAGGAAGGGATAGGTTATAGAAGTACGTGGAAGGGTTTTTAAAATAAAAATTTATATCCAATAGCAAATATTGTTAATTCCGTTGTTTTTTTCTGGTATTGGAAGATAGTTTATAACTTATTTCTTGAGTTCAGGGGAACTTTTTTCCTCTGTGGATTACAAGTTAGTTTATTGGCTTTATCTAAATTAGTCATCAATTTTTTGACATTGGAGTGGAGAGAAGAAATCATTGTACTAAAAAAGTAGCAAATTCAGAGATTGTCATGATCCAGACCAATTGAAGAAACTTGTGTGTCTGGGAAAAC
>VYXC01013625.1:0-22911 GCA_013397175.1 Platysteira castanea
GTAATAAATTTTACTTAGCAATTGAAGTTGAGCTTGTTTTGCCCTTGAAATATTTCTCCTGCTCTCCTTATCTCACTCATGAAGCCTCCATTAACCCTTTCCTATTTTCCCTCCTTTTGCCCAGCTGTAGTAGGGGAGGGTGAGCGAGTGACTCTCATGGGTGCCTGGTGCTGGGCCAGTGTCAAACCACGACAGCAACACAAGGTCTTGTTTAGTTGCCTTGGGCAGTGGTTGAGATTGGTTTCAGTGACTGAAATCAACTGCTTTGAGCAGGCCTGGGCAGCCAGAAAGGACCAAAGGCATGGGGGAAGCAAAGAGACTCACTGATCTGAAGGGCAGAAGACCAGGAGAGCATCCACTCACCACTCCAGATCCCCAGGCAGAAACCAGGCAGCTTCACTGGGGTGACTCAGACCTAGAGAGTCTGGTACCCTACCTGGGTAAAGGCCACACCACACACACTGCTCAATCTTGCAGGTTTCCCCAAACTGTCCCAGCAGCATGAAGGAATTTTCCCCTTCCCCTGGAATTTTGAACCTTAAGTTTCAGGGGTAAGGAATGAGCCTGGGAATGCAGCTCCCTGCCTAGCAAGCACAGCTGGTACAGAAGCTGTATCTGCTCAGCTGCTGCATCCCCACAGCACAGCACCCTCTGGGAGGGCAAGGCTAGCCAGGGAAGCTACAGAACAGCAGCAATTAACTGCACTTGTGTCCTCTGGCTGGGTTTTACCACGCCTAAGTAGGTAGCTCAGTTTCTAAGGCAGAGAACAGGATGACAAGCTCTGCTCCTCCAGAGAGCAGCAAACACTCCCTTAGACATTCCTCCAGCCTCCCAGGCATTCATTGCCATGCGAAGTGCTGCGCTTTACAGACAATTTAGGCACTTGGCACTGTCAAAATCAGGTTTCACAAGCTCCAAGAAGCAGACAGGCTAGAGGCAGGACTGTGGCACACACACAGCCCATCATCTCAGATTAGTGGAGTCTCAGGGAGGTCAGCTGGGTGAGCCCTTCAGAGCTGACAGTCCCCATTCTGGCCTATACCACTGGCTTCCCCTGGGGGAGGAAACACTACCTAGCTTCCTTGGCAGCCTGCACTGTGTTTACCTGCCAGTACTTAGCAGGTAGCAATGCTTGCAGGCTGGAAATGGGTCATCTTCCTCTTTCTCTACAACTGCTGAGACCCCAACCCCCTCATACTTCAACTGCTGTAAGAAAAAACATGAGATGAAGAGAAAATTGGTTTCGGATTTTTATTTCTCTGTACTCTTTAAGCAGGAGTGACTGAAATAGAAACCATCATGAGTCCCATCAGGGGGAATAATTTGATAAAGACAGGGCAGGCAGTCACCCTGCCCCATGCCAACCTGTATAAACATCAGCTGCCACTGTTTAGTAACTAGATGGTTTTCAAACAAGTCCATGAATAGTCATAGACTACACAGAACAACATACCAGTTCACAACAGGAAACAACTTATGTATACTTCTTGATTTCATCATACAGGACTAAGACAAAAGCAGCACCCATTCCTCGGAGTACATTCGACCATGCACCTTTGAAAAAGGCCTTGGAGCCCTCATCCCGGGCAATCTTCCGCCAGCAGTCAAGAGTGCCGGAGTACATGATGTCAGCTGCAGGAGACAGAGAGCTTTAGGAACTGGATGCCCATGACCCCCAACATCCAGGTCAGAAACAGCCTCATGTATCTGCTAGCTTTATAACCTCAAGTGCATCCCATTTCTTGGCTGACTTTCTCCAGTACCAGCATATCAGAGGACAAGACTGCCCAGGAGAGACGCTGCTGCTGCATTGTCCCTGGGAGACACTGGAAGGACTGGTTCAAGCAGAAGGCAGCAACTCCTTGCTTTGACACCAACACTTCCAAACCCAAAAGCTATTGCACAGTGGGCCAGGCTGTGCCTGCTAAGGAGGTTGTCTTTTCTTGTTCCAGAGACACTGGCTTGCAACATCCTTGGGTGAGTTCTGCTGTTCCTACCTACTGACATATATCTGACTTGTGCATGCCACCTAACAGGTGTGCTGCACAGGCCAACCCATTCGTGTCCCTTTCTGTCACCTGCTTCTGCAGCCCCTCTTACACCCCTGCTTATAAGAGATGAGGATATCTACACAGGCTGATGAAAGCCAAGCCACTCTGCCTTCACTTCAGCTGCACCACCAGCTATTGATTCAGGGATGCCCAATAACTCTTACAGAGTGAGGTAGAAACTTACCTCCTTTGCGGCCAGACTGCATCATCATGCGACGACGAACCGTATCAAAAGGGTAGGAGACCAAACCAGCGACAGCAGTGACAGTCTGAGCAATCATCCAGCTGACAACAATGTGGGTGTTCTTTGGGTCTGGAAGCATGCCTGCAGGAGAGAGGCTTTGATGAGAACGTCAGGTGAGCCACCAGCACTATCAAAGTGCACTACAGGCCTACCACAGCCCAGCATCTCCCTTCTAGTGCTGTTTTGGTCAACCTACCCTTCGCGGTGTCGTACATGCCAAAGTAGGCGGCTCTGTAGATGATGATGCCCTGGACAGAGACACTGAAGCCCTGATACAGGCCCCCGATGCCATCTGAGCGGAAGATTTTGACCAGGCAGTCACCGAGCCCACTGAACTCCCGGTCGGCCTTGGCTTTACCCACATCCGCTGCCAGGCGGGTTCGGGCAAAGTCAAGAGGGTAGACGAAGCAGAGGGAGGTTGCGCCGGCGGCACCCCCGGATGCCAGGTTACCGGCGAAGTACCGCCAGAATTGGGTTCGCTTGTCCACGCCGCCCAGGAAGATCTGCTTGTACTTGTCCTTGAAGGCGAAGTTAAGGGCCTGGGTGGGGAAGTACCGGATGACATTGGCCAAGTTGCCTCTCCAGAAGGAGAGGATGCCCTGCTCCCGCGGGATGCGCACCACGCAGTCGATGATGCCCTTGTAGTGCTTGTCGGCGGAGATCTGCTTGCTGGCGTGCTGCACCTGCAGGGGCCGAGATGCTGCCGTCAGCACCGCTCCCCCGCGCGCCCCCGGCCCACCGCCGCCGCCCCCTCTCTCCCTGCGGCGGCCTTGGGACGGCTCCGGCCCCCGGCGCTCACCTGCAGCAGCAGCTTGACCCTCTCGATGGGGGCGACGGCGGTCTTGGAGATAGCGGCCGCCACCCCGCCGGCAAGGAAATCCTTGGCGAAGGATACGGCCGCATCGGTCATGGCGGGAGCGGCGCGAGCGGGAGGCGATGCCGGGCGAAGGAGGCGGGAGGCGGTGCTGAGGCGGGGCGCCGCAATGGCCGTTTATATAGGGGCTGGGGCGCGTGCGTGGGCGGGGCGCGGGCCCCGCTCGCCGATTGGCTGCGGCAGGGGGCGTGGCCGCCACAGGGGGACGGGGCCGCCGTTGGAACCGGTGGGGGGCACATGGCCGCGGTGACGGGATGGGGTAGCGCGGCACAGGGGAACCCGAGATGGAGCACTTCGGGGCAGGACATCCCGGGATGGAGCACACCGGGACGGGGCACTGCGGACTGGGAGATCCCGGGATGAAGCACCGCGGGACGGGGCATCCCGGCATGAAGGATCCTACCCGCACCGCGAGCGAGACAGTCTTACATATATGTGGCCCCGGCCCGGTCACACCGCCTATCCCTACCCCGGGCACACCACATGGCGGTGACGGGGCCATCCGTGACCACGACCCTCCGGCCCCTCTGCGCCATCCCAATGCTATGGCGAGAGCAGCCAGGCACAGCATAGCCGCGGCGCAGGCTGGAACGGGGCGGGCTCTGAGGCTGCCTCATCTACGGACACGTACAGGCTCCCATCTCTCTCACCCATTGCCGAGACCCTCGTTCAGAGACCTCTCGGGATACTGTCACCCTGCACACACAGGGCTCCAGGAGTGACCGAGCTCCAGCTCATGTATGGATTCCTTCTGTAGTTAGAGCGCTGAGCTCAGCTGAGATGCTCAGACAGGCACACACCCCACCAGGCACCACCCGCTCCCCCCAATCACACAGCTGCATCCAAATGTCACTCGAGTAGAACTTCACCTATCCAAGAATTTAGCCGTACTATTGACTGGTTCTTCATGGTCATACACCATTTCACATGTTAGTGATCCACTGATGAAGCTCTTGCTTTCAGTGACATCTTAAATATTTTAGTGCTGCCTTTTGGGAGATTTTTCATGCGTATTTGTCATTACAAAGGACAGGCTTGGTTGATAAAAAGAGTTAGTGCTTGATAGGTTGTAGGAGTGCACTATGATACAAAGCACATCAGCAACAAGTTAGAACTTTTTGACTCACTTGACTCTTACTACGTTTGAAGAGCTGATCAAACATTCATATGTACCCATTCAATCTTTAAAATCTACATAGAAATACAGTGTTGGTAAAAAACATACATGTATGTTTGGACAAGGCAAGAAATCCATTCATCCCCAATATGCTTACAATTCACATTTCCATATCCATACATGTCCAGTAAGTCTCAGTATTATTACCTGCACTGTGCCCAAGGGAAAACTGAGGCACAGAGGAACATGGTCACTAGGCAGGTTGATTAGAACGAAAAGCACTTACAGCCTCAGTGTGATTCATGAGCCACCAGATCTGCTCTCTACCATCTTAATTTTTTGCGATCAATGCTTGCATTTCTTCTCTGAGAAATAAATCAGAATGAAGCACCACTGCAGCAGAACAGAGTGAGTCCATTAAGAGAGATACTGCAAGACTTCAGCTGTAAGATACATCAGCAATGAGTTCTAGGTGCAAGGCAGGCCTTACACCTATCCCAAATCTTTCTGCAAGTTTCTCTCCACAGTTAGACTGTTCCTGCATGGATTTGCCAATGCCTCATCCTGCTGTGACATGTACCAACCAAGCAGTTTCTGAGATTTACTTATTTTCACCCATCAGGGGTTATAAACAGTGCAAAAACACAGACAAGGAGCTGTGTAAAGCAGCAAATGCTGTGCTGAGCCCAGGCTGCTGCAGCTTGGGCTGGAGCCAGTGTGCACACACCTTCAAGAGCTGCCGTGATTCCCATGCTGCCAGGGGCACAGCCACCTTCACCCATGGACATGGGGTTTGGGTTTTCTATCAGAAGGCACTGGGATGGGGCTGTTCCAAGGTTGAACTTCTACAAAGGAACTGGAACAACACCGCAGTTCCTCAGGTATGACACGAGATGATCTTTTGTTGTCCAAAAGCTCACAAGAGGCCCAGCAGTTGCAGTGGCACTGGCAGTAATCTGGTGCTCTTGCAGAGAGGTTCCTACCTACGGGACCTGTCTGCAGCCCCTGGAGCACAGCAGTTCCAGTGGATCAACCACACGTGGTGTCCATGGTGCTATTCTGTTGGCAAGTTCAGTGCAAATTCAGAGCAGCATAGTAGGCTTAGGTCCGTGCACTGGAACTAAAAAGTGGTCTAATAAAAAAATAGAGCTTTAAAAATACCTAAACAACATGACAAAGTTTGTGGCTCTCAAATGTCTAACACATTTAAGAACTGCATTTTCCAGGAAATATTTCAGTTAGAGAACTTGAAGAAAATTATTTTGCAAAGTGTGAAGTAATTCACATACATGCAGTAACAATGCAAGAGAAAGGGAGGAATATTTCTGAGTATGCACTTAAGTTTGCAAGATTGTAATTCCAGTGTATTACAATCCATTTTGCACATTACAGTTCTGTCTTAGCAAAAGCACAGTTGCAGCAGCATACTTTCATCTTTATGCTGGAGGTTCAGACAAAATTATTATTAAGTACATCTCAAAAACCGAGGAGTGGATTTGGGAGTGTGACTGAACTAATTCTGACTCTGTAGAATGCCACATTCACACAGTATCACTAAAAACCTGGAGGTTTCAGTGGAAATTCTTGCACGTTGCATGTTTTATTTTTTTTGGCTGACTTAGTATCTCAGATTGCTTTAAAAAATCCATTTTCTTAATGTCTTCAGAGACACATTTTATACTCTCATGTCTGTTCTCTTGCCCCTCTGCAACTGGTTTAATCTCAAATGGCTATTCAGTATTAAAAAGCACCTAAAATAATGTCATTTCAAGTTTCAGTAGTATAGAGTTTTCAAACTAGTTGCATCTTTTCTCTTCACTATGTGCTTGCAAGTCCATTCAGCAAATGCAATACAGATTTATTCTTTCCTGTCACAGGTGTCTCACTACAAGAACCATGCAATCCACTGAAAGGTCAGTACCTGTAGGTCAGCATGTCTTTCTGGCAAAGTTCCTTAAGAAAGGTATTTGTATACCTGCAGTGGACACTCTGATGTCAGTTTTCAAGCGCCGATTTCCTTGGCTCAAAATTTTCCCTTCGGAGGAGCTTTAATTCTCTCAGTTCTTGTGGGCGTAAGCTCTGGTCAACACCAGGTGTTAGCTTGTAATTTAAAGGAGATTCAATATAACCATTTTTGTAGAGACAAACTCGCTTGCAGAATTCAAAGGTGCTAAACATAACACCAAAGTATGGCACAATCTGATAAAAAAGCAACATAAGAAAAAAAAAATTAGACTCACTAGTAGCATCCATAGTTTAGATGTTTTTAAAAAAGGGAACTTTTAGGACTTCAGAGCTGATCTGCTAACAGACCTGTCCTCATTTATATAAAATCAGAGTCTCATCTCAAACTAGGCTGGCAGCAGCACGCAGCGTGCTAAAAGTAGGAGTTTATTGTTGTTACATAACTAATTATAACAATATTGTGAGGAAGAAGGTCTGTGCTAGCCTACAGATTACCAGAACTTGTCAAATACCCAAGCACATCCTAAGCAATCTCAGCAAATTCTGGTAGGAAATGTGGAATTTATTCTACATACACTGGAATGACTACACAATTTTCTTCTTTTGCCTCATGCAGAACCAGCAGCTCCAGGGCCACTGGCTTTTTATCAGCCAAGGTAAGGCAGTCACAGGCAGGCTATCACAATCAATCCCACTGTCACTCAATTAGCACTCATTAGCTGACCTGTAGTACTCCATATAGGTAATCCTCATCACAGCACTATAAATGTATTTATGTAAATTAAATTATCTTCTGTTTAAGCTACCATGCTTTATTTCATGCTTTCAACTCAGCAAGGGCTGCAGTAACTGATACACATGCATTAAATAGCTGGCCAAAAGTGCTGCTTTGGACTTCTGGGCAAGTAGCTTATACAAGCACACTTTTCTTTACAGCTCACTACAACATGTCATATTACTGAAGCTCAGGTCAGAAGAACTTGTTTAGCTGTCCTAAGTGGATTGCTTGCAATCCCCCATCCATTCCACACCTTTTGTGTGGAACATCCATTCCACTCCCTTCTTTAAAGATGTTGAAATGAACTTTCAAATGGTGACATCTAGAAGCCAAGCTTGCATTTGGGGAAATACAACCAAACCAAGTTCCAAGGATGGTTTATAACCTGTTTTGTCACTGATTCTGTCATCTATAAGCTACTAAGTACAAAGGTATGTCATAAGCTTTGTATCCCCAACTGTCCAAAACTGTCTTAATTCCTTCAGTATTTGACTGGGATGAAAGCAAAACCTCACCTTGAGCAGACTGGGTGTGAGTCCACTCCAAAGTCCAAGCACACCTTTGTTCTTCACAGTTTGCCGGAAGCAATCAGCCATGCCAGTAAAATGGACATCAACTCCTCCATAGTGGGGAAGCCAAGGACTCTGGGCCTGCCAAGAGACACCCAGGGGGATTTAGAACAAGCAGAGAAAACCAAAGTAAATAATTATTTTCTCCATTCTGGTACATTTGGAACAGTCAACACCAGGTTTCAACAGACTGATCTGGATTCTTCCCAAAAGTATCAGCTAATTTGCATTAAAATACAAATTATAAAGGGAAAGAACTCACTCTGATATGTATGAAAGTGAACAGTAATTTCACACAGCACTTCCTTTTGTGCCATGTCACTACTAGAAATAAATCCCACCCTTGTGAGGACAAACTGCTTAACCAGAGCCACATATCCCATCAGCCCTATGCCAGCTGCTCAGGTCCAGGTAGAGATATTTCACATCCCTGGCAGTGGAACACTGTGAGAGGGAATGTTGGAGCTGGCCCCAAAGCCTCACTGCCCTCCTGTAACTCTGATCGAACCAGCTGACTTGTCTCTGCCTGCTGAGGCTGTGTCTGCACTGCTGTAAGAAGCATGAACCGTACTACAGGCTGAGGAGCAGCAGCACGGCAGAAATGGAAGGATGGGGATTTCAGCCCAGGCTGTTTGGGCCCAGCAAGGGCTGCAGGTGAACACTTGGTGCCCACACTTCCATATCAATGTGTTCAGTTGATAGGGACCAGTTAAAGTTAGCTGGGGAGAATCCTGCTGGGTGGCAGCTGGACTTTCAACTGCAGTACAGTGTCTGTTCACATGGAAGAAGTGTAGTTGGTAATTTTTAACAGCTAAATCCTTCCTTCATTAATCTCCTACTGTGTTAGCACAGACAGGATAACCTGACCTTGAATAATCCCATACTCATCCATCTGTGCACGTGCAGCCATGGATTTTTTTTGCATCAACAAATCAGGGTTTCACTCAAACACATGGCAAGTGACTCCTTGGTGTCAGGGGACCCCAGGACACAGGTTGATGACTTGCAAACTAATCATCCTAAGGTAGAAGTTTGATAAAAATGGGGCTTGTACAGTTAACTGATTGATGAATATGGGTATCATGATCCCCACATTGATCTGAAACACCATATAGTACAGAGATTTTTCACTCCTTGTCCAGACTAACCTGTAGCTTCTCAGAGCTGCTAAGCCTATGACAAGCCTCGCATAAATTGACAAGTGGCAATGACTTTTTTTTGATGCCTTAGCTATAGCATTTCAAGTACTTGGAAACTGAGATGCTGGAAATGCAAACAGATCAAAACTCATACTCTAGGTATATAAGAGAAATTGCTAATGAAATATTTTAAATGTTGTTGCATTCCCTTGCATTACTGGCACGTCTACTGTTAAAATTTAAAGGCTGACAAAAGCCCCCTGATTACCCACCACATTAAGGGCATAGTCTTGTTTGTCTGAAAAAAATGACAGATCATTATTTTTTTCTAAATTTTTTTCTGCCTGATTGAAATGCATGTGAAATACCTCTTATGGCAGGTAACAGGTGAAAACCTTCTGCACAAAGACTTTCATGTCTGTACTGCAGAAGATGCTGAGTGCTCCAACTGAGACTTCAGAAACCAGTTCCAGAATGGTGATATTAGCACCAGGAATGCTTAGAAGAAAACTAAAATAATGAAAGTATCCCTAAAAATGCAACAGCAGTCATAGGAGAACTGGATTCAGAACCCTGTTCTGCTTTCTGGACTGTCAGTCAGGTTCCATGAGGATTTTTTTTTGTAAATGAAGTTATAAGCAGCCAAGCAGTAAAGAAAGACAGTTTTTTGAAATGTTCCAGGAACACAAGAATGCTATTAACCTGTGATTCCTTTCCTTTTTCAGCCCCTTTGTGGTAGGCAGGGCATGGCCTGCCAGAATTTAGCTGCGTGAGTTTGACTTAATCCCCTTCATTACTGTATCCACTGCAAAGGCACAGATCAAAGGTTTTGATTACAGTACTCTTGCCTGCAACACCAAAAGAAGTGACAAGCACAGTGCAGGTTTCAGTAACACAGTAAACACCTCCAGAAGGCAGTTAAAAAGCATCAGGTAAGTCAAACCCCTAGATTTCTGATCTGCCCATAGATACTGACCTCTTAAGAGATTTATTGAAATTATTTATAGTACCATCCCCCACAGATAGAGCTGTTTCTAAGATTTCTAAGATAAGTCTGTGAAGTATGTGTTGCCAGCCTTCCTGCTTTACAGGAGCTGTATGCTTCTAGGGCCCTACACACAATATTTAAATTGCAACTGTCCACAGAATCTCAGAATCACCTACTGCAAGAGGAAAACTAAAAACTGTATCAGTGTGTAGTTAAAACTTCAGTATTCTGAAACACAGCTAAATTAAAACATATTAATAAAAGAAAAATACTGCAAATGCATTTCATTTGGCACTGTTGTTCATGAAAAACAGTAGCTGTGAGTTTTGGTGGTTCTTCATGTAAGCATGTCCACCACACTGAATCCTCACAACCACCCTATGGCACCAGAGCCAGAAAATGGAAGCAGCGAAACAGATCAAACTGGTTTCTCTACCTCTTTTGCAGAAACCTACCATGACATACAAATCGAACAGCTAATCTCATTCCAAAAAGGTCAGCTTTATGACAGAGAACTTCATGCACCTCAAAGCAACTGGAATTCCTTGCTTTTGACACCCCTTGATGCTATGCACTGCTGCATGGAAACCTGTTTGTTAGGAACTCTCTTAAACACTTCCTTCCCCCCAGTTACAGATGTCTCAAACTGCAGGAGGCTGGGGATACAGCTTCCTGTGCTGATAACAGAGAGCCAAGGTGTTACTCGTAGTAGTAGCAGGGCTAAGTTGTTTATCTTTTTAAGTCCAATGGACAAGGCGTTCTTGAAATGATTAAAGCACATCAAATGCAGAATTGGCTCCACTTGCTCTCTCACAAACACAGTATTTTTATATCTAGAGAGTCTACTATGTCACTGCAACACATCCACAGAGGTAGCACTGTTCTACTGCAACACTCTAAACCCAAGAGAGATGTACAAAAAAATGCCCAACTACCTGCACTCATACTTTTAAAAAAAAAACAAAGTATTTAAATAAGGGTGCAGTGTCATGACAAAACTCAGGTTAATTGTTATAGTTAATTGTTACCTGAAGACTCTTCAGACACCGTCTCTCCCATTGTCTGCATTACAAGGTGACTGCCAGAACAACATAATCCCATTTTGGGAACTGATCTCACAGACCTTTTCGATGACCTCCCTCAGCCCCTCTCCTGTGCAGACGAAAACTTTTCACTTGCTTTTTGGGACATTTTGGTTTGCAATTGTTTGTATTCACATGTATGAGAGACTATGATCCACAAATTTAATTCATGTACTTCCCCCCTCTCCTCTGTTCATAAAGTTTGTTGGTACAAATAATTACTATTTATTTTTTGAGTATGCAGTACTCATGGCACAGAGTATAAAAGATAACTAACAGTGAATAGCTGTCATCAGTGGTATGCTACCCTGATGGTGGATAGAGTAAAACTGCTTGTTATTTACATATTTTCAACAGATTCAGGTGTCCTACACTTCTGATCACCTAAAAAAAAAAGTACAGGAAGACAATTTACAGACAGCTCAAGAGTTCACACTCTTAATCTGGAAGCTAAAAAAAGAAGTCTTTGCAGTCTGGGTTAATAAGGGCACATGCAACAGGCAAGTGCAGCTGTAGTTCAAAGGAAACTGAAGGACAAGGATTGCAGTTTTCATTCAAGTTAATAGCACTCCAGTCAACAGAAATTTCACTCAATTGAGTGAAAGTCAAGTGACAATTGGATGGTTGAGTGTTTCATTCCACCACAATGAAAAAGAATTTAAATGTAAATACATATTAATATTTTGGGGGAAAAAAAAACATTCTCTTGGGCTTAATCAATCCTTCCTCCTCGAGGTCAGCCTTAATTGGCAGTCATTCCCTGTCAGTGGTTTGGTAATGCTGACTTAGCCCTGGTTAAAGTTCACCCAAAGGTATTCAGGCACACAGGAAGGTAAACCACGGCAAGCTATCAGGAAACAGTCGGTTCAGAGCAGCACAGCACAGCTGACCTCCAGCGTCCTGCACTCCAGAAACACCTTGTCCCTTCCTCTGTAACCTGAACTGGGGCCAAATCATGCCTTTCTGGGAAGAATGGCACCAAGTGAGCAAAACAGCTTCATGCTTGGTCAAAAGCTTGACTCTTTGCTTTAAATACATATCACCAGGCCTGTTGTACCCTGAGGCTTCACAGTTTGTTGCAGAATCCCTTCTTTGCTGCTGGGCCTAAGCTTCCTCTGCTTTAACACCTGTGGTGTGAAGAAGTCTTTAATACAGAAGTCTTTTTCCTCAAGGCAGTGCAAACCCTTTGCATGGGCAGCTCTGGGTGGCTTCCAAATGCCTTATGATGGTTCAGTTCAAGCCCTACAAATGGGTGCACAATTTTCATGCAAATTAGCGCTAATTTATTTAATGATGCAAACCCTTAGGCAGACTGGCTTGGTCCCACACTTCACACAGTGGATGGCAATACTAGTTCCCACATCTCCTGCTGCCTATCTAGGAAGTGAGGAGAAAACAAATTTTTTACAGGACTGGGGCTTTTCACAGGTCATACTTTCACTTGCATGTGGATGAGTAAAGGATTTACACCAAATAAAAATAAATCACCTATAAAAGAAGAGAATGTCCATCAAGTTTTAGCCCCTGTTCATGGAGTATTTTCCATAATTAGTCAACTCACGTCATAGGCACATCACTCTAAGCACAGACAAGGGGATACAAGGCTGTCCTGTATAACTGATGCAAAAGTACTCATGTTGGGGGTAACAGTAATAGCTGTACCTCCAGAGACATTATTGTCTCCTGGTTGAAAGTTATGTCTGTAATAGCTGTTTGTGAACAGCAGCGAACCCAGCCCATGTCAGATTCTGTCTGCTGGGTGAGCTTATGGAGTTTAAAAAGGTGGGCTGAGTTAACCCATCTGATCTGTCCCAAAGCAGATTAAAGAGCCCTCACTCACACCATACTGATCACAGAGCTGAGGCAGCTGTAAGAGGCTGGCAGACATGATCAGCTGGCACTACGAAATCTCAGATTGGGGGTGTGGTGGCCACTTTAGTGTCTGGGAAGATCATTTGGAGAGAACTGTGTTCTGCCATCCCTCAGACTTTCTGCATTTCAAACTGGTGCAATGTGTTTTCCTGCTTTTCTTCAGCAGGCCACTGTGTTGCAGTGCTAAGCTAATCTACCTCAAGGTGAGTATTACATAATTATCACACCACAGCTTCTTGGATGAACAGGTTTAGAGACAAGGCAGATTTCGTTGTTAAAGCAGCCCAGTCCTGCTTCCAATTCTTGATCTACAATTTCTTCCTCTTATCCAGTTTTCCTACTAACACTGTTCAGTGTTTCAACTTGACAGACAGTCAGTCTTCATGCTTGTCTCCTGTGGAAGTCTAGGGATCTAAGAGAAATTCTTCTGACATTTGTTCAGATTCATAAAAGCTGATCTAGGCTGTTAGAGAAGGCAAAGCCTATGTTATGCTCCATAGCTTTTTTCAGGCATTTTCTCGACCATTTACTGGACCAAATAGTTCCCTAAGCAACAGAGCAGTATTCTGCAACAGCTTCAGAAAGTGGTATAAAACATCTTTATAACATCAATGAAACAATAAAAATCACAGGTAGCTCAAAGTATTCAGATATAGTAAAAAAGAGAAGGAAGGAAGGGATTTTACCGCTACCAGAATCTGGCATTTATTACCTATTTGCTGATAATCAGAGGAGTCAGGCTGGTCCCAAATTCAAGTACCACCCATGGCGTGGGAACCTGGCTGATGCCTGAACCCCAGCAGCAAGAAGAAGGGGAGCATGAGATCATAGGGAGAAGTAAGAAAAGAACTCACACTACAGCCTCCCCCTCAGAGATGAGATTCTAAAATATTTCACCTATCTGTGCACTTGTTTTCACAACACTTGATGGAAGTTAACATCTCTGAAATCCCCACTCTTTTGTCAAGTTAACCTGAAGGTGGACAGCAGGATCAAAAGTTATTGGGGGCAAGGACAAGGACAGACAGCTAGCAACCATATAAGCCTTACTTAGGAAATCGTATTAGAAGTAGTAATACTGCTCCTTATTTACTTCCACACCATGGAATTTGTGTGGTCAAATGGCTTAACTTCTGAAACTTTCAAGAATACCATGCTGTTCACTATTAAAGCGTCTCCCTGCACAAAGTCTCAGAGCATGTATGCTTTGCAGATGTCGTGTGACCCACATGACCCAAAAAAGATTTCATAGTTTTAAACCAGGTCATGACTCCAATAACTTTCATATTCCCAGCTGACAAGAACACAGAGCTCACCACCAGCAGTGACACTACAGCTTCCAGAGGCTGCATGCCAGCTGCCTGCCAGTGACTGCGCCCAACGACAGAGAACTCTTTGCAAGTCACTCATGCTTAAGCAAAGCAGGAGCACTGCTCCTCATCTCAGCAGAGAGAAGGAACATTTATCATTCTCTTTTTCAAAACTCTTTATAATCCAGCCACTGGGTTCTTGCTAGACTGACTTTTACCATGCAAGGGGATTATTTTTAAATAAATACTTAAATAACAGTATTCCTTTTAAAAGAGAGGCCTTTACTAGTTTTCTTCAGGTTGCTAACTCATCGCATTTACATAACTTACAACAGATTTCACATTTGCAGAGCATCTTGTGTTCCAAAGAACAAAAAAAAAAAAATCCAACAAAAACCCCAAAATACATTGCAGATTTATAGGTGGCCAAGGCCAAACTGATTCAATTTTGTCACTGAAAAGAGACCGCTTCTTGGGTAATGCATGGCAACAATCTACACTACCCAAAAACAGTAAGCCTGTTTGTTTGCAGGAGTGAAGGGAAGTCAAAGCCTGCATTTTGAAACAGAAAGATCAGCACTGAACAATGCTTTCCCCACAGAGATGTCCTCACAGCTTGAGGATGCAGTGCAGTCAACACCAAAAATGTGCTGAATCCTGCACTTTACTAACAGTATGATTTATTCTGTATTACAAGGGTTTGATGGCAAAGCTATACTTGAGTAGCATTTACTGGTGAAGGAGAGTTTAAGACAGATTTTAGTCACAGATATTAAAGTATGGACACAGGGCTGAGCTGCTGAAAACCATGCAAAGTTTGTTCATCTATGCAGGTGAGGAGTAACTGTGGAGTGTCTATGAAGCTTTAAGGACATCTTTGTGCATTTTGCTTAAAAAACTACCAAAGTCAGAGGTCAATCTGGGACACGGGCTGAGAAGTGCCACTCAGGGGTGTCTGAGCCCACCTCTGCGCATCATGAAAGCAGAGGGAAGTGCCAAACGTCGCTATTGGGTTTGCATTGACCATTTGTGTGTTTGTAGGTTTTCAGTTCCACTCATAGCCTGGGAGGAATGCCATTCTAACAATAATCTTCTGTACAGCCTGTAACAGCTTTAAAGTCGTCTTCCCTTACGAAATGCCACAACTCAGTCCAATAGGCACTTATGAAGGTTATCATAGGCAAAAAGATGATGTGGGAAAGTAGAAACATTACCAGTGCTTCTTTATACCCAGACTCATTCAAAGAAAAATTTCCCTGCTAAAGGTAGAAAAAAAAATTGAAAAAGAAAAAAGTGTTCTTGTATGTAAGTTTGCAAGGTAAAAAGGGCAGTACTTTAATATGGTTTAGAACCTGGATTTAATAAAGAACGCTATATTGTTAGGTAAGGAAGGAAATCCAAGAATAACAGCAGAAGGATATAAAGATCAGTAAGTTTTTGTTCAGAAACTGATACATCATAAAAGTAAGTCAGGAAAACAATATAGAACATGCCTTTGAATAACCCTCTCCTTCACGAATCCCCTTCTACAGATGCACAACAAAAGCTGTATTTCCATGCTGAAACATGCATACAGTACCTCTGAATTCTCTAACATGCCAATCAGGAGCAAAGTGAAAAAAGGAAGACAAAGGAATAAAATTAGGATAAGCACAACATAGAGGACTCGAATATTCAGTAAGACTCACTCATATTAATTAACATTTCTTTTAAGAAAAACATTCAGGTATATATAGCACAGCACAACATCTTTTTTTTTTTTTTTAATAAACCCAATAAAGCTATTTCTAACAGCAAAGGTTGAAGAAGCCATTGTTACAGAGCAAATCTGACATCATAAAGCATCACCAAAACACAAATTCTTCCTCAAGAATTGCTCACTGACAGTCAGCTCCTACTCCCACAGCTGTCAGTGACAGAAGCAGCCAACGTCAGAAGTGTAGGATTCAGATATGTAAAGTTAGAAAGGATGAAGCAAGATTATTACAGTGGAGATCAAAAATAGCACCTTATCCTTCCTCCCATAGCAGAATTCATTTCCTAGTCTATGCAAACAATTCAAGCACTGTCCAGATGAGAAGATGAATGGAGCTAACTCTTCTAAGACTGCCTACCATATCAGGTAAAGATCTGAACTGGGTGTCCTGGTCTCATGCTTGTACTCCACCCCAGAACCAACAGAGACAGCCCTGTATCCTAGTTTCTCAGTTTTTGAAGCTCCTGAGATGGTCTTACAACTCCCTGGCTCCCCATCACCAGCAGCTTCACTGGAAAAGTCTTCTTTAGCAACATACTCCCTTCATCTGCCAGACTGTTGGGACAAAAGGGAGGGAAAAGGAATCTGACTTCCACAGTCTGCTGAGTTCCTCTTCATACAAAAATCCAACATTCACTGCTTCAAAAAAGCCTAGCACTTCTCTATGTGCACTGCAGAGCACACACCAGGCCTCAGGGTAGCTGAAGGCTTTGGTACCCCCCTCTTTCTATCAGCCAGAAAGCTGAATCACTGAATACAGGCTGCTCAGAATAAGGTATCTGAGAAAAACTGTGAACAACAAAATCTGCTCCCCCATTTTCTATAGAACTCTGAAATGTCTTGAAGTTCTTTTCCTCCTTCTTTATTCTCCCCCTTTCTAGGTCCATCCCTTTGCATGATACTTTTCTTGGTGCTGTACTAGGCATTTCTCTCTTCTGACCAGCACCCTACAAACTGCACAGACCAGAAAACACAGAGTAGAGCTGATCCCTGCAAAGCTAGACCATACCCTGGTGCTAACTGGAAAACCCAAACTTCTTGGATAACCTTGCAAGAGTTCAGTGAGCTTTTGGTATCAGCATGGGTTGCGATTTTCAACAGGTCTCTTTTCTGGACAACTCTCCATGAATTAAATAATTTCCAGTACCCAACAAATTACCAGATTTCGCACCTAGGCAGCTCGTTCTTTTTAAATACCTTTGGCTTCTCCCATGTCTTCAGAATAAATCACTGAACAGGAGGTGTTTCTTTAAGCTCAGAAAATCACTATTCAGTGTTGCAATGCACTTATGAGGAAGAATACCTCCCTGTTGATGAGCCTTTTGTTTTCATGCAAAGTATTTTTAGCTTCTCCACTTCCTACATATTTAGGCAATAAATCCAGTTCCTTTATTGCTGGAAGTGCTGACGAGATGACTTAAGCCTCCCTTCGGTGGAAGAGCACGGCCTAGTGGCAGGAAAATGAAACACGGGCCTGTCCCACTTCTTCACATGCCTGTCATGACACAGTCTGACACAAAACATCTCACCAGTTAGAGCCAAAACCTACTTTTGAACTGATTACAAAAGCTGAATGTTCAAGTAACTGTTGCATCAATAGAAAATATTAAAAGGGAAACAGCACAGTAAATACCTTTACTTTCTTTTATTCTTTAGGGCAACAGTATTGCTGTGAGCCTAAGGATATAAAGTAAAGGAAGGCTTGTAAGGAGTCCTTGCTTTTCTTAGACGCACTGGTACAGCTGGATAAAATGATCAAATTTTCATGCTCAGAATCACTTTCTTGTCTGAAATATTTTATAAGATACCTGATGAAAGGGATCAGTTTAAACCTTGACTTCTGGACACATAAGCTACATGAGCTGGTCTGATAAAAGCCCTTACTCCTCTTGCTGAGGTTCTCTGCTACAAGATGGAGAGAGGGCAGTGAAGGCTTCTGTGACACAGCATCTGAGCCCTGAAAAGGGGAACTCAGGGAGCAGAAGAGGGAAATTCAGAGTTTCACTGACCTTCTGCTACCTTGTGACTTGCCAACCAGGCTACCACTTGATGAAGGGGGCAAGGACCTATATAAGGTTGCCACAACAAATGACTGTTTCTCTAATAAGATCACAAAAGCTTCCCATAAATCTGCATTTGCTTGAAATAGGCTGAAAACCCAAACTCATATGCCCCTGCCAGAGAATGACCATATGATGAAAACTAGTCACTGTCTCTCTACAGATGAAGTTCTAATGAAAAGTCAACATCAGCAAGTGAATTATGTCAGTGAGATGGAAGCTGTGGGATAGTGGTTGTTTTGTGTGGTTTGAATCTTTTTTAGATCATTATTGTTAAACTTCTGGGAGAAAGGATCAGGAAGATATAGTAATTCTTGTATTGCTGATGCTCCAGGAAAACAGCAGCACCTGCAGCTGGTCAGTCACTTGTTAACCAGAGGAGTCAGAAATAAGAACAAGGACAGTTATGATCCTTCAGACTTAATACTGAGCAAGTTTGTTTGTTTTGTGGTGAGGCATAAATGGCAGACACACAGGCTTTGAAAGGGACATGGATCTCATTCATCCTGCCTACCATGAAGGGGACTGAATTTCTCCATCTGGCAAACTTTCAGCCTGTATTTCACTGAAGGCTTGCCAATTCTGCATTTTGAGAATTTGATGAAACTTCTATGAAAAAGAAAAGAAATAAAGCTACAGAGATGGAGTCTGAGAGCATACACATATCCCATTATAGTACGTGAACTTACATAAAAGGGATAACAACCTGTTTGTAGCAATAATTTCCAGACTTCAAAAAAAAAAAAAACAACAAAACCCAATACAACAAACAAACAAAAATCTCCAAAAGAGCAAAACCCCAACAAAACCAAAACCAAAGTCTCTGTAGCGTACTGGTAAGAGAAATAAAATGGCACCAGTGATCACCTGGCTAGTCTTGTCCCAAGCTCTTGCACCAAGCATCTACGACAAAGTACTGGTAACATGAATGTTCTGTACCTGCATCTTCCTCTTGACAGTCTCAAAGGGGAAAGAAAGTGTCTGTGCCACAGCAGCTGCTACACAGCCATTTATGAAGTTCTGAAGAGGAGTGAAATGAACTATGGGTTCTTGCCAGATTTTGTCCAGACTGATGTAAACAAAGAATGAACCTGCAGAAAATGGGACAGCACCTAAAAAGCAAACCAGACAGGATTATATCAACACAATGTATGCTAAGAGAAGAGAGCTGCTCATCACATAACTAGAAAGATGGGAGGAGCCGCTGCCAATTTACACCTCACATTCCACAAACCCAATCCCGATTTTGAAGAACTTTACTCTTTAGTCCCTGGTTTACCACTAAACACCCATATTGTAGCATCTAGATGTGCTGATAGGGGCATACATTTACATACTAAAATGTGCACGTTGTCAGAACTATTAACTGCTATGGTCTCATGACAGGTCAGGTGTTTCTCCAGGTTCTCCCTTGTGACAAGCTCTTTCTCAGTCCAGCCCAACCCTAGGACCTGCACAGGTGAACAGCTCTGTCTTCAGTTAGGCTGATGAAGGATACTTCTGGCCTCTTTTGCTTGTTTCATGCTCTCATCAGTTTTATAGTGGGCTTATACATTTATTACTATTGTTGTCATTACCCATTTTATATAATGTCATATTGTGAAAAAGTGGACTCAGTTAAATGGCATTTTTAAATGCTCTGGAGAGTAAATAAATAATTATAAAATAATTTCAAGTAAAGAGAGAATATAATTAATCTTTACTTTTCACATCTACTATACACTACAGCTCACACTGGTTTCACTTAACAGCTCGGGAGACACTCTCACACCTCAATAGGAGTTACAAATGCTGTGTGTGCCTGCATATAAATGTTTTTTAAGAGTTTAATGGTGAAAATTGTGCATCCAAGCACAACTAGATCATCTATAAAAGAAGGAAAAGAGTATTTTGCTGAACACTTAACCATATATAAAATGCTACACACTTGGTCCTAATTTGAAGTAATAAACTACACCAAAGGTTATCAGTGTGGCAGTGCCTTGCAAATCTCATCTTCTACAAGAAAACATTCCTACTTGCTTTTCAAATCAAGTGAGCAAGTGAACACACAACACAGCTAGAACAAAAACCAGGCAGTGAGATGATTTCACCCCATTATTGTTTTACCTAATATTGCTGGTGAAACACCACGGTAGAGTGCCCGGAGTCCTTCTTGATGATAGATCTTGTAAAAAGCGTGAAGAATTCCTTTGTAAGATGGTTCCAGCCGGTTCTGCACAATGAGCCGTGTTTTAATCACGTCAGTGGGGTACGTCACGATGGTGGCAACCATGCCAGCCAGGCTTCCTGCCATGATGGCTCTCCAGTGGGAGATATGGCCCAGCTCACCCGTGAAAAGAGTAACAAGTCTAAAGCAAACACATAAAAGAAGTACTATTAATGACTATGAATAAAACACATGAAAAATTAAGGCAGATGATTCTTAATGCAAATGTTCTTCTGTCCACAAGCCCCTTCAGCAGCAGGAATTGAAACTTTAACATGTGCTTCATCCAAGATCTTATTATACAGAACACCACACAAGCATCCATCTACAGGATGAAAATAGTTTTTATATTTCTATCAACAGGATTAAAACTTAAAACGCATCTGAAAGAAATTATCTGATCATCAGTTAAAGACATTGGTTCAACCTTCCAGTTAAGGTTATCATGTAAGAGGAAATATGTGAATAATGCTATCACAGGCCTTCAGACAGCAACTGAACCTTTTTCTGTTACTTATGTTGGGACAGGACGGTCCACACAGATACACCTCTAGAGAAGACTTAAGTCCAAGCACTATTATGCTCAGGAGTTTAAGTCTCAATTTGACAATTTCAAATTGAAGCACAGTTTCAAAAAGTACACACAAATCATGCACTTGTGGTGCACTGAAGGACTTTTCTGTGACAGGAAACTCCTACATCAGGGAGAAATGTCCTGGAGGAAGCAAGAAGCAAGTAAAAACACTGGGGAGTTTTAGCTGGAGGTAAAAAAATGTATTATTCTATTCTGGAAGAATTAACTAAAACATCTAAACAGCACATCTACATTTAACCCACATGGTGTAACCATGTGCAGAAGAAAATAATTTGCAAATATTTACAAGTCACTGTTCGCTCAGTTGATGTTTTTTCACATGAATGTGCATTTTCTACTGCATGACAAATCCTTCCATCTGCTTGTCTCAAGCCCTGGGAGTGCCCAGGGCAGAAAGCCCAGCCAAGCAGAGGTGAAAGAGCATAAATCTTTTTTCCTGTGTTTTATATAGTCCCTAAACCCACACAGCCTAACTTTCCTGTGTGTACATAAATGCGTGGGGAAGGTGGTGGGGTGTCTCTAGGCATTACTTGATAACATTTAAAGCTACCATGGAAAGACAAGAGTCTGTGCAGAGTAATTGCTGAGCGAGCATGGAGTCACCATCCCCACGGTGCTGACTGTGCTCAGTCCTGCTCCTCCTGGGACTGTTTACCTAAGCTGCCCTATAACATTTCTCTTTTTGTGTTTCTTGCCTTTATACACACCATTCTCCCAGTAGAAAAGACTTCCAAAAATCCCTGAATACTGTATCAAGGATTAAGCATAGGCACCTTGTATTTAGCTTCCTGGTAGCCTACTTCCACCCGTAATTCAGAACACCCAGTGCAAACTAGACACAAACTTTAGCCTTGCAAAGGGAATACACTGTTTCAAGCTGAACAAACAAAGAAGTGATTTTGCTCAAAATCAACTGGTTTATGTTGGTGTAACACACTGCCTTTTCAGTGAACTTTAAATTACATTTAAATTACTGTTTGTGTCTTCCCACTCACATTATCTCACTCTTTGTTTGACCACTGCGTCTATTATGGCACAACAAAGCTGCCCAGTTTTAGAGTCACTTCATCTGTGGTCTCCTGAAGGGCGCAGGCAGTGATGGGCAGGTGACTTGCTGGGGCAGATGAGTGACAAACCCAGTGGGCTGGCAGTGCCTGCGAGGCTGTGCTGCTGCTGCCCAGAACAGAACAACCCATCGCCCAGCTGGGAAGAAATGTCATGTGCCATGAACAGCTGACTGCAATAAAAAAAAAAGAATGAAGCCCAGCCCCCAGGGTGGGAAAACATGCTGGTGTGTGCAAACAGACAGGCACTCCCTGCAAAGGCTGAGAGATACTGGCAGCAGAAGGGAATCCTAAGAAACAGCACGGTTGGCAGACCTTCATCAACACTGCTCCATGTTCATCCTGCTGCAGTCCTTCCAGTACTTACCTTAGTTTAGCATCTCTGTATTATCAAAACCAAGATCTTAAAACAAATGTCACGTATCAACATCAAAACCAATCAAATTTGCTTAACAACTCCTGCATGATAGGGTAAAATATTTGACTTCTGATTTTGTTATTTTCTTTGATACATACAACAAAAATACTTGAGAGCATATACATTAATTAAACATATTTGTTGCAAAGACCAGATGTGACAGCCACACCCGCAGGTTGCACTGTAACTTCATTTCTAAAGGAACCTGAGCAAAAGAATTTTAACAGATTATCGACCCTTCATATTAGAAGAATACCTATGATTTTATAAGCAATTGCTGGCATATCACCGGGCCTTAACGCGCTGAATAAATTAACAAATAAAACTATAAGCAAGTGCCGCGTCTTTGGCGAGAAGGGGCGCAGACCCAGCTGACCACCCGGCAGACACAGAGACATTAGACTAAACTCAGCACTTTCCATCCGCTCCCCTCCGCTGTTACGAAGGCCGGCACGGGAGCGCAGGTCCCCAGGGTCCCCCGGAGCCCCCACGAGGGCCGGTCGCTTACCGGCGGGAGGCGGCGAGCTGCAGGGCGCTGTAGGGGCAGAGGCGCAGGCAGGCCGTGAGGTTCCCCTTCCAGAGGGCCTGCACGCCCTCGGTGCGGCACAGGCTGCGCCCGGCGTCGCGCAGTCCCCGCCGGCAGTGCCAGGTGCCCACCTGCGCCAGCACCGTCAGCAGCTCCAGCGGCGCCGTCAGGCTGAGGCTCAGCGCGCCCGCCACCCCGGCGCAGCACAGGCGCTGCAGGGCGGTGACCCGACCGTCCCGGCGCAGAGTGGCCATGACCCCGCCGGCGCCGCCGGAGCGGAACGGAGCGCACGGC
>VYXC01013639.1:0-12240 GCA_013397175.1 Platysteira castanea
TTACAAAAACCAGGGCAATATGTACCAAAGAATCTTTTTTTCCCCCCTTTTTTTGAAAACAAGTAAAAGTTATTTTTAATTACTGCTCTTTGAAGCATACGTGTGAGTGCCAGTTGTGGAAGGGGTAGCAGTTGCCCTCCCCATGGCACAAAACCTTAAAAAGATAAGCTAAGCAGGACAGACCCATTTTTCCGCCTTAAAAGCAAGCATTAGCTTCAATTACAAAACATTTATTTCCAATTAGGTGTTTTTCCCTCAACTGGGAATAATAGGAATAAAGTGCACCTTCAAGTCAGGCTTCTCAAATCATGCAAACAGCTCATTTAACGTTGCTCATATTTTTTAAAATTCTCCACTGGCTCCATTAACATTGCTTCTGTTATTTTAAAGACCATTTTCAAAAGGCAGCTTTCATATTTATGTATTAAAAGCCTGTATTTATGGCCTTCTGAGAACCACTGTGCAGATTACTCACAGGATCCACCGTGTCTGGCCTTTTTCCCCCAGGTATTAAGGCAACCACAGTACACTTGGCAGTTTGGTCACTGTGCTCCCAGAGGTCTTGTGCTCAGTGACATGCAATTCCAAAGAAGACTCCTCAGGAACAGGACAGCTTCTCTCTGTGGTGGTGATATTTACTGTAGCCAGGACACACACCACTAGTAAAACATTTCTTGGTAAAGCCCAACATCATGGCACAATGAACATCTATTCTGGCTGTGGAAGAAAACTGAGTTTAATTAGTGGCTGCCTTCTTCATGGTCTAGGTATGTAGCTTAGGCTGCATATTGTTCTCACTGAATTCTTGCAAACAAAACACACTGAGATTTTAAATACAGCAACATCACTGGTTTGACTCGATGCAAACACTGGCCTAAAAGTTTTTTGCCAAGGGATTTATATAAAGTCTCATTGGAATGGAATAATCTCTTCCAGTGGTTCCACCTGGCCCAGTCTGCAGCAGAGCTTTTCCCCTATGTTCAGGTTTTTTGTGCATGCTGACAATTGAAAACTACCTAAAAACAACCCCCTGAAGGTGCTGCTTGAAAAATAAATGCTTCAAAAGCACAGCAAGGACTTTGCAAATGATTGTGCAGGATAAGCTCAGAGTTTATGATTCCCAAAACTGTTCATTTAAACTGACTACATCACTGATTGGCTCTTTGATGTCAATGAAGACCACGCTTTTTCTGACCTTCTCTGAACAGCCTACCAGGATTACACAGAGCCAGGAAAGAGTCATGGATAGCAACTGCCAAGAAAGGAAGTAATTATTTTCTTTCATTACAGTGTCTTTTTACTGTGTCTCACATATAAACAGTAGAAATGAGTGCAGGAGTTTCACTGAAATGGTCCATAACATTTCCTATGGCTTTGTGCAATCACCAATTCAAATATGAGCATCCACATAATTTTTCATTTCAAACACTCAACCCACCCACAAGAGGCAAATATTTGTATGGTTCTTTTATTGAGATTATGTTGATCTGGAAACAGATGGATGGACAAGAAGAAGGGGAAATACACGCCAAGTTAAAAACAGCAATGAATCCTATCAGTCACGTCCACAAGGCAGTTTGCTACACATTGTGAGATGCTGTCAGTTGGCCTGTCTGAGAGGAAGGCACGTCCAGAGTGTGCCTAGAGCATCCCAGAACATCTAAGCACTTGTCAATGCTGTGGCACAAGCAGGATTGGAAGAATCAACCAAACTGAGCCCTGTGATAAGAGTGCCTGTGGATTTCCAGGGAAACATGACAAATAACATGTAAAAATGTCTGGCCTGGTGGTGAGTGTTAGACAGGGATGCTTTGCTCGAGATTTTCTAACTGTGCTTCAAAAAATTTAATCTCCTCTTCGAGGTTCTTCTGTTCAATCAGCAAGGAGGTCTTGACTTGAACAAAGTGTTGATAGTCCTGGAGCTGCTGCTCTGTCAGGTATTTGGCAAGGATTCCAGAGACCACACGTTCTCTCCGGTCCAGATTCTCCTTCAGGTCCTTTGCATCTTCCCGCTGTCGAGACAAGAGCTTGTGCCGATCATTCAGCGATTGCTAATGGAATCAAAAAACAAAGCAGCACACCATGAGAACCCATCATTACTGGCAGACTGTGTGGCAGCCACAGTCGATTTAATTTAATTACTTCCTCTTGTGGGCTTTGTGTTCCACCTGAGTTTTTTCTCGATTGAATTACTCATTCTTGTGGCTTGTAAGGTAAAGACACAGTAAATGCCATCAAGGTTCACTTCTCCCATGCTACCCTCATGAAAAATATCAATACACTTAATATTCTGGTCATTTTAAAGTATCCTGTAACAATCTTCATTCAATTAAAAGCTCTTTAAGGCACGTTTCTTTGTGTTTTGTGTGTTGCATGTGGCCAGAGTGCCACTGACATATTAAAAAGATAGAGTGGCTTCTATTAAAAGGTCCATGTGATAAAATAACTGTGATGTAGACAGTAATTGTTCATCAAAGGCTTCTTTTAAAAAGTTGGGCCTTGCTTGTTCTACAGGATTTTGGTACCTCTCACCTTTAGCTAATTCTCATTCAGCTGTAATAATTCTCATAGCAATCACACTGCTGGAAAATGTCCTGTTTCAGGACAGTGTCCATAAATATAGTGCAGAGCAATGGTCACTGCTGACACCTTAAAAATGGAGTCAAAGATTGAGACTGCTGATTTTGCTGACATGAGGGCAAATGCAGCCCTCAGTCTGCATTTTAGTGGGAGTTGGTTGTTAACAGTGTTGGCACTTAACCAAGTCCTTATTAGGCATGGTATTAAAATATTTGTACGAATTATTTAAATGTGTTTTCTATGAAGAGTATAAATGTAATACTAGAGAAACAACACCCTCCCTGCCTACCATATTGTTGTGGTGCGGTTGTTCGCCCTGCGGCCCGGGATGGGCAGCCTGGCACGGGCAGCGCAGGGTGCCCCGCGGAGCGGCCCAGGACAGGCGGTCCAGAGGGGCAGCCAGGACGGGGCAGCCCACAGGGCATCCGTGCAGCCTCACATGTCCACATAAAATCTCGGGACATCGGCACGTGATTGGGCAAAGCAAGCAGCCGCGGAGATTACGCGAAGGGGGGCACGTAGCTCCGTCCTACACGTGAGCTCTGACATCACCAAAACAAACCAGAGAGCCCACGGTTTCTTTTACCATTTTTGTATTTTGCGCGGTTGTGGTTTGGGTTTCTTCGAACCATCTAAGGATGTAAATATGAGATCAAAGCAGTTATTGGGCGTGGGTGGGACCCTATCCCCTTACCTTACTGTGTCTCCCCTTACCATGGATCATATATAACAAGGGACTGATTCCCCAATCTGGGCCGTTCTCTCCTACCTTTCTGAGACGCTGTGTACTTGGGAATAAAGGAGAAAAGAGGACAAAATCCTGCTCTTTTGCCTCTGCTCATTTTATGCTAAAATCCTCAGACTTGCAGCCTGCTTTATGTCGGAGTGAAGCGTTCCTGCGTGAGAAGTTTCTGCAGTTTTCTGTGCGCGACTGCCAGAGGCTCTGCTAGGCAGCGCCAGCACTAGGACCCTGAGCTGACTGAGCTGCCAGCATATTTACACCATATAGTGAAAGTAAGCATGAAATACTGTTTAAAATTATTCACATTAACACAACTGACGTTTTGGAAGAGGTGAATCCTGGCTCTCCATGTCACACTCATGGAAGGACCTTTTTAGTGCTATTCTGTGTGTGAACTATGATGAAACTCCAGAGATACAGGTCAACAGCAGCACAGCTCCAGAAAATCCCAGTTTTTCTAACTCTGTGCTTTTCCGATTTCCAAATGAGAGATAGCAACAGGTGTTGTATTGATAAAAACATGTCTAAGAGCAATAAAGACAGCAGGGAAGCACAATTCCTGGGATAAATTTGGCTTTTCTTCTTCAGCAAAAGGGAGACTTTCCAAGAGTTGAAATTATTTCCTGGTGACATGAGACAATTCCTCATTTTCCTTCAAAGCTCGCTAGTTGAGTTAAACTATAGGGATTTTTATCCCAAGTTATGACCACATCTTCCTGCTTGCTAGTGAAATATGATTTCAGAGGCAGTAATTACTGCAGTGAAATTACCAGCGGAGAAATAAACCCATAAAAAGCCCTGTGAAGCACAGGTTTGGAGCCACTCCCCAAGGAGAAGCCCAAGGGTCCAAAGGCCACCCCTCTGACTTGAAGCCTCTCAAGGTTTTGCTGTTACCTCCCAGCACACAGTTGCAGAGCTCACTCTGCACTCCTGTGCTCCAGCACTGAACCCTGGTCCTCACCAGAAACCTGCTCTGCTCTGCTTCAGCCATGGGGACACAGCCCATCCTGGGATGTAAACACTGCCTGGGCAATGGCTGGTTAGGATAATGTACAGCTAATGAGCTAAACAAGCTGTCAGACAAATGAGCTGAGCATAGCTGCACCTGGAAAGAAGTGAACCAAAAAAATTTAACACCTTTGTTGTCACTCACCTTCTCCTCGGCATCTGTGTTGCCATCCATCCTGCTCATGGCATTCTGGACTCGGGCGAGGCGGCTGGACAAGCAGAGCAAGAGGCTCACCACTTTCTCCAGGTCCCCAATGAACATCATGTAGCGCTCAAACTCATTGGGCTTGCAGAGGTCCCGCACCATGGCCTCCAGCTCCTTGCCCTGCTTGGTGCATTCCCTGGCTTCTGAGAGAACCAGCTCCCGTTCCTCCCACAGCGCCTGCAGCCTGGAATGGACACTGGCCATGAGTTCCAACTGCAAATGGAAAAAAAAAGAAGTCACAGAAAGCTGTTACTGCCAAAGAGAATCCGTATCAGTTCTAGAGAATGGATTTTCTTAACATTGTCTTTGCCAAATTTTTGACTTTAAAAATAATTTTAAGCTACAGGAAAGAAAAAAAAGGGGGGGGAAGCAATATTTTCTAAGCTGTACTTAATTCCCAAACTCTGAAAAGCAAATTACTTGTAATCCCCTTCGCTGGTGATATATTCCCTGGCTCAGAGAGCTTCCAATCAGTCAGAAGGGAACTGCAACAAAGATTACAACATGATTACAAAGAGTTGTTGTTCTAAGACATGAGCATGAAGTTCCAGCTCTGTACCAATCTTTGGAAGAACTGACTGGAATTTCACTTATCATATGCACAGAAAAAGTCAGTTCCATGGGCAATTCAAGCAGGCCACAGTGCCTGGGAAGAAAAGTAATCAGAGGAGGCTGTTTCATAGAGAGATTGTATGGAAAAAGGCCTCACGACTGGAGTGGGAGCACACTATCAGCTTCTTTGAAAGCTGGACAATGCCACCATGAACAGAAGCAGCAGTAAGACAGCAGGTAATGTGCACAGCAGGAGGAGCTTCAGGAAGGCAGATTGTCATTAGCTGAGATGGAGCATAGCCAGGGGCAAAAGCCCACCTAACTCTGCAAAGCTACATAGTCGCCCTTCCAAGCTCCATACTTCTATCACTGTCCAGCTATGTCCCCTATTCTCTGCATATATGGAATTAATTGGACACTGGAATGTGCAGAAACTGCTGCCAGTTCTCAGACTAAAGAATATTTCTTATGTAGGCTGCCAGTTATAATTTATTTTACAGATTCTGAGATTAGATTTGTGTGTTAAATTGGGAATTTGCTGCTGCTGCACAGGACCTGGCTGTGCAAGGAAACCTTTAATGATGAGAGATGAGAGATCTGAGTCAAATCAGGCAGGATTTAAATACTACCATTTATGATCAATATGCCAATTTTCCAGGACTTCACTTACTGGCAAAAATTGATTCAAAGTTACCTGTGAAATGTTATTGGGATAAAAAAATCCATAGTAATAATGACATTAATAAGAACTTTGTCATGATGGAGAAACAGTGGTTCCCATGATGGTTATCTACATACTTTCTTAGATGTGATGTCATCTAGCTCATTTGTGCTGTCTCTGTTCCTCTTCAGGACTAGGTTTCCCTTAGAGGCAGGATCTTTGCTCCTTTGCTTGGCTTCATGTTCAGATTTAGTATGTTCTTCTGGTCCATGTCCATGGCTTTTCCTGCTATTGGAATAGAAAATAAACACCTGTAGCAAATACTTAAAGTTTTCTTTGCAAACATTGAATTCATGGTTTTATCCATCTTGGCTTCAGGATCACTCTCCTCTCTTCTCACCACAGGACATTGTCTAATTTTTTTAGAAGATATAGAGCCAAAGATTTGCAGCCCAGGTCTGTCCAAGTGCCTTTAACAAGGCACCACTGAACCACTTTTCTTCCATCATACACCCTTAGCCTCAGATATTTCTTGGTATGTAAATCAGAAAGCTAAGTATTTTTCTAATTGAAACAAAAATAAAACAATGTGTTCAAGTTCATCTTACTACTAGTAGGTACATGATATCCCTACATTAAAATAGAGCAAAGTGCTAGATAATTGGTTTTGTCTACTTACTCATTCTCCTGCACATGCTGTACTTTTCCCCTTTTCCTGTGTGATTTATCCAGCATGGAAATGTTAACAGGAAACAAACCCTCCATCAGATCCAAAGCAGTTTTTCTAAGAGGATGAGGCATGAGAATGTCCACGAGAGAACTGTCTTTGGCAATGATCTCTACAGCAAGCTCTTGACATCGCTGGTCCTGAGGAGACTGCAGCCTCCTTTTGGGCAGATGTGTCCTTCTCTCCAGGAGAATATCATCGTGGCTGCTGTGCACGGATGTTTCCTCGGCAAGTAAACCTTTGACTGGATTTTTGTCTCTGTGGTGAGGCTGAGCCAATGCTGTGCGGAGATGCATTCCCTGCTCTGGAGAAGCTGCAGGCTGCTGCTGCTTGAGTGCAGCATTTGCACTCAAAGACTGAGTTCTGCATTCCTCCTCCACTTGAGCACCCTCCTTGCTTCCATTTCTTGGGACAGGAATGGAGGTTTCAGGAATCTGCTCCTTTTTATCCTGACCACTCACATCTCCAGTTATGTCATTATGTTCATGATTCTTGGATCCCTCTTTCTCAGGGTCACAGAAACTGTAAGAAAGAAGACAGTTCCTTCTATTTGAAACATTCCCTCTACAACAGGTATTTTTGCAGACTGCTTAAGAGCTATGATCAAATGTTTCTGATCTTATGGTTCTGTCTGGAACTTTCAGTTACTTTTATGCTAACCTGCTAAACTAAGAAATTTAAGAAAAAAATTAATTTGTTTTTTTCGTAAGCCATTCAAGTCTCCAGAAACCACTGGGATATTTTTGAAAGAGTGGAAATTCTTTTATTACAAAAGTCAGCATCACTGCCTTGCTGAGACAGAGTTCAGATGTTTATCTCCCTTGATGCTCCTCAAACTAGCAAAGCAAATATGGAGAGTTAAAACACAAACTTCCTAGTTAGTGATGTATAAAAGGCACAGTATTTTTTTCCTTTAAAAAGCATGCCCAAAATCCCCTATTATACCAGTCCTGATCACACATACGCTCCAGGACTGGGCATATCCGAGCTGTTGGAAATGCGGTTTTCTCCAGCGCTCGGATGAGGGAGCTGTGATCCCAGAGATCTGATGGAGCCCGGCTGTGCAGGGACAGCTGCTCAGGGGTACCCGGCGCTTCCCACTTCACGTGGTAGAGACTGTTTTAAAGACTGACCCAGATAGTAGCAGGTGAATATTCCCATATGGACAACGAAGGATCCCAAGGGAGAAGGAGGAGAGCAGCGCTGGAGGTCCCCCGCTTGGGACATCGGCTGTACCCAAGCACAGCTCCACAGCCTTACCTGGAGGTGCCGGGGCAACTCCCACAGCGCCGGAACGGTGCTCCTGCACCTCTGGCACATCTGCACGTGCCCTGGAAGGGAAAACAGCACACTGGGGCAACCAGTATTTCAGGCGAGGCAGCTGTCCAGTTTTACTCTCATGTTTGTTATCCCCAGAAAGGGAAGCTAATGATAGATCTCAAAGTAGCTTCACTGAGGTTTTGTCTTTTTTTGTTTGTTTGTGGTTTGTTTTGTTGGGTAGTTTTTGTTTGGTTGTTCTTGTTGTTCTTTCTAGGGGGGGAGGTTTGGGTTTTGTTCGTTGTTTTTTTTTTATCTTTGGGGGTGTTTTTGTCTATCTCTTTTTTATTATTTGAATTGCTATTATGCTCTTCCTAGGTAGCATCCTTTTTTTGTTTATTTCTAGAAAACCAGAAGATCAGCTGTTAACAGATTTGTCATAACAATTCAGAAGTTCAGCACTGGTGGAAGTTTGTCAGTCTCTTCAGTAGGGTAATTCTAGTGGTATGTTAAATTATTTATTTTCTGACCCTTTATCTTCTTTATTCTCCTCAACAATATTGACAGCTACTGTCTTTCAAATTCAGGAGCCAGAAAAGGTTGGTCATTTATAAAATTCTCTCTGTAATTACCTTTTTTGGGATAGGGCTCTAATGAAGTTGCTGTCATGAACAATAATGACTGCTGGAGCACAAACAGCCTCATCCTGCATACAACACATGTTCCCTGCAAATGCATCTTCCAAGTGCCAGAGTCCCTCTGACTTTTTTAGGTCCCCTTTAGGTACTAGTTTCTTACCTGTGTGGAAGAAGGAATGGATTTTGGTCTCTCAGGAGCTCTCCCAGATGCAAATTCACCTGCCTGTGGGAGACTTTCAGCTGATGGACACTTGCTGGTACAGCTCCCATCCCCTTCACTGGGATCACATCTGCTGGACATGTTCAGTGGGGGAGCAAAAAGCAAAGGAGGAAGAACATCTGATACTTTTTGTTCAGAGAGAACTTGGCAGAAAACCTCACCATTTTGCATCTTCATGCTCCCATTTGGGTTCGAAATCTGGACAGGAGGCCCTTTGGGATTTGACAGCCTCCACTGCAGGGGTGGCTTATGCAGTGGGGGGTGTTGTGAGCCACCTGGTCTTTGACTGATCTTTCGTTCCATGTATTTGATCAGTGCACTGTGCTGGATTTGTTTCAGCTCTGTCCTGGAGACACATGAACTGGAAACTGCCCTTCCTCTGTTCTCTGTATCCCTTCTCCTGGATGCCACTGCATTTTGCTCAGTGATTTCATCCCTAACTTGACTCCATGATACTTCCTTATCCATCAGGTGATTGAGCTTCTCAGGCTCAGAGTAGCACAGTTTCTTTTTCTCTTGGGTTACCCTTTTCATTCCCCCTGCTTGACCTTTTTGTGGCCTCCTTATTTCTTCATCTCTGTTGAAACTTTCCAAGGATTCTAGATGAGAAGGGGAGCAAGGAACAGGTTTAGCATCCTTGCTTGCACTGGATAATGAGAAAGACCAAAGGTGTTCAATTGATGGCCTTTTAGAGGATTTCTGTCTCAGTCTGACAGGCAAACTCATCTGTAAGTCTTTTCTTTTAAAGGAGGTTTCTTTGAGAACCTTTTTCTGAGCCACTTTAAGTTTCTCTATATAGTCATTCTGGAAACTATCTTCTGTGACTGAGGCAGGACTCCTAAGAATGAGATCTTTGGTTTGGAGCAGGAGATCATCAGCACTGCACTGATGGTGGTGGCTGCTCCTTTGAAGCTGATGGCCTTCTCTTTGTATCTCTAGACACCGTGCTAAGGCAGCATACCTGCTTGAAGGAATTGAGTCCTCTTGACTGTGGGTGAGCTTGTTGGGGTGCAGGACATTGGTGGTTTTCCCTGCAGAAAGATAGTAAAGCATGGGAGTTTCCTGCCTGGTTATTTGTTCACCAGCATGGTCATCCTGAAGCTGTCTTGAGACCTGTGTTTGAAATACAGGCTGGTGTTTCTGAACAGGAGGTTCCTCTTGTTCCAGACACGTGCTGAGGTCAGGACTGCTGTTATTACCCTGGTTTTCTTTCTGGACTTCACATAATGGCTGAGATGTGGAATCTTCCTTTGGTCTGAAAAAAGCCATTTGGCTTGTGCCCTCACAGCATTGCTTCCTTCCCTGATCCGATTCCTTGCGCTGAGGGTGCTCCACTTCCATAGCATCACAGCTGCAGGACAGTGGTGATCTCTGCACTTTGTTTTGCTGGTTTGGGACTGGTTCACTAATATCGCTCACAATTTTTCCTTCAAATTCATAGCACTGATTTTTGTCTGTACAACTGTTCAGCTTCCTGGGAGCATTTTTATTTAGAAGAGCATTCTCCATATATTTTAATTCCGAACTGTCCTCAAACACATCCTGATCTATGTCTGAATGCCACTTGGCATGGAGCAGGTCCTGAGCACTAGGCAAGGACTCTTTCCTCTGGCTGGGTCCTGGCACAGTGCTTGGCAGAGCTGCTTCTCTGGCACTTGGCTTATGCACACACCAGGGACACTGTTTGACTTCCTGTGTATCATTAACAGCTTTGGGGTTGGAATGTGCTCGGTGATAGGATTTGGAGTTCATGTCTTTTGGAATTTTATTAGCATGAACTGAATTATAAGCAGAAAGTATTTTGGGGACATTCCCCACACAGTCTGTCTTTAAATATTCTTGAAAAATGAATGAAGAAGGTCTGCTGAAAATGTGTGGATTGCTTCTCTTTGTAGGTTGTTGTGATGGGCTCCACTCTCCATTTTCCTCCATCTTTAACCCCTGAACTTTTGATACCTCATTTGTAAAATCAGAAGAAAGGCCCTCGATTTCCAGAGTCTTTTCCCTATTAGGCCGTACATCTTGCTCTGTAACTGCACTCCAATGTTGACTCCATGGTATATCCCTATCTGCCAGCTGGCTGTCCTGCGCACCAGGAGCTGGCTGCACACTACATTCAGTGTGCCCTGCAGAGCCTTGTTTCCCTCTTGACTTTTCCAAGTGTCTGTTGGTGATGTTACAGCTGTCAAGTTGCATGGAAGGGAATGGTGGAGGTGCTGCCAGAGCGGGAGGTTCCTGATTTGAAGTCCTTTGGGTAGGAGTGATTCTACAGCGATCTGTGAGACTGGTGCTATGAGAGTTGTTGTGGGTGCTCAGGTCTGGTGCCTTGTATGGCTGGGGGGATCTGAGGTCAGAATGTGCAGCACTAAGATTATAAATTCCTGGAACATATTCTGAGTCCATGTACGAGACCTCCTCTGGAAGCACACAGCAGTTTTCTTCATGGCACGATGGTGTAGGGTACTCTTGAACACATGATCCTCGTGAGAAAGAGCTATAAGCAGAGTCTGCCCTTCCAGGGAGGTGCAAGAGATGGTCCATGCTGCTGATTGACTTCACTGACAAAATATGATCATTTTCAGGAGAGGTCACAGGCTCTACCAGCTTCCCAGTTCTGCCACCTTGCCTGTGAGTCCATCTTTCTATCTCATTCCCAGCTGAAGTCATGTTGTAGTATTTCCAGAAATCCAAGTCTGATTAAAAGTCCACAACCAAATTGTTGGAAATGAACATTTTTCTCTACAGTCACATTGCAATAATATCTAGACGATCCTAAAATGAAAGAAATATGCTATAAAGATTCAGTGGGAGGATTCTCATAGCACATCTTGGAAAACCTTTCCCAGAGTCCTATAAAAAGTGGCTTGAGACTGACAGACCATCTTGATGAGACATTCTGCTGTCAATCCCAAATCACAGATTTTAAAAGATGGCCAAGTATTTATGGCTGCAGCTCAGAACTCCCCTGCAAACCCCCAAATGGACTAGGAAAAAGCACCAGCATAGAGTTCATGTACGACAAATACACAGTATTTGCAGAGTCAGGAAAACAGCCCATGTTTATCAGCAGCACTTGACAGTTCCTCTCTGATTGCTGTGCATGATGCCCATAGGTTTAGTTTAACAAACAGATCTCCACAAGCAGCAACCCAGTGGGCCAAGAGAAAACAAGCAGGAGATTCTCGCACCGAGTCTGACCCTCTCAGCCACCTCTGCCAGCTTCAAACACCCTGACATGCGCCTAGGCAGGAGAAGCCCTAAATAAAAGACTGAACCCGGCACCAGAGTGGTGCTAGCCAGCGACCTTGTTTAGTAATTCTCATTTAAATCAGCTTTAGAAACTGATTAGTTATTAAAAGAAAGCAAACAAACAGTCTTGAAAAGCTACATCAACAAGCTGCTCCAGCAACAGGCCTTCTGAAGAGACACAAACTGTGTCCAGATCCCTCCAGAATATTACATGTCTGATTTATTTATAAAGGTTGAACTCACCAGACACTAATCTGCCATTCCCAATATCATATTTCTGTGGTGGGGCCTCATAAAACTGGCAGAAAGAGAGGTTTCAGGGTGATGTTTCTCTTTAATAAAAAAAGATCACATTCCTGCCTTGTTTCAAAGACAGTCCTGGTGTGTCCTGGGTTGAAGTA
>VYXC01013688.1:0-13989 GCA_013397175.1 Platysteira castanea
TAATTGCAGTTTACACTGCGTTCCCACGCTACTATTGTTTGTGGCTTTGTTTCCTATTCCCATCACGTGTGCTAATTAGTTGGAGCCGCTGGCTAGCTGGGAGGCGTGTGTCTGGAGTAAAAGCAGAAAGATCACTTCCTGGAGGGATCTAGGCAATCTGAACAATTCTTTGCTTTACTTTCAGCCCTCTCCCTCCCCCCGGCTATACCACTCAGAGAAGAGAGAAGAAGTGCTGATTGTCAAACACTAGACACCGGAGAGGCACAGATTCTCTTCTGAAAAGGAACAACTCATAGAGGCAGAGAAAATTGGGCTGGAAAGAACATCTCATCTGTGTTTAACAAATCTAATTTTTTATTTACTTTTCTTTTTTATCTTCAGAAATCCCCAATGTCTTTCTGATGTGGCTAAGAAGGTAAAAGCAGCACTTAAGAAAAAAATCCTCAGGTTATTTTAGCCTGCCCTTAGGAAGTGAGTCAGTTTTTTATGGCAAGGCTAAGCTAGCTCATGCCGTGGCTTGCAAAATGAAATGAGACCCAGAGAGAGAGAGAGAGGGAAGATTACCTTAGTCATGGCATTTGCTTATTAGTGCAGGCGTCAGACAGCAAGGCCAGGTCGCTCAGAAGCACCAAGTACCTACGCACGGATCAGGTTTTAGACTCAACATTGGATTTGGTTTAGGTGCTTTTTCTTTTCACTTTTAGATCTCCAATTAAATCCTCCTTTCAAATGATGAGCACACTAGACCCCCCTCAGATCACGCAGGCAGCATGTAGCCCACGCAGGCATTGAGCTGGAGCTGTAGGAGTTGCCAGGGTCCCACCGACCCCTTGCTGTCGTGTCAGCAGCCTTGGCTGAAACCCAATCTTTTCACCCAGTCAGTAAGCCCTGGGGCCGTGTTCTCTGGCACTAATAGTGCTTGTCCTGCTAGTCTGGAGTGACTCTCCACGTTCTCCAGTTTGGAGTGCTGAGGAAAATAGTGGGGGCTGAGTGTGCGAGCAAGGGCCGGTGCTACAGCTGCAGCAGGCAGGGGAGGGGCTCGGGCAGTCAGTGACCCTGCAGGGACCATCGAGGCTGGGGCTCTTCTCATTTCAGCCGTGCCCTGCAGTGCCTAATGCCTGTGCTGTCCTGGTCAGCTGCAGCAAAGGCACAGCTGGTTCAGGAGGAGGCAGGCCCTAACCTCTTACACGGAAGGGGGGGCTGCCAAGCACTCACCCAGAAACACAACACAGTCTAAATCCGTGTTTGCTTCTCTTTCACCAGGCACAAGCTTGGGAAAGCAGAGGTATGCCACTAATAACCATAGTCAGGCTTAGTGCAAGTATGGCCAGTTCTTCCCTGTACAACTCCGGTACAGTTAAAGGAAAGGCCCAAAGAAATAGCTATCAGTCTGCCTTGACTTTGTGGGATGGTAGCTAGGCAAAAATTTCCATCCTCTGGGAAATTCCAACATTTCTGTGCTTTTATTTTGCTTTCACTTGGGTTACAGAGAATTGAAATATCTCAAGTCTGTTTGGTTTGGGGCTTTCCTGTCCTTTCTGTGGGGAAAACAAGTCCTATGTTTCGGAAACAGTGAAATGCTTCCCTGTGAGTCAGCTCAGCTTTAAAGGGCATCTCTCTGAGTGTCACATTAATACTTGGATGTTGTCATTTTTATTATCCCCCAACCCTGTTTTTCCAAAGAGACTGGGCTCCCTTTCTGGGCTACCTGTCTCATGACAGCCTCTTCAGCTCAGGGTACAGGACCATATTTTGCATTATTGAAGGTACAGATTGAGTGGCTGGCCCAGAGAAATGCAGGGCAATTTTTCCTGCCGTGGAAAGAAGTGTTTTACAGAGTTACTGTGCAAGGCTTCAGAGCTGGAATCCTCATACCATCATGCACATCCTGCTTTCTGCTTGTAACTGCTTTTGCCATTTACAAACACTTCACATCCATGCAGTTGCTCCAACTGCTTTGGTAGGTAAGTTGGGAAAATATTTGCAGTCTAGCTTTCAATGACATAAGGAGCTACCATTTAAGGAGAGGTGACCAAGTGGCTGGTGACACAGCCCTCTGCAGACGAGCAGGCACTTCTGGTGCTCCAGTGGGTTGAAAAGCAGAGTCTGCCTTTTGAAGTCAGGCTTGCCCACTGTGAATGTGGAGAAGCTTAGAGAAGGAAAGACCTGCAGAATCCACCCTGCATCATGGCCTGCATTACTGAAGAAACTGGTGGCCAGTGAGGAAGGTGCCATGTAGAAATATGGAAGGCATTCACATGTGCATCACTCACTTCATTATTTTCATTAAATAATCCCTGACTTGGCCCCAGGTTTATATCTTTGCAAACAGTCCTGAGCAATGTCCTGTGAGATCTTCCTTCTCCTGGTGGAAAGGGTCCCTCTCCTTGGGAATTGCTACAGTATTATTGAGGGGAACACCAGGCTTTACTGTGGCACTAACAGTTGATATCGAGTCTGCTGCTTTTTGCACCTGTGGTCTTCCACTGACTGTAAGCATTATAATTTCTTATTATTTATTTCTTTTATAATGCAACTCACAAACTGCTCCAGCCACTGACCTCCCAGAGAGATTGCTAATCAGGCAGAATGGCACTGCAGGGAGTGGTGAGTGCTCTGTTCAGATATCTTTTAAGAATATCTGAGGACCACCAACATCTTTGCACAAGTAACCTGAACCACAGGAAAAATAATCTAGCAAAGCAACTCTGTGCACTGTAACAATTACAGGGCTTCTTCAGAACTAAATCTAGTTAATTATTTTTTAGTTCTTGCAACACATTATATTTAGAAATTTAGAAGCTCCAACTAGAACAAAAACCCCAGCCCGTCAGTGAGTCATTCAGAAGTTCTCTGTTCTTTTTCCTGTTTTCTCACTGAATATGGAAAGTGGCTCATGATTTGTGTCCTGATATGCAAAGCCTATATGAGCCTGAGGGAGCCTCACTCAGACTTCATGGCCACAGTAGCCAACAACAGTCACTTCAATGCAGCAGAGCTCCAGCTAAAAGAGAGGCTTCTGCGTGCATTGGTCACAGCAATTGCAAAATGTTCTGTGAAGATGCCCACCCCTTCTGGAACTACAAATTAAAGGAGCGACCTCATTTCAACTTTCTTTTTGTGTGTGTACTGGTACAGTATACTTGGTTACACACACAAAAAAATTTTAAATGGTGCTTTTCCATGGTCAGCGGAATTAATCAAACCTTGTTTTCTATGGAGTAATGCTCTACATGCTGATTCTGGCCCAGAATCTGTACCTGCCAGTTTGCTCCATGGTGCTGCTGCCTGCACCCTTGGGCTGGCACGTGGGCAGGAAGCAGATGATGCTGCAGTGGGCAGAGGGCTTAGGCATGGTGACTACCCAGATCAAATCCTCTGGCATGGCCAACAGAGGACGACCAACCTACATCCCTTTTCTTCACCAGGTTTGCATAAGACCTGTAGGATCTCCATTAGTTTGAATCTGCTGGTCATCAAAGATGGTAAGTGGTAGCCAACAGCCTTCAACATTGTTGAGCTGGAGTGCCTGATCAATAAATACATAAACAGCAAAGCAGATAAATGAGATGGTTGCTGAAACTTGGTTGCCAAAGGAAACCCATTTAAAAAGTGCCTATTTTGCGTACTAAAAGGTTTCTCTGTGGATTAGGAGGAAGACATTATTTCAACCCTTAGAGGCAGTAGCAGCAATGATATTGCTGTAGACATGATGGTCTAAATAAACAAGATGTAGGGGTTTTTGGAAGAGTCTGTATCTTTAGATCTAAGGTTTGTGTACCCAGTTTATCCACTTTCTCAGCTATATTGCCTGGTCTCGTGAAAGGTACTCCCTTTTTTTTTTTTAAACTTTGCCTCTCTTAAGGATTTGGAAGACTCTTAGACATTGAAGTAGTGGGCCTCAGAGTAAGTACACAGATGAGATAGTTAATCAGTCACTCACAGATTGTTTCTGAGATAGGAGAGCTTTCATATGCTCTCTTGGACAGTTCTCAGGTTTGTGATGACTGAAAATGGAGGCATCAGTACTGCATTTACAACTACAGGAATGTAGAGTCCACCTTTAACTTAAAAATATTTGCATAAAGCATTCAGGTATTATAAAGGAAACGGATTACTTTATACCAGCTGGATTACAACAAGCCAATATTGACTTCAGGTTTTGGTTGTCAGCAAGATTTATTTTACTCAAAGTAAATATTGACTGTGGCACCGCCAAGCCCAGTATTTACTTTGGAGGAATATCAATCTTGTGGCTCAAAACTGGAAGTCGATATCATCATTGTTACACTTTCTCATAAGTAGTAGGGAGGAGGGGCTTTGGCTGATGGGAAACATATATTCATATATACATAATTTAAGATGCAGTGAAGAAAAGAAAATATGGAAAGATGGTTATTACCTTGGACCAGTAAAAGACAGAAGCTCCTGGAAGGAACCACACAGTCCAAATATTATAACTCTCGGGGACATCCTTCCTGCAGACATTGGTTGTCAACCTCTTGAAAAGTAAACAGCAAGAAATGTAAGTGGTAGCTGCTGTCAGGAATAGTAAAACATATGGAACAAGAACTTCTGTTCCCAGCCTCCTTTGAACTGTCAGTTGATTTTGTCTTAATACTCTGTAAGCCCCACAAAATACAACACGCCTGCTCTGGCATGGGGTAAGTTTAGAAAGCCATTGAAATTGTGCTTATTGGAGTCTTTGTCACTTGTGTCTCTGTAAAGAAACACAGCATCTAAACTTAAACCAAGAGGAAGACAAGGAGTCTGTTTGGATTTGAGGCCACTAACACAGAAAATGCTCTATGTTGCTTTTCACTCTGTTAGTGAAACTGTGGAGGAGGGCATTAAATCCATAACTGTTACATTATCCATGAAATCTCTTGGCACATGCACATGCACTGTGTTCCTTGATACAACGGTGCTTTCCTAGTTTAAGTGCTGCAAGAATGTAAAAATAGCCATTGTCCTGCTAATGTCAGAGATAGTCCTATTAATTACAGAGACAGACAAACAGTCCTCAGGATTCCATGGAGCTGGAAGAGAAGGAGTGCTCCCCAGCACAGAGCCTAGGTGTAAGAGTGTGCAGGAAGAACTAAGGGGTAACCCCTGCTGTGAAGAACCAGGACAAGTCTACCAAGGACTGTGGCTGGTTTCTCAGAGGCCTCGTTCATACCACCACATTGCTGCTGGTAGAGGACAAGTGTGATGCAGGCCAGCTACAATACACTTTCTCAGCTAAGAAGCCCAAGGACTGACTCCTAGCCAGGTATAGTTTGTAGATGTTGGATCTGAGACCTTCCTGACCCAGAGCTCAACCCTCCAGATGTTGATAGAGACAGAATTGGGTCCGTAGAAATCCAGCCTTGACACAGACACCTCTGCCAAGTGGTGCCAAAGACTGCCTGTCAAGAGTATGTACCAGCAAAGGAAAGCTGCATGGCACTGATCTGCTTCTCACTTGCCAGCTGCATTGGGGGGCACAAGCGGCAGCGGGGTCACTTCCCAAGCTAAAAAACGTGACAGGAGTCAGGTCTCTGCAGCAGGCCATTCACTCTCTCAGGAAAATCCTCAGCTGGTGGCTTACAGCTGGATTTGCCATCATAAAAACGCACAACTACAATGTTTGCCTTTCAAAAGACCTACAGACTTAACAGCTGCTGTGGCAATTGCTGCAAAGATCCGAGCTGAGCTTATTAGAAACACCAGCCTCCTTGCTTCATGTGTTAGCTGTATTTGTATGTTGTAGCCCTCCAAAGTGTAGACATCAGAGCTGAGAGCACTCGTACTGGCTTTCATGTGTCTGTTCACTCCCTCTGCTTAGCTGTGCTCGTGGCAATGCCCAGTATCCAGCGTTGGTGGGTTCCCATCTAGAAGCTTTGCTGAGGCCAGTCCTCTGCACGAGCAATGACAGCTCTTCAGAGAGCTCTCAGGACACTCAGCATAGAGGAGTTGCCCAAGTCATCCAGTAGCAATGGCAGCTTAGGTCACTTGCAATAAGTGACTCTCTATATATTTGAGATCGATAAATGTCAGCCTGCTGTGAAATGATTTAATGACATCAAGTTAGTGGATTTTAACAAGATGACATTGGGGTAACATGATCATCTATTGCCTTTGGCCAGGCAGCAAATTGCTATTTTATTAATTTTTCTTTTTCCTGTATTTTTATGATTTAGAAGATTGAAGAAATTTTGGCTATGGAATTTTACATTTTTGAAGTTAATATATGTGGATTTTGTCCCTCAATTCACATGAAAATAATTCAGTCCTCACTCATGCAAATGCCAAGAGAAACACAATGGGCTTGGAATAAGATACTTCCCCTGCATGACTGCCTCAGAATATTGTAGGAGGGAAGTCTAGAAAGTAATGAACAGCAGTCATTTCATATGGCATCCACAAGACATAGGATTGTTCAGTTGCCACACAGAGGCATGTGGCCCCCAAGATGAAAAACTGTCACATACCAAAAGTTCATCTGAAAGCAGCTTGTCTTGTGGAAGCATTTGCTTTCGTAGTGGTAGGAGGCTGAGTTCCAGCTCAGATAGTTGCTTGCGTGTGTGTTCATCTTGATTTGCTGTAAGTTTTAGGCATCTCACTTTTTTTTTCATGTGAACTTCTTCCTTTCATAGTAAGTGCTGTTTCCGAGGGTGGGACACATCCAACCCCTTCCTGCATGTCAGGCCTTCAGCTTCAGTCGTAAAATAAACATGGGTTCTCCCAGTGGGCTGATGTGAGCGGCAACCAGGCTGTAATTGGGTCCCTCAGGAAAGTTTAACATGAAGAGGAGATGAGGTTTGTGGCTTTGTCCAAGGCAAGAAGCCGAGGGAGGAAATGGAGGGGAACCCAGGGGGTTCTCTCCTTCACTCTCACCTCCCATGTCAAGAAAGGCATAATGATGCATTTTGGAAGAGACATTTATTTCTGTTCCTGCCATTCAAAATTATTTCATTCCCTGCATTTGTGTAGTTTCTTTGGCTTCTCTGGCTTTAGTGGAATCCCTCCCCTTGCTCAGATTCATAATATTTTTTATAACTGGCCATGCAAGAGGTCTGGAAAGCTGTCGGCCTCTTTGGGAAATAATTACTGTTTGTGTGGTCTAATAAATGGTCCCAGAGGGTTCAACATGAAATAGCCAGGGTCTGCAGGAAAGAAAACTATGTGGAAACTCGTGCAGCCTCACTAATCTGCAAGGAACAAAACAAAGTTGTACCCCAGGGTAAGAACCAGTAGCTACTCACTTAATTGCTACCATGTCAGCGTGTGAAACTACTACCTCTGCACAAGCTAATGTGAACCTGATGCGGTCAGATTTCTGATTGAGACCAGCTAAATATCACTTCAAACGAGCAGATAATCCCCACGACAGATCTGCAGTGCAGCCAGGGCTGTTTGTTATCTGAGCCTGGTGAAGTGGCCAGTGAGGAGGATATGGACAGCCCAGAGCGGTCACCTTTAATGTGTAAGGGGTATAAATAGTGGCCACTGCCTCTGAATCCATGTCCTTCCCTCACCCACCTCACTTATCCTTCCCATGGAGAGGAAATTCAGCCAGAGGGTGATCAGACCAGAAGGTGAAGCCCCTTTGATTAGACCACAAATGACCCTCTGCATTTCAGTCCCCTTTCCTTCCTTCCCCTAAGGTGTGCTTCAGCGAGGGCACTTGGTCTCCCAAGTCCAGTAATCTCCACTGTGACCATATGAGGAGGAATTGCAAATGCAGGGGAGGAGGCCACATGCTGATCTGATGCCCCAGATTTGGGCTCATAAAGTCATAACTCAAAATCCTGCTTGGTCCCAGCTGCACAAACCCCAGTCAGCCTGCCTGGAGGCAGTGATGCCATGGCTCACTCGATGCCCATGTTCCCTTCATCACAAGAAAACATTCCCATGGTGGCCCTACTGCAGATCTCTGCCCCAGACCAGGCTATGTGATGAACTCCTTGGCTTGGATTGTGAGAGCAGCTCATGAGCTGCCCCAAGAGCCAAGTCCTGATCCCAGTGCTCTGGCTGCAGTCCCGGGGCTTTGCTCTCAGTGTGTGCCCAGAGGTGCTCTCTCTGCCCAGCCCTGCAGCGCCTGGCCAGGCACACAGGAAGGCTGTGGTAAAGCCAGAAATAAAGCCATTACCAGAAAGACCTCCTGGCAGTCCTGCACATGCCTTAATCACTAGATTGCACTTCCGTTGCTTCATCTGTTACAAAAGACTTCTTCTTTTTTGGTATTTTCAGTGGGACACTTTCCAGTTTCCAGTGGACTTGGGACATGGTAAACAAACAAGGCTGCTCTTTGTTTCTTTTAGGTGTATGTGTATACTTTCAGGTACAAATTCCTGTCATCTTTTCTTTGAAAGGAATCAAAATTCAGAAGCGTGGAAAGTTTTCTTATAATGCTTTCAACGTTAATCTTTCCTCTTTTAATTAAGTCTACAGGAAAATTAACGTGACTGTAATGGAGTATCTGCCATGTTATTCACTGCAGTCACTGAGGGAGGGCTCCCATGGATGCTTGGCAGTGCAGCAGGCACCTTTTGGCACATGGCAGAGATGCTATGGAGATGTTGGGTAGGTTCACCAAGGAGAGGCAGTGCCAAGGCATGGCCCAAGTGTCCATTCTGCATACACCATTATGTTTTAAAGAGAACTATTAGTGTTTTATCTGAAAATACTGAGACATTTCATTACTAGCTTTCATACGAGGAAATTGTTTTTGAAGGAAGTCCCAGGCAGGTTGTTAGGAGGAAAGGGGCAATGAAAGAGGAGAGACCACCTGCCTGAGACTGATCGGAGCAGCTTTAAGTAGGTTAGGGCAACAGTACCCAGCTTCTTTTTCACGTCCCTCAGGGTCCTGACTCTGCGTCCAAAGCATGACCCCTTGTTTGGGTGGCATGTGCAGACAGGAAAAGAGGGACATTTATCTTCTGCAGCCAGACAACACCCTGAACAACTGGTAGGCAAATAGGTGCTGAGGACCACAGGCCACTGTACTGCTGCCAGCAGCAGAAGAGCTGGCCCACACCTGCAGCTACTCTGTAAATGGTCTTTGGAGGTCAAGGGGGGTTAAACAGCTCATGGAATGTGCATTTGCAGATGTCATAGCATCACAGAATCATGGAATCACAGAATGGTTTGGGTTGGAAGAGACCTTAAAGACCATCCTCACTGCTGTGGACAGGGACTTTTTCACTAAACCAGGTTTCTCAAATCACCATCCAATCTGGCCTTGAACACTGCCAGGGATGGGGTATCCAAAACTTCTCTGGACAACCTGTTCCAGTGCCTCACCACCCTTGATAAGCTGTTTCATTGGTCATCTCCTCCCCACCACACACTTCCCTCCATCAGCAGCCCACCAGCCCTGACAGGCACACCGTCCCTTTTCTGCCCATCCAGGAAATAGCATCCAGTTCTGAAACATTATCATGCACACTCACTAATCTCACTCACCCAGTGAGCTGGTGCTGATAACAGAGTTGACATCAAAGGGCAGAATCCCCTGATTTGCACTGCCTGGCCATAAATTAACTGAACTCTACCCCCAGCACCCCATCCCTATGACCTCTGAGGTGCTATATTTACCAGGGCACTCTGTGTGCTAAGCCAACGTGGAAATCAGGTTAGTCATACTTTCCTGGAAGTGTGATCTTGCCCTGCTTGGCCGCAACCTGTGAGTTTCCCCAGAGCCACAAGCACTTTCAAAACTGAATGCTTTTCCAGTGGAAAGCCTTCCTGCTCTATTGTGAAGCAGGGCTGAAATGATTTGCATTGGGAGCCAGCAGGAATTCAGGTTGAAAAAAAAAAAAGAAAAGAAAGGCCTGTGCTGAGGTGGCCATATCAATGTGTTTCACACGGAGGTTTGCTTTCAGCTCAGAAAGGCATCAGTGGTTATGTGAGATAGGAGAGTCCTGCAGAGAAGTCACAGTTGTGGATTGTTCCCTAGCTGAACTTCTGCATCTCTCATGAAAACTGGAGTAGCCCCAAAACAAAATGCAATTGTCGATCCTTAACATGTTGTGAGAATGAAAAGAGAAATTATATTGCAAGCAGGCAGTAAACAAGGAGAAAATTTACCTGTTCCAAGTAAATGAAAAGCCAGGATCTCATCCAGACACAATAAATTCAACTTATCTGAAGGACATCATCTTATTTCTTGATATTCCCATTGGGTGAATCTTCTCTGAAGTTGAAAGGGTTAGAGGACTCCTGACACTAAGTAGACTCCAAACTGAATATGCAGAAATGTTGGCAAGTTCATCATCTAGGAAAAGTTCACAACAATTTATTTAACAGCAATTTTAATTATGTTTTAGAGTAAATTAATTAAAACATCAAAATTAAATTGTGTTTCAGTCACTTTGACACAGCATACACAATTCAAACTTTAAATAAACTGAAGCACTTCTCCCTCCAAAATCCCATTTGGGAAAGAGTTCTGCCTTGAGGAATTGTTTGCTGTTACACAAAGGCTCTGCAGAAAGCTTCTGATGGCCAGAGTTTCTGGATTTACACTGATTCAGTCCTGATAGCACTGGAGTTTCAAAGGTGAGATATTTGTGCTGTTAGCCTTGATCATCCTCTGCAGAACTGCCAATGGACCCTGTGTTGCCTCCTGCCCTGCCATGCTGCATCAGCGCCTTCTCACCCAAAGGCCAAGACCCGTCAGGATGTCTGAGCCTCAAACGCATCTGTAGCTCTGATTTCCAACCTTGTTCAATGGTTACCTCTCATAAAGGCCATGAAAAAGGCTCATAAAGCCATGAAGGGTTTTCAGACTATAAAACTTGCACAGTGTAAAAGCCTCTGTTTCTTCACTGTCTGTCGTTTCGTACATTTTGGACAAGAAAAGTCTTCTATAGTAATCTGCTGCCAACTAGCAGATTATTCTAAAGAATTAATTTCTCTCTTTTTTAGGACAACAATCTGCTTAGCAGCATGTGCAAGGGGGTGGAAACAACCCCTCTCTGCCCTGCAGCCCCTTCACAGGAGTGCACTGATCACCAGTGCAGGGTGACCCCTGGGTGACAGTAGTGGGACCAGAATCAGTGAGTTGTTCAGCAAGTGAGCTGAGACAAACCCCAAAACAGTCAACAAGCTGAAGAAGCACCTCCTCTCCTTCCAACTGAGGCTTTTGAGTAACTGAACAAGATTTTCTAGTCCTAGAGGGTCATCTTGAAGGAGTAATGTCTTCACTCCTTGGGAGTCCAAGGCTGAGCTGGGAGACTGCAACAAGAAATTATGTCTATGTGCAAGAAGAAACATCTTCACACAGTTAGCACTAGCTGGAGGAGGCCTGCCTGTGCACCAAAGAGTGGGGCACCCACTCCCCAGTGCCCTCCGACAGGCTGTGCCAGCTTCACCAGAAAGTTGAGTCGTTTCCTCCAGCAAGGCTAGGACTGGAAAAATTACAAGATCAAGCAGCAATTTGGTCAGTGAGAGCACAGCTGTGCCATTGGCAGCTACTGCAGATTAAAGGTAGGGAAGACGGGGACAATGCCCCACACATCTTTCCAAGCCTGATAAGTGTAATAGAATATGAATATCAAAATGACATGAATCTGGGGTCTGCTGTCTTCCAACAACTTCTGGAACAATCCTTACACTCTTTACAAAAGTCAACGAACTATAAACAACCATGGCATTGAGTGTGTCCCCCTCCATAAATACTGTAGCAGACAGCACTGTAAGGAACTCTGGACAGGTAGTAAGAAACCCTGTGGGGATGAGGCTTGCAAGCAGTCAGGACTCAAAAATCCCCTTACACAGAGTAACACAGCCATCTCTTACAGAAGGAGACATAAAGATCTGTCCATCTTCATGTGTCTTTCCATGACCTTGGCTGGCCTGTGAGCAAGGGGACTGAGAAGAAGATATACTGGAGAGGACATTTTCCTCGCAGAGTCAGCCAGGCTCTGCCTTGAGATTTAATTTCCTGTGAACCAAAGCAGTGTCAGAGCCTGTCGGGTGGCAGGTTGTCTGTGAACTGGGAGCAGCAAACCCCTGTTGTAAAGCTCTGGGCTTACTCTACCTGAACTGTGCCTATACTCTTAAATAAACAGACCAGGGCTCATGAGGCCAAGTGCCACAACACAGCTTACATACACACAGCTGAACTTTCTCTCCCCTCAAAAGAGAGTGGCCTTATCCCTTGTGCATTTTGGAGCCTGGACTAAAAGCATGCTGGAGAGCAACTGGACAGCCTGGTTAATAATGGAAGCCTGGCCAAGCCCAGCCAGGCAGCCTGAAATCCTGGTGCCAAAGGAAATCCTGCTGTGAATCAGGTTCCTGAGGCTGGTCTGGCTGCAGCTGATACAGCTGAAGCAGCTGCCGTTCAAAGTGTTCATCATCCCTCCATCCCGCACACCTCAGCAATTCTGCCACCATAGCTGAGGCAATTACTGATCCAGACCAGGTCAGCCAGCCTGACTGAGTTTGAATGGTTTTGGTAGGAGGTTCTTTGAGGACCCGGGTCAGTCAGAGAGATGGCAATTAAGGACTGATTTTTCTATCAGTTGTGATGTCTGTAGAAGGTGAAATGACCTGAAGCCAGGGAAGCTTCCCTCTGGCTGTTGTGCAGGCAGACGATGTGTGGCCTTTGTGTATCCTTCATGCTGAGCACAAGTCATTCACTGCTTGTTTCAGTCTGCAGCTCGCTGTGACAAAATGTGACAGTGCCAGGCGCCTGCCTTTACTGGGAAAATTTTACCAGTGGAGAGGGTAGGCCTCCGATCCAGTCTATAAATGCCTGGGAAAAGCAGGAGAAAAATGTCTCTGGTTTTTATATTGGAGGGGCACTCTTTACAACTCCCAGCATACCTGCACATCTTTCCCAGTTCTGGACAACTTCATGGGCTTGGCCAATGCCTCTCCCTGTTTGCTGCCAGTTGTTCTGGTTTTCAGCCAAGCTGCACAGATCAGCCTCACAGTAAGTCTCTGAGACTTCAAGTGCAGTAAAATGTAGGTCAGATCCTGCCCTGTAGCTGGGGGCAAGCTGCCCTCTGGATCTGTGGAGTCTGTGGAGCCCCAGCTCCTGTGTCAGGCATTGTCTCGCCCTTTGGCTTGAGTTTTATTTGTGAGAATTAGCCTGGAGGCTGAGAAATTACAAATGGACTGGCCAGTGTTGGCGAGTGGAGCTGGGCAGAGAGGGGATTATGCAAAGCAGGAGACATTGGAAAATCAAATAAAAACGCTGTCCTGAAAAGTTGGTTGCACAATAAAAATAACAATTAAATAATTGTTTTTAAAATCTGGTCTGGGGAGAGGAGCCTTTATGGTCATTTTCTGACCCCTGCTCACCCAGCCCGCGGGGAGACATGCAAACACAGGCGATTAAGGGGCGGGGGGAGGGAGAAGCAAAGAGGTTCTTCCTTCCCCAGCACAGCAAAGTCACCGCAGAGGGTTCCTCTTGCGGGAGATGGAAGGGTGGCTGGCTGGTGAGGAGGGGCGGGGGGCAGGAGGGGTGTCCATCGATGCCGAGGTGCGATGGCCCCACAGAAGACCGCGCATTGTGCGCGGCAGGGCGAGCCGGCACTTTGGTGCCAGCCAAGAAAACAAATGCCTTCCCGCTGTCTCCTGGAAATGCTTCCACCGCTCCTGCTGAGCGCGTTCATTTCAAAGCCCGCTGACTTTTTGCCCTTTCTAATAGAGCTTAAAATGTTTCAGTTTTCCAGGCTCCCCCCGCCCCGGCCCTCGGCTCGGAGGCACTAATGCCGCAGGTTCGTGGGATGCCAGGGCAGTGTATGGCCAATCAAAAGGATTAGGGGGCGGTTGGTATCTGAGTGGTCTTAAGATTCTTCCCCACAGTGGCAGTGAAACGCTGTAAACCCGCAAATCTTCAAAAGTATCGGTTAAAGCCAGCAAAATCCCCTCTGGAGCCTGGCCGCTCCAGCTGCGGGGCTGCCATCCCGCCTTTCCCATCCCGGCCTCTCCCCTTTTTCCCGGAGCTGCCCGGCTCCCCGCTGCCGCCGGGTGCGGGGAGCGGCGGGGCGG
>VYXC01013738.1:0-11726 GCA_013397175.1 Platysteira castanea
AGAGAAGCTTCAGGACTTGACGGCCTCTCCCAATCGAAACCATTCTGTGATTCTCAGATTCCATTAACTTTCTACATCCAGAACAACTCAAGATCCCTATGGATGAGAAGATTCTTGACAACTGTGGCTGGGAAATCATGAATCATATGACTTACAAGGATGGCCAGGAATTTTAAGAATTTAAAATTACTCAGAACTGAAATGCATGCTTAGGAACAGGGTCAGAGATTCACACAGCTCCAAGAAGACATCTACTAGAAACAGATCTCCTCCAAAGGCTGTTTATAGTATATCAGGATGAGAGTGGCAGGGTCATAAGCATCTGGTAGAGGAAATACAAGAGGGCAGACACAAAGGTGAAAAATCTGTAGCCAAAACCCAGTGAGAAGCAGCAGAAATTTGGGGGTTCTTTTCAAATAGGCTCAGTAGACTCCTCTTTTTGAGCTCATCAAGCTCAGAGCAACTGGGAGCTGTTTCAAAACCTGTGGGCTGGAAGAGGGGGAAAAAAAAGGCAGCACAAGGACCAGGAGTAACAAAGAAATAAATTACCAGACCTTTAAATCCCCAGGGCTGACATCAGTAATCCCATTCCAACGGTACAGTGAAGCGATGTGAAGCAACACATCTGCAGTAAAAAACCGCACCTTCTGTGTTTTGGTGATATTCTTGTTAAGAACCACCTGAAAACAATGAGAAAAAAACAAACTCTTCTATTTATTGCAAGGTATCAAAAAATCATGGCAAAATAGCAACACACTTCATTCTTCTAGTACACACGGAGCTGGCTCTCCACAATGAAACCAACTCTCACACCTTTCAGCAATTCCTGCTTTCTGTCTCATCCTTGGTACAGCATGAGGTAATTTCTGTCTGCCATGAAAGAGCCAGAAAAACCAACAACAAAGGGGAGCAGCCTTACCTTTCCAACAGTATTTTTTGGCAGCAGGTAGAATGTACCCATTCTTTTTTGCAACACATTCTCTGTTCTTGGGAAGACAGTTTTACAAGACTTCCCCTCTCCTCTACCCCACCAAGAAATATCTTTGACTGAGTTTATTTCCTGCAGCAGAAACCCTGTCACCCCAGCAGTAAGTCCAAAACTCAGCTAACCAGGACCACAGGATGTGGCTTCAATGGCAAGACTGGCTGGGGAACGGTAGCACACACCCTTCAACTGCAACCAGCAGCTCCTGGACACCCTTTTCACATCTCAGCCCCTGTACTAATACCACACAAAATCCTTTTTCTCCTGGAAAGACAACTGTACATTGTTACCAGCTCAGAACTAACAAATCCACTCAAGTCTAGCTGAGCTCCCAATTTCAGCATGAGACTAATCAGCTGAAAGACCAATCTTACTGTCACTGGAAGCACCAAAAATACTCCAGTTCTTCTGACATTCAGACTTGGCACTGATGCAGTCCCAACCCACAAAAAGGTGAGAATCTGTTGGACACCACACACTGAAGATGAGCTGAAATCAGCATTCAAGCACAATCTATTGCAATGATTTCCTTAAAAGGGGGCATTGGAAAAGGAGAACAAACTTCAATCCTGAGACAGTAATATATCCAAGCTACCAACCTCCAACACGTGACCAGACACTGCAGCAGCACACTGCAGGCAGTCCTAGGAACTGAACATTTTGTGAGAAATCACAGCAGAACTGTTTCCAGCAATGAGGAAAATAGAAAACATGAGACAACACAGTTTCAAAGATGCATCGTACCTTAGTTCGCAGTGTGGAAAGTAGAAGACTGACAGTAGAAACTCTGTCTTCCTTTATTTCAGAGCGAAGAATATCTGGAATGAAATCTAAGAGGACATTTCAAACGTTAAGTCAAAGAGTGAAAGCTCTTTTCATACTAAAATGCTTCACAGAATTCATACCCATCCCTCTTCCATGTCACATTATTTATCCTGCTGTTATATTCCAGGATGAAGCAAAAGGCAGCAATCAAGAGTTCCGAAGCATGATGTGTCTGTGACTAATGTGATGAGCAAGTCGTGCTGCCTACTCTCATCTTGACTAGCTAATGTGTCAATTTGCTGATTAACACTGCTACAGCATCTGTCAACTTTAAATACATTTTAGGCCCTGAAACGCCATACCAAAATTTAAGTAAATTCACATTCTTTCCACTGAAGCACTTGCAATTGCTTCACTGTGTGATTCTCAAATGTTCAGAGGTTCCATCTCCAACCACATGCATCATCTTTTGGCTCACCTGTGCATCCGAAAGTTAGATAACTTCAGTTTATAGAGAACCTGGGGCTCTTACAGGGGATTGAAAGCCAGCTGTACTGACTGGGCTGAGGTGTGTAATCCCCAGCCTGAAAGAACTAAACAACTGCCAGCACCTAAAGGAAATCAGCAGCCCTGGGGTAGCAGAAGCAAGAGAAGTAAATAATTACAGCCAGTTCTCAGTCCCTCACCATAGGAGAAATGACCTGCTGCCAGGTAATGGCTTAAAGACTTTTTTAAAAGTAGTATTTCTAGATTCCTTCTGAATTCTCTCATAACTTCACCAAGGGTCACAATTCACAGGGCAGAAAGGCAAATGAAGTACACGCAGTCTTTAACACTTTTTAAAAAGAAAATTAATGCAACATATCCACTCTTACTGTCTTATTAGCAAGGCTGGAGGCCATGAATTTTTTTCTGTTTATTGACTGTATGACCTCAAAGTTTTATATTAGATTTACTTTTTAAAAATCTGTGTCACCAAAGACTTTCTATTTTTGCAAAGTTTTAGTAGATAGCATATTGTTCTCAAGCAGAAGAGGCTTATTTACTACACTACCAAAGAAGTTCAAAGCTTTTCAGGTAATAAGATTAAAAAAATATATTTTGCTTCTTATTACTGCTCTCTACCTGGTTCACATTTTTAATTAGGTCATATTTATTATCACCTATAAATGACTGTGCCTTAAAAACAAAAACCCAACAAGCAATTATGAAGTACCTTTTAATTCCAGCACCTGTGCCAAGATTGCATGGTCACCAGCAATGAGAAAGGAGAGAGCAAACTGAATATAGGCCATGCGGACATCTGTTCTTCCCTGGAAACATAAAAAAAATAAATATAAAATTTTAAAATACTGTTAGCACACAAATTGTATCCAGCTGCAAAATCAGTACTGCAAGTGCTGATTATCCCTAGAAGTGCCATAAATGGGTAAATGAAACAACTTCTATGAACACGTTGCATGCAGCCTTAGACATACATTTACATGGAATACATCCACAGTGTATTCAGCTAAAAAACTTCTTGCATTATGCAGATCACTTTAACATAAAAAGAAAAATGTACTAGTTCACATGCTTTTCAGTTTTCAATATATGAGACCAGGTCACAAATTCAAAGAAAAAGGAAACATTAACAGCAGTTTCATGCCAAACCCTGCATCACTGAACTTCCTCACTTGTGCACTGCATGGTCAGTTCACAAAAATGCCCATAAAAAGGGGCTAATATAAAACTATCAATTCAGGCACAGCGGAATGAGTGAAAGCTTGGCCTGTAACAGCATCATAGGATATGAACATTGAATCACAGAATAGTTCGAGTTGGAAGGGATCTTAAGGATCACCTCATTCCACCCCCCTGCCATGGGCAAGGACACCTTCCAATATCCCAGGCTGCTCCAAGCCCCATCCAAGCCAGTCTTGGACATTTCCAGGGATGGGACAGTGACAGCTTCTCTGGGCAACCTGTGCTGGACAGCATGTCATCACCCTCACAGCCAAGAATCTCTTCCCAATATCTAATGTAAATCTACTCTCTTTCAAATAAAAAGTCACCCCTCGTCCTATCACTACATTCGCTGACAGAGTCCCACCATGGGACTCTTAAAATTTTTTTTAAACCTACTGTGCAAAACTAAGCTGCATGTAAAGAAGCCTGAAAAAAGATTCTGAGTAGACAAAAGATAAGGCAGCAGGGACTCATGAAAGAACTGAAAGAAGAAATAAAGAGAAAGAAAAAAGATTTTGCTGTAAACTTTGGGCCTGGTATTTTGTGTTAAAAACTCATCTCTGATAGCCAGTTGTGACATAATTTCACTGAAAGCTGTGCAAGAGTAAGACCTTTTGGATGCTTGTTTCCTTGTACCTTACTCACATATCTAACAACCTTGTGGTCAAAAGACTACACCCAAGGATTTAAAATTAAGGGTGGAGATATTCCTGCAGACAGCTTCTGCAGTGAGGTCAAAACCCATGGAATATGACAGTTGCGGAACTATAAAAGGTGGTTCCAGGGAAAAAGGGATGTGTTTGGTTTTTTGCCTTCCACTTGATTGCTTTATAAAGAAAAAGTCTGAATTTTCATCTCAGATGGCACAAACCCAACACAAACGTACACATTCACTCTGCAAGTCATCTTTAAAATATGTCAGCATTGAAAATAATATTGGATTTGTTATACACTTACATTTGGAACAACACATTAATATTCTTGTTCTAAAGCACTGGTTTGGGTCAATCCTGACTATTTTTAGTCAACAGGGAGGGAACAAGAGACAGTTTCTTCTGGAAAAGAGGAGTGACTTTTTCTCCTCGCTCACATATTCTTCTTAAGGATTTCCAGCTAGAGACTATTTAGAACTACTGTTTATGTTTTCAAATGCAATTAGTCTGTATTAGTACTGGGCAATATCCCCTCTCCGACTTGCATTTATTTCAGTGGGACCAAATTGCAAAAAGACTGACTAGTTTTCAGGAGTTTACCATCACTTTAACTCTGTTTTGGACACTAGAAGGGCAGTTCATTGAAACTGTACATTTTTATTTCTCCACAGCTTCCTGGAAACACACAAGGCCACATTTTCATGTGTCCAGTTAGGCACAATTAAGGACTTCAGCCTGACACAGAACAGGAAGGGAGAGTTAAATTCTTGCAGATGAAAATACAGCAAAGAAACACTGGCAACAGCTTTGTTCTAAAAAGATGGCTAAAAAAGCTGATGGAGCCATAGCACAGCATTCCATGGCACAGAGCACCTTAATTTACCTTCTTACATCTTCTTTTCAACAATCCAGGCAGGTATTTGTTATTGAAATCAAAATGACTATATACATCCCTCGCTGAATCTGGGCCCTGAGCCACCATTGCTGACAACAGCGTAAGGCACCCTCGGCTCATCCTAAAAAAAAAGCAGAGGTAAATCTGCAGGTTATTTCCGGGATGATGGTTATAATACAAACCACCAAATCAAGAGATTAAAACTTAAAGAGAAAATAGAAGGGAAGTTAAACAATCAAAATAATTATTTTAGGCAGTAATAACAGCAGCTGGGAAAGAGGGGAGAGGGAAGAAGGGAGAAGGAAACACCTTTTTATATTCTTCCCCAAAATTAAACCGCAATGTGAGGCTGGATATTCCCTTATAAAGTAGTTTAAAAGGGAGAAAGTGCCAAAATTAACAGCTTGAAGATGACCTGCTGATGGCAGCTGGGTTGGACTAGACAACTCTTAATTATTCTATGATTCTATGAACTACTGAACTCATAGAGGTTTGCCATTTATTTCAATGGGAATAAGCCAGGGCCACTGGGCACAAGACTGCAGACCTCCATCATCTAAACAGCCACCAACCATGAATAGACTTGTAATCTGTCCATCATGTTTCTGTCATGGACATTCTGTAAAAAGCCATGTGATTCAAGCAGAGATCCCATCTAGACATGCAGTAAAGAAAATCCTTCTGCACATCAAAGAGGTTGCACAGAAAATGCAGAGCATCTCCCATCAGAAATCTGCAGCCTCCTCTGTGCAGATTCTAGAAGGATTTCTCCAGAAGCTGAGATCTTTAAACACTTAATCAGAAGTGCAGATCTTGCACAGCTTCAAAATTTGTTTCCAGTATACCTATTTGAGATTCTCTGTCCAGTTAAAATGCCTGCTGCATTAAGATCAACTGTGCAGTGCAGGAAGCAACGTTGTGTCTATGAACTGGGAAAGCAGAGAAAGCTTTTCCAATTCTGCTCAAAGACTGAAAGATGAGTCACTGGCCTTGGACAAGCCAATTTCAATCTGGTTTTTTCTCTCTTTTCCTCTTCCTCCCAGGTTCGTATTGAAATGTCTCTGGCATTTGCAACTTCTTCCACCCTGTCCACATGAGCATGAGAAATTGTTTGGTCTGGACTAGATAACACTGTCATTAAACAACCTAAAACGACCTCAGATTTAAGAGACTGGAAAAAATACAGAAGAAAAGTTTGAAAGAGAAAAATCCATGATAAAGATGGAAACCTGACTCCAAAAAACACAGGGAAATAAACCACTCAAGAGCAGCTCTACTTGCCATCACAAGAAGACTGCCCAGCCCTGTTCCACACAGTACACTTCAACCCACAAATCAAGTGGCATTAAAATAACAGGACTCAAGGTACCACCCATGTTAGCTCTCACTAGGACAGGCCCAACTGATGAAAATTACAATTTCAGGAAAGTATCCTACAGCACTGGATTGTTTACTGTACCAGAGCTTCCACTTTGCAAAGATTTCCACAGGTAATTATTTTATGACAAGTGGAATAGGATCTTTAAATAAAGGTGGATTATTAGCAATAAGTCAAGATGAATTTTGCAGTGTCTAGTACCGTCCCTCCAGATCAACTGACAGAGATTCTCCACCAGAGAACCAAGAAGACTTACCTGTGATTCTCAGAATACAAAGCAGCATAGACCAGTTTCATATAGGAATGAATCAACTTTTTGACAATGTTCATTCCCACAACAGAAAAATGTGAGAGGTCACTGGCTGTCCTCAGTAAAATGGCTTCTAGAGCTTGAAAGATTAACAGCATCTGCAGGATAAAGAAGTATGTTAATATCTGACAATATCAGGTAAGACTTGAAATTATTAGCTGAGCAAACAGTAATAACCATTACACAGACAAAAATGACACTGTAAGGAAAAGACCAGCAAGTGATGGTTAAAAAGAACACAACACAATGCTACATTGTAAGCAGCTAGCAATGCTGCACCAGCATTCACAGTGAAAAGTTATTGAACTTTTTGTTCATTTATCATATTCTGATGAGGATAATTGTGTCCAGCTGAGATGAGAAAAATTAGGTCAACTTTACCAGTGGCTTCCCATAAATACTGATGTATCAGGGAGGTATCTAAAAACATTAACTTTCACTGGACCACTTTTGTTTTGCCTTCTTAACTGCTTCTGTTGGTCCCCTTATTTCCTAAAAGGTCTTTTGATAACATTTAAAGAACCTGAACAGCTTGATTTGGATAGGACTATTGGTTGTGTGTATCATTAAATCCAGGAACATCTACGAACCGAAAAGATCATCTCTCACTTGGTATGTGCTTCTGCCGCTGCTACGTGCAGAAAAAAAAAAACAACAAACCAAAACCATATTAAATTATCAGGGTTATTTATACCACAAAGCATTTATTCCTAGAATCACAGAATATCCTGAGCTGGGAGGGACCTACAAGGATCATCCAGTCCAACTCCTCGTCCTGCACAGACACCCCAACAATCCCACCCTGTGCCTGAGGGCGCTTTCAAACGCCCCTGGAGTTCTGGCAGCCATAGGGCTGTGACTACACCCTGGCTACCTTTTGTTGGTTCTTCTCCAGGGTGGGATTGTTGGGATTGTAGCCGCTAGTCATTCACTTTCAACCCCCACGCCTAACTTACTTCATTTTCAGGCTTCCTTTCACCATCGAGGAGCTTGAATATCTCAGCACACTCCATGGAAATTTTCACGTATCCCTCCACGACATCGTACACTTGGGGCGATGGCAGCGTCTTGGCGACGGCCACGAAGGTCTCCAGCCCTGCAAAGCCACAGCGTCACCCGGGGCACCAGCGCCACGTGTGGGACCCGCTCCGGGCCGCCTGCGGGCGGGAGGAGCCGGGCCGTGCCCTTCAGCGCCATCACCACCACCAGCAGCAGCACCGGTGCCATGCCCGAGACGTCCCCTGGGCCCGCGACGACCCCCGGGCCGGCTGCAGCCCGCGGCAGCCGCCTCAGCCCGCGCCTTTCCCGCCACGCAGAGCCCCCTCACCCTTGGCGGCGGCCGCGGGGTCCCGCAGTAGCGCCTTGAAGCGGGCGCCATTGAACTCCTCGTCCCGCGGGCCACAGGTACGCTTGGCTGAAGGCTCCCCGCTCCGCTCCTCAGCCTCCCCGCTCCGCTTGCCGGCCATGCCGAGCCCAGCACCGCCCCGGAACCGCAGCCGCTCTCGCAGGAAGGGGCGGGCGGAGCGGGACCGACCTGAGGCGGTCCCGAGCTCGGGTGGTGGGGTGGTGCTGGCTCCCCCGGCCTGGCCTGGCGGATCCCTCGCGTGAGGGCTTTCCGAGCGGTCAGTGCCCAGGTGGGCAAAAAGAGTTAAAAGTAGTTTTCATGAAATGGTTTGGAAGGGACCGTAACGATCATCTCGTTCCACCATCCATTCCCAGCCCCTGCCACGGGCAGGGACACCCTCCACTGTCCCAGGTTGCTCCAAGCGCCGTCCAACCTGGCCTTGGACACTTCCAGGGATCCAGGGGCAGCCACAGCTTCTCTGGGCAACCTGTGCCAGGGCCTCACCACCCTCACAGCAGACAATTCCTTCCCAGTATCCCATATGCAGCAGTCTCTCATCCATCGCTGCTTGCAAGGCCAAGCAGGTTTTTGTCATCCCAGTTTCCCAGGACTGCAGCCCCCTGCGATCCTGAAGCAACACGGATTAGATTAGAAGTGCAAGGGGAATGCACGGGGTGCCAGGAAGCAGGGAGAGGAGAGAACGTCCTCAGATACTCCTCTCTTTCCAGGTAAGGGGAAAGGCTTCGGGGTGACCTATCTGTGGCTTTCCAGTACCTGAAGGGGCCCACGGGAAAGATAGAGAGGGGCTATTTACAAGGGAGGGAGTGACAGAACAAGGGGGAACGGCTTCCCATTGCGAGAGAGCAATCAAAACCCTTCCCTAAAATCAAAACCCTTCCCTTCCTTTCGGCAAGAGTTATTCCAGGACAAGCACAGTGATAAGGAGGCATGGAAAAAGCCTTGTTCCAATAAACTGTTACATATGGAATGACAACAGCTTAAACAGTAGTGGAAGATAAAGGAGATTATTTCAGTAAGAAAAAATTAAAATAAAGATCTATCCAAATCCAAACGGGATTTTTTTTCATATGTGCAAGTAATGAAGATAACATTAGTATCTTTCTGGGGTTTTTCAAACTGTTTTTTTTAGCAAAATATCGTAAAAAAAAAAAAGTGATCCAGAAGAGGGCAACATTCACAGCCATTCTAAGATTTAAGATGAACAAAAGCTTTCACGTTGATGGAAGATGCTGCGATGTTTTGAAAACAGAGGATGGAACAAAATGAAAGAAGATGAAGTAAGAATACAAAAGGGTAAAATAAAAGTAAAATAAACATGAGACTGGGGGGGGAAAGGAAATGGGAAAATATTAATTGCTAGACATAGATACAAGGGCTTTTTACAAGTAACTTAGGAGAACAAAGCTAAAAGCATCTTACTGCTGCTAGTGGCATCATGCTCCAAGCTCTGCTAATAATTCCTGTTTCCAGGAACACTTAAATTTAACTCGCTACATTCCAACTGTTTTTCTCCTTGTTTAGGTGGCAGTTCCATTTGGAATTTACCTCAGTACAGCAAATTCTGTGCAAAGGTACAGACTTTTCAGTTCTTCCATAAAACATTTTTGGTGGGTTCTTCTGGATGATGGGAATCCTTTGTTTCAGCCTTACAGTTTTCTTGAAACTTAAATCTATGCAGGTATCCAAATACATTTGCAATTCCAGAAACTGGTAGGTACATAATATAGGAAGTAAATAACATTCTCGAGAGAGAGTTGCTCTGTTATTAAGGGGATGAAAAGGAAGGCTAGAGCTAATAGAACTAGGAAAAAATATTTCATTTAACACAGCTTTTAAAAGGCTCAAAGTACCCATTCTGAGATCTTCAAGGTAAAAGTCCTAGTGACTGGACTTACAAGCCTGATAGTTATCATCACACCATATTTCATAGGAGTTTTAGTATTTTAAAAAATACTGCAAAGTGCTACTGAAAACTATTTTTATTTCAACTTGAAGTTCAGTTATTCTCTCCCCTCACTGCCTGTGCAGAGGCTTCCAGGAGGCTGGGGAAGCAGACTGCTGGTTTCACTTCCAGCCAGGTCACTTCCACGTTCTGCTGGAGTGCACTTTGAAGCCTGTGTCCTTTTCTTTCTCTACTATATCTGACAGCTTTCCTCCCCCAAGTCTGTTTTTTGGCAAGCTCCATTTATGGAGGGCCAGTCAAAGACCTCAGGCTCAGACGAAATTCATCTGCTCTGTTCTGCTTATGTGTGCAACAGATGGAAGCAGCGAATGAGTCAAGTAGTAACTTCTGAGCTGCCCAGTTTTCAGAAAATCAAAATGTACTTCTGTGATTCTTGCCAGCTGAATATATCATCATATCCAAGTTACACCCTGCCCCTCTGGCATTTTATAGTCTGAAAAACAATTCCTGGTCCCTTGCATGAACCTCAGCTCTCCGCCTTGTTCAAGGAACAGTTCTAGATACGAGACTAACTGAGCCAAGTGACCCTGTCCTGCCTCAGCCACAATACGACCTCTGAAGCCTTTACTGTCCTGAACAGTATATAAAAAGCCAAGCCCCAGCGCTGCAGTCCTGCCTAATTTGCCTTTGCCTCCCAAACCTGAACATTTTTCTTCACTGTAGGATCCTCGCTCGTGCAATCCTGGAGACAAAAATCTGATTTGGCAGATAAGGCCATTTCTTACACAAAAGCTTCACCAAGGTTTCTATTCTGATTTCAGCCTTAAACACTCCTGCTTAGCCAGTCCCTATCTCCAGCCTTTAGCTGTAGATACTTGCTGTTCTATAGCTAATACTTGCCACCCCTCCAGATTAAGTCTCTTAATATACATTTACATCATTCCCTAACCATGTCTTCGTGACCCTTCCCAAATTCAGCCTGATCTCCAGACCTACAACCTCTCCCTACAGATGAGGGACTACCCCTGAGTAGGACTGCTGACAGACCTGTGTCTGACCACAGCTATATAGCCCATGCTAATCCCAGCCCAAACCTGTCCTTTAAACCTACTTGTGTTTGGGTACTGGAGCCCCAGTTACAGTAACCCCTGTGGTGGTTTCACTTCAAGGCCATATGTGATTTGTGATCCCCTACCTTACACTACTTTGGTAGGAAATGCATTCGTTTCTTAAAATAAATTTTTCATTTTATGCATAAATTAACTATTGAAAGCATTCGGAGGGAATGGATTTGATCTAAAATCACATCTTTAAAATTGTAGTTCTCAATGGTCGCTCTTAGTTTACACAATTATTCCCCAGAAAAGTTTCCTTCAGTTTTTCCCAAAATTTCAAGTGTGAAATAGAGCTCTTTGTCAAATCTTCCTATTTTCCAGCCTTTGACACCTTGAGGCATCAGATCACAGAAGGAGAGAGGGTGAATGCTGCCAAGAGATGGGAAATCAGGACCAACACTATCACTTCTTTGTCATCACATGTCTGAATGTCCTGTGCCCCATACTCCCATGATCCTTGCTTGGATCAGCCCAGTGCTAGCTCACACACTTGGAGACACAGTCATTGCAGAGCTTGAATTCCAGAAATTTGGCGCCGAGGAATCCAGGTGATGTTTAAGTACAGTGTATCAACCCAGGAGATGAGAAGTAAAACCACAGCTTTTTTTGTTCTTGATGCTGTAAAATA
>VYXC01013785.1:0-13362 GCA_013397175.1 Platysteira castanea
ACTGGTCGGATCGTGACAGGCCTGATGTGACACAAAGCCATTGTTTGGCTTCTCTGTGGGAGTTGGTTTCAGCTGGGGGCTGGATGAGCTGCAGAGGCCCCTTCCAACCTCACCAAGTCAATGATTCTGCAAGGTGTAGGAAGTACAGCTCATTGGGCAGGAAAAAGCAGCTCTGGTGAGCTCAGCTTTCAGCCAAGGGGAAACTCTGGTTGCCCCACGGGCAAGGAAAGATGGGTGGCTGCTGCTGAGGAATGTGATAATCGTGTGTAGAACATGCCTAGTGGCTTTCCTTGCTCAGTACTCCATTGTTCAGTCCTGTGACTGTGCTTGATGCCAGAGTAAATTGCTTTTCTCACTTAATACAGAGGCACAGCTTATCTGTAACATGTTGGGGAAATGCAGACTGGCTGTGGAAAAGCTGCTGTGCTGGGAATTCTTCAGGGAGTGAAGAACTGATGATCGGGGATAACCAGCTGTTGCATACATAACTGGATCTTTTAAATCCTGAGAAAAATTCCAGGAATATGTAAAAAGGGAAGAATTACTGAAGGTCAGCAAAATCTTAATCCTGACAAGATTGGTCACTGTAAATGTCTTAACAAATAATGAATTATGGTGGTTCTGTAAGTGTATTTCTTTCTGCCTTTTCTCTTTAGGAGTACAGCCTCATTTTTCCTTAGGAATGTGAACAGAAAATGCCTTCAATTTTAAAAGCTATGGTTTAATTTCACAATACCATGATGTTACTGTCATTCCTGCCAGTGAAAGTGTAGGGGTTTGGATCTGTTTGGTGTACGGAGCCCGAGTTGTACTACTTTAAAGTCCAGAGGTGGGAGAAAACTCAATGAGAATGTGAATGTACATGTTTGGGTGTTGTCTGTTAGAGGGGGTGGATGGGGGGATGCAGAGCCAGGAGGGAACAGTTAGGAGTTCCCCTACCAATTTTTTCCACAGATAACTCTTCTGTTTATAAAAAGTTTAGCAATAATCCACTTCTCCCTTTTTCCAAGTTGCCATACACACCCTTTAGATGAAGCCAGGAATTTTTTTAAACAACTTTTTATAACAGGATTGCTCCAACAGTTTGGGATTCCTTAACTGGTTTTTGTCCAAACTCTTCTTAACAGTTCATCTGGTCTGTTCACCCAAACGGGATAAATGTCTCTTATCTCTATGAACTCAAATTGTTTAGAGAAATTAAGTGATGATAACAGTTGAAAAGTGATGGCAGATACTGCATTTTGGGATATTTGAGGTACTGTGACTGTCATAGCTTTGTTAGAACAGCTCTAAGCTTGCCCCTCACAGCAGGCTTACGGCCAGATACTGCTTTACCACAGCTCCTGCTCACTGGGCTGTTCTTAGAGTTATATTAATGTCTATTTTTGTTCTGAGGAAGGAAAGGGCTTTTACATCCACTTCGCAGCTCTTCTCTCTAATCCTGAAGACCAGGAAGTGCTGTTTGGTAGTTGCTTTTCCTTTTTTTGAGGGGTTGCTTTGTTTATTTGCTTATTTATTTATTTTACATTGACAAGTCAAATGGTTTTTGTCACACCAACCTCTGCAGCATGTCTTGTCCAGGGCCCTGGTGGCAGTTCCAGGGTTGTGAGCACACAAGCACACACAGACTTTGAGGGCTTTGCTGCTCTGTGCCTGTGCATCCTTCCTTGGTGCCTTTCAGCAGGGAAATGGCAGTTTTCCAGCTGCTACAGGGGACTTGAAACCTGTTACTGAGAGGAGCAGTTGGCAGCTTGTGTTTCACAGCAACGCCCTGGTCCTGCCTGGTGCAGCTGCTGCTCAGAGAGGAGGAAGCTGAGCCCAGGCTGGGGGGAGGAAGGAGCTTTGGCCCTCAGGAGATGCTGGGTTATTATCCTGGTTCTTCCTGCATAGGCATTTCTGGGAAAGTTCTCCAAAGGCAGGACCAAGCCAGGAGCTTGCTGAGTACACTGGAGTGGGGCTCTTTGCTCCAGGGCAGGGCACAGCCTCTTTGGGCATGACCAGAGAACTGAATGTTGCCCAGTTTCCCAAGGGCTTCCTTCCCACTCTAGTACAGCCTCTCGTCCTCCTGGTACCTGGATCCAGGCTCTTTCTTAACCAGGTCCCTGTTGAAAATTGAAAAAGCTCTGCCATCTAAAAACACAAACCTGTGGGCTCATTTTAGTAACACTCACACTTCTCTTTTTAGAGTCTAAGGCTCAGCTGATGACCTGCAGCCCAGTGTGCCCGTGAGGATCATGCACACTTCAAAGGGTGGGGCAACAGCTCTTCCTCCAATCTTTGGTGCTGAATGCTAGGAATGAGATGTTCCTTCATCTTCATTATGACCAAAAACCCCAGTCATTCTGCAACCATTTAAATATCCTTCTATTGCCTAGGATGTGCTCCTCAACACTACCATCTTACTCTTTTAAGGTGAATTATAAAATGTAAGTTCCAGTATTTTTTGTTCTGGCATCTCAGTAATTACATTTTCAGCAGATTCTCAGGTGACCAGTCCTCAGGAAGAAATTCAAAGCCCTGTAGTGAACTGCCAACTCTTAAGTTATTTCTAGAAGGGTTTTTAAAATCACCATAAACTGTTTACTAATATCAACAATATGAAAATTCTGGAAGTCACGCAAGAAAGTGGTACAAAAGAAACAAGTGTGTTCAAAAGGCTTTCATATGAATGCAGTGATGCCAAACACCTCGGCACATTCAGCATCTTAAATTCAGCTGTAGTCACAGTAAAATGGAGAACAGAGAGAAATTTCCATTCCATTCACAGCGGTTTTATACAGGATGAAATTCATAACCAGAACCAGTCATAAGCCACTGAGTGGGTTGGCACAGCAGTATCACTCTCTCATCAAAATTCCTTTGCTTTCAGCTACATTTAGATGGCACTGGAATAATTACAACAAAGAAATGTGTCTGAGTTGTGCTGTGTTTGAGTGCAACTTATGATTATCACTTAAAAGGATGATTTAAAGTTCACATTTACACTGGCAATGATGATTCAGATGAGGAAGGACAGAGATCTTTGCTCTTTCATGTTGGCTAGCTGGAGTCCATTCCTTGGTCTTCTGGCTCAGGAGGATATAATTCATCCAAAATCAGCTCTGCAACAAAAAATGGTGTTTCAGAGAATGATTTTTTTTTTCTACTTGGTACAGTATAATTATAGCTGGCATCTGCACTTTAGAACATACTGACAGTTAGAAGACTACAGCAAATATAATTTTTGAACGTGTCATGCAAACAGGTCTTTAGATTTGTGTTTTGTCACACAAAGTTCTCCCCCTCTTTTCTTAAATGCCTTTTTTAGGGACACGTTCCACTATCCCACGTTGTTCCAAGCCCTGTCCAACCTGGCCTTGAACCCTTCCACAGCTTCTCTGGGCACCCTGTGCCAGGGCCTCCCCACCCTCACAGGGAAGAAATTTTCCTAATTTCTAACCTAAACTGGCTCCAGAGATCTGAGCAATAACCAGCTGTGGTACTTGTTAAAAGAGAAAAGTGACAGAAGTGAAATTTTTATTTCTGCAACATGGTAAAAAGCCAACATTTGACTGATTTCTACCTTCAGAGGCACTCAGTTTTTGAGTCTTTTTGAGAATGGCTCTTATGCCTGGCATGGCTTGGTCATATTGATGGAGAACTTCCAAACAGTGCTCATGGAACAGTTTATCTTTCTGAGACAGGCTGTGCAAGAGTAAAACAGCATCCCGTAAAAACTGAATAACTTGTTCCTTATGTGCACACAAGCTGGTCTCAGATCTTCTAATCTTCATCCACTGTCTGTGCAACATTACAATTAGTGCCTTAACCACCTGCAAGAGGAAAAACAGTGCCTCAACACACAAAGTAAAAATACAGGAGCAGAAAACTTATTTCAGTATGAACTTTACTGCTTCATCTTTTCAAACTTTCAAATTTCAGGATTTTTCTAGCAAGCTAAAGCAAGCTTCCTAGAAGGTGGCATCCTCTAAAGTACAGGAGACTTTGTTTCACTACAGCAAAAAGAATAAAAGGGAAAAAAAGCAATTTCAGCATTGAGTACTTGGAAGTTCTCAGCAGGTTAAAGTGGGGGGTTGTGGTGAACGTACCTCGAGGTTGCACTGACAGTCTGTGCCAGGAAATAAAACTGCTGGTCTGGAGCAGCACATGCAGCGTGTCAGGAGCCTGACTGTCTGTTACAAACACAGGCTGTGTTAGAGTGAGTTGTGTGAGTTGCAGATAAGGAGAAGTAGAAATGATAATTCATTGCTAGTTTCAAAAATTCTGCAGGTTTTTTTTGGTTTTTTTTTTTTTTTTTTTGTAACTGATGATCTCGATTTTCCTCAAAATTGTGTAAGTTTTTTTTCCCCTGTAACACCTTACAGACCCAGAATTTGCCTTGCACAGAAACCTTCTCAACTTTCTTGAGCTTGATGAGCGAGGCTGACAAGGTCAGTGGCCTTTAATTCTCTGCATACAAATGATGTGTTTACAATTAATGTAACAATGCAGGTAGGGGCATAATGGAAATGGTTCAAAATTCTTTAAAATGAGGGAAGTAGAGCAAAGAGAACCTCAAACAAGTCAGTTCTGTCTGTACAAACAAGACAAATTAGCTTTAAAAGCTATTCTTTCTACATATAACCGTGACTGTTAGACAGCAAGTTAGCATTTCCATTGAATACAAGGAATATAAATCCTAAATCACTCCAGAATGCCTTTTAGCTGTAGTAAATACAATCCAAATGAAACACAAATCTTGCTTCTTTTTACTCTTCTATTGATCTAAAAGCAAAATAAAGCTTAGTGCTGAACATCTGCAGCCATCCTAGGATCTTCCTTGGTTTTATCAGTGACTTAAGACTATTATGACCAATGCTTTCTTTAAGGATATTTAATGATTCCATTTCAAGCAGGTCCTTTCAAAAATCAATGTAATCCCTTACTGCAAGCCCATACTTGCAGTTTTGTATTTCAGTTAGAGAAAGAACTTGTTTTCAGACAATTTCTGTGTTTGTTGTCCTGTTCCTCCCACTCCCCCAACTGGAAGGAAAAGGAAAGAGCACATGGACAATCAGCCGTGGTTACCTCTTGCTCCAGCTGAAGCCAAAGCATTTCAGATGCTGATTTATCTGGTCTTGATGTTATGTACATGTAGAGTGCAAGGAGAAGGCAGGTGTCTGAAACAGAGAGACTTTTGTTCTTTTCCCAACCAGCCACTTGTTCGTAACAAAACTTAATTCTATCAGGTAAGAAAACATTTTGAGTGCTATTCTAGGACTCATAGTACAGCCTCAGCTTCTTGTTTTACTTCCCACATCTTCAGCAGTGCTGAGGAAATTGGTATCCCTAAACTTCGTATTTCCCTTTGTGGTAATCCTGTCCTGGTTCATTCATAAGGAACTGAACAGAGACCGTTTGTCATGCAGAACAACCAAAATCCCTAAAATCAACAGTGCCATGAGACAGATAAATTTAACTTCAAAACTCCTTAAAAGTCCTTTTTTTCTTCATCAACTTTAAATACACAATGTAGAAAGTGATTTTAAAATGGCTATCAAAAGCAGTGCTTGTAGACAGATACCACAAGACAAACACTCTCCAAATCATAACTAGAAAACAGGTTTTCAGGTAACATAGCAGGCTTTTTGCCTTCTGGGGTTTCAGCAGCTTGGAGCAAGGCCTGTCTGCATTACTTTTGGTCATGGTAACAGTTCTCAGTGTTCTGCAGTCTTTTACCTGAACGAGAACAGAGCTGAGCAACCAACACGTGGTGCTGAGCAAGAACACTCAGGAGTCTCACAGTCAGAAGCACAGCAGGCAGAGGGGTCTCGGGACACAGACAGCGCTGCAGTGTCTGGCTACTCAGTAAGTGCTGGAAACTTCAAAACAAAACTTAGTTAGAAATGGGAAGTGCAGTTACAAGTTGAAAATACGCTATTTTTTGTAGACAGCATCATAATTTGTGCCTTTTTAGCTATTCGGAACATACCCAATCTCAAATTATCCATCATGAATACAAAGTATGCTAAAAAAGTTACTTTTGGCAGTCACTCTGCAGCTCACGCTGGCAGTTTTAGCTGCCAGAATGAGATCCTGTGCATTCCTTCCTTATGCACCTCCCAGCAATCAAAAAAACCCCAAAATGAATGTTATAAATATTCTGATCTGCATGTGGCCTTAAGAAGCTTCTTCATCTTCAGTGAAGCAACACCATCAGCAGATTAAAATATGAACATCATCAGAAAACCCTGCTACTGATCAGGAATGATTACACTCATTAACAGCACAGGCAGTGGAAAGATCCTCAGCTGCTTCTCAAAGGTGACCTGAGATGTGATTTCTCTCATACATGGCACAACTTCTACCGAAAGCTGCCCAGATGAGTTTCAACAGAGAATGAAAACTGCTAAACAGCAGACTGAAATAATTTTCAAGCTATTACTGACTTACTTTATTAACAAGTCCATAGTTGAATTTTCAGCTAATTTCACCAAAACCTTTAGGCTTTGGCTCAGGATATTGTCAGTCTGGGAGCCCCTTGCAGCAGAAAAAGCTAAAATCTGAAGCAGCTTTCTAAACAAAGAATGTTGAGCTCGATCATTATTGGGAGGATCCTGTGGAGCTGCAGGCAGCCCTCCTTGTGTCCTGCTCTCTTCTTTATTGTCACACTGATTGTCACACGACACATTTTTGTCCGTCTTGGAAACCTGTTCATCTCCAGCAGCAGAACTTCTCTCCACTTCAGCAGACAGCAGTGTGTGAACAACATCCCAGCTGTACAACACCAAATAATAAAGGATCCCCAGTGATACAAGAGTTGTTTCTTCAAAGGACGACCTGAAGTCCTCCTTGCTTGACACCGTGTTTGTGCTGGCTCTGGAAGCAGCAGCTGGATGGGTCCCACAAGCTCCATTCCCTGGCGTGTCCCCGAGCTGCTCTGCTTGGCAGAAGGCACCAACGTGGTGCTCCACCAAGGGCAGGAGATGCACAGCACCTCGGATCCTGCTCTGTGTGAGGGGCAGAAGCCCTCCCTGGCCTCCTGCTGGGCCTCCCTCAGTTAATCCTTCATCCAGAGCAATCAAGTTCAGTCCTGTTAGTGCCAGTTTTTGAGCTTCTTGCAGGGATACAAGAGGAGCGATTCCTTCTTGAGTTGTCCTGCTGCTGGGGAGTTGTGTGGGCTTCCTGTCCAAATAAAAGTAAAAGGGAAATGCTTCACAAGAAAAGGCAGAGAACAGAGCTGAAATCTGAGTTATCCATATTATAAACTGAAAAATAGAAAGGCCAGAGTACTAAGAGATGTCTGTTTCCAAAATAGAAAAAAAGGGGGAAAAACATCATCCTACTCCTTGATATCTGCATGGAAGAGCCATTTCAAACCATTCTAGGTTTCATTACTGATAAAATAACCTATCAGAAAAGCAAAGGTATTTCAGGAGCTACAGCCTAATTCTGTAAAGTGAAAAACTGTTACAATTCATATCCAATATTCATATTTTAAATGCTTTACCAGGAAATATAAATATATCTTGGAAAACCACACTCAAATTGTACATTACAAATTGAACAAAGTTTCTATTCTGAAGATATAAAAACAACTTTTAATCACATTCTCGACATTTTCTTCCCCCTTAACTCATGATCGTATTTCTGTGCTTCCCTCATTGCAATGCAAGCTGCTAACAGCCACTCCCAGGTTGAGTTCTGTGCCTTCCCCTAATAGATAATTAACCTAATTTAGCTCTTTGTGATGTTCCAGTGTTTAGTATCTGTGATAATCAAAGATGCAGAATGATGTTCCAAATTTTGCACTAAATGGCCGAAGCAGAGCAGGATTTACCACAGGGAATGAGCTGTCCTGCATGACCAAGTGTTTGTATAGTACAGAGAATGCCACAGTACTGAACATGGCAGATACAATTTCACAAAGAACATAAAACTCACTTATCCAAAGAGTTGGGCGGCAACACAGCTCCAGGTTGAGGCTCAGAGTTGCTGCTGAGAAGGTGGCAGAGTCCTAGAAATGACCCAGGGACAATGGGCTGCTTCATCAGTGCATTCAGCAAGATAGAACCTGGAAGCATACAGCATTTTCTTTGGAGTAGCTCTGCCATCCTCAACAACAAAAAACTAGTATTTCAAAAGATAGGCTTCTTTAGAGTGCTCTCAACCTCAAAATGGTTTTTTCATTATGAATCTTCTTTCTTAACAAGAGGATGATTTTCAGAAAAATGAATTTAAGATATTGTTTAAATAGAAACCAAATTATATTTAGAGGTATTTTAATTACGATCCCATATTAGCAAAATAGCTTGAGCCAGGAGATCACATATCCCACCTGTCCTGGTAACTTGCCCTCCATTTTCCACTCCAGACATTGAAATTATCCACTGCCAACTGTAACTAAGATAGTACCCTGACGTATTCTTGGAGCTGACTGTTGAAAATGCTTATTATAGTCTTTGGGGTTTTTTTACAGTACATTTTCCCTGGTTTTATTTCTGCATTAACAGAATTAAGTTACCTTGTGTATTTCGTTTGAGGACAGAGTTGTAGGAACCGTTTTTTCCCATTGCTTTGTGCTCCTTCAGGGATGAAACTTCAGGAAGGGTTATCTTACTGTCTGAAACAAACAGGGATTGTGAGAGCACAGATCTGCACCCATCCTTTACACACACTCAACCACAGTGTTAGGTAGTCTTTTAATCATCTCTATATGTCACAATTACCAGGCAAACTAAGGCAAAAAGCCTTGCAAGGTTCAAAAGAAAAAGAAACAAATGTATTTTTACAAACAAATAGGCATATTGAGTGTTGTTACCATAACAAACAGCAGCAATACTAATGCTTTAAGGCTACTGCATTCTTCTTTTTGCTGGAGTTCCTACTACCCATATTTTCAGAATGAACAGTGTAACTGACAGCAATCTTCAAATACATGCAGATATTAATTTCCTAAGCTTTTCTCAATGAATTTCAAGATACAATTTTGTGAGAATTACTGCCCTACATATAAAAGAGGAAATGAGTACTTGTTTCAGTTGCTTCTTTCAATATGGCTAAATTTGTACCCTTTAAAATCCAACCCCCAAAAAGGTTAGCTTTAAAGCCAGAACAAGAATACAAAAAATGCATTAGCTGACTAGCAGACCAAGAAATAGGCAAATTATTTCCTATTCTTTATTCAAAGAGAAAAGACAGATGAACAATTTGGATGTTTTAGTTCATTACACAGTTAAGTTTTCTATTGCAGCCACTGGCCACTTCATCATTGACACTTTGGCACCTGCTACTAAGGTATGAATTAAAAAGATCTTCATGCAAATTTCAGTCATGGCTTTTTAACTCCAGTTGGTATAAAGTGGAAAAAAATGTAAGCAAAACCAAAATAAAACAAATAACTGTGAACTGACCGCAACTGTTGAGTCACACAGCACCAAAATCCTTCTCTAAGGCAGAATGTTCACATGCAGCTAAAACTGTTGAAAGCTGTATATGGGTTTACCTTCTTTGATTGAAGTAGTCGGGGCCATCAAACTTCCTGAAGAACACAATGGCCTAGTGGACATTTCAGCATTGAAGGATTCCTTTGTAGGAAAAGATCTTCTTCCAGGCTGTGGAGAACATCCTTCTGATTTCACTTGTACCGCAAGACTCTTTTTAGGGCTAAGATAAAAAGATGAATCGGTATTTCTTTTGTAATTATTTTATTAAACAACGTGTTTTCTTTGCACTGATGTTTTAAAGATACTTCACTATAACCTCTTTGAATTTCTGTCACAGATACAAGGAAGGCTCTTTTTGAACAAATTCCATAGATGTCATCAGACTTTTTTGGTTGTGTTTTTTAAAGACAGCAGAGCTAAGAGTTACATGAAGATAGGAAACCTCTTCAACAGTTTGAGAACTATGTATTACAAAAACGAACACAAATTCCTTTTCCAGCCCCCCTACCTTGTTGCTGGAACTGCCTGAGGAAGGTGTTTATTTCTTTCACAGTTCTGAAGTCGTGCTCTTAACTCATTCATTTCTGCATCCTTGAACTGCAGCTCCGAGTGCAACGACTGTAACTGGAAGAGGAGTTCAGGACAGTTTTACTGTTACACTGCAGAGCAACTGAGTTACCATGAGAGCTCGAGATCACCGTCTACTTACTGTGAACTCTGCACAAGATCTCCATTTTTATGAACGTTAGTCCAATTAACACTATCTGAGAACCAAGTGCCAGGGGTTCAGGCAAGAAGCCTTTGTGAGTGGCTAAGACAGAGCAAGTGCCACGCCGAGCATGGCTACAGCGAGGCTCTAACTGCAGAGCCAGCTGGACAAAAGCAGCCACTGTCCTCTTCAGGGCTTGCACAAAGATGACTGCAACAGGAATAGCAATCTGATCAGAGCCACAAAGCACCTTCTATCACTTTTTCCCACTGTAAAATACACTCCAATTGCAATGTTCTTGGGATGGCTTCGAAAAAGCAACAAGTAAATGAAAACCTCTACCTCCCGAATTTCACTCCTTTATTTTGGCAGGGGAAAACTCTCAGCGAGTTCTTACGAATGTTTTCTTCTAGGTAAGAAAATAAAAGCATGCATTGTGTGGAAATTTCACACAAATGTTCTTCCTTTGACTAAATGGTCTGTGACATCACTAAGTCATAAATCAGCTTCTGCACATGATCTGCAGGTAACTGACATATTTACAAACCTTTTTGGAGAACTCTTTTTCTTTTTCACTTAAAATCTGAGATTTTTGCTGTTCCAGTAGCAGGTATGATCTTTTCTGTTCCTCCATAGCATCCTCCATCTGCTGCATTGAGTCACGCAGAATTTTAATTTCTCCATTTTTAGTGAGAATTTCATCCTGCATTTCTTTCAGCTGCAAACAGAGGAACTCCATTAAAGGATGGATATAGCCAAAAGTATGTCTTTGCATCAGTATGTGGTTGAAAATTAGGTGTATTTTTAATTTCTAGGCAGAAAAATGCTCCTGGTAAGCCAGTTCATAAATTCGACATGTTGCCTCTAATCTTTCTCTGATTAAATCAGACCAAGCTACTGTTTTCTTTAACATAATTAAAAATGACAAATGACAAAATGTCATCCTTCCCTTTTCCCTTCTCTGCAATTCTATTTTGGGTTTTTTAAAAAAAGTGTTCTAGCCATACACATCAATAATTTATTGTTTGGATGACAACAGTGATAATTTAATTATACTATTCCATCCATCAGGACAGCCAACGAGCACTCTGTCCTAAGACAAGGCACCACCCCCAGACAGTATCTTCATGACATATTGAGTCTCTAATACTTCCTGAGCAGCCACCACCACTCAGAGACAAAACTTTGGAGGTATAATTAAGAAGTTGCTCAGAAAAACAAGAAGAAAAGAGCAGAAAGACACCTCTCTACAACTGTAAAATTAGGGTTTAACAGGGTGTACACGTAGGAGACTCCCTGGTAAAGGTGGATATAACAGAGCTGGGAGAAGGGAGGTACGAATGAGAAAGGGAAACAGAGTATCTTTCCATAAAGGACTACCAGAAGGTAAAGTAACATAAAGTCACTTAAAAGTCACGTCACTTTCTCAAATCTTTTAAGCTGAACAAAACAATTCCTGCTGACTGGCTGACAGGGCAGAGAAATGATTTGATAGGGAACAAAGAAAACCGAAAAATTAGCATTTGCTAATCTGAAATGACCAAGAAATAAAATATTGCTCTCACTCTTTAACATTACTAGAGCTTGTCCTAGTACGATGATTTTAACACACCCCTGGATTACAAAGATTGTTGATCAACTTGATTAGAATTAAATGCCTGGATCTGGACTTATTCCCACCTTTCAGTTTTCCCTATCAAAAATGTGATATTCAGAGGAGAGAGGAGGATATTGCCAACCTTTTGTTTGACTTCTTCATGCTGTGTCTGCAGCACTTCAAACTGGAATGCATCTCTCATCAGACCATCTTCTGCTCTGCTTCCTGCTGCAGGGAAAAGCCAAAATCTGAAGCACAGATGATGTATGTACATCACTGGTGACTCAACACCAAGGTTTTGTTACTTGTCATTGCATACATTTGAATATCTTAGTAGTTTACTGTTATTACGAACAGGTAAACGGCCTCATGTAATCACCACAGGAACTTTTCTACTGCTTGTGCAGTAGTTCTTATAAAAGAAGAACCCCCCTACTTCTAATTTCTAATCACAGAAACCAGCAAGATGACCCACAGCAAAAGCAAGCATTTCTTCTGAGATAACTTTAGTTAATGCACAAACAAGGGTTCACTGAAAACTTGTTCACCTGGTGAGATGACAGATGTCAGGGTTGCTAAAATGTACTTAGATTATTCAAGCTCTCTAAGCTTCATTATGAAGAAACGCCTGCTTTTGTTTTTTTCAAAGTAAACCTGAAAGTCAGCTGTCAATACAAGGCATGCTATGCATTTATTAGTGGAAATTAAGAGAGAAAAACATCTGAAAGCCAACATGCTACCAGAATATGATACCTAAAGCATGTTAAAAGTTTAGAAAACTCGGCTTTTTTATTTGGCAGGTTTAACATGCAGCACCCTCGTCCCAGGCTGGCATTACCACACACACACACACCAGGGCTCCTGGTGCCGTGAGATCAATGCAATGTGCCTGCTGGGATTGTTATTCTCGTTATTCCTCTGAATCCCAACCATCCCTCTCTCACCGGGGGTACCACCGTGGGGTGCTGGTGGCCAGGGGAACAGGCAGGAGCAATTCCCTTAAGGGAACTGCCAGGAAAGACGAAACAAGTCTATTTACAAGAGTCTGTAGTGACAGGGCAATAGAGAGGGGCTTCACACTGACAGAGATTTAGATTAGATACTGGGAAGAAATTCTCCCCTGTGAGGAGGGGAGGCCCTGGCACAGGCTGGGCTGCCCCATCCCTGGAAGGGTTCAAAGCCAGGCTGGACAGGGCGTGGAGCAACCTGGGATAGTGGAAGGTGTCCGTGCCCATGGCAGGGGGCGGGACTGGATGAACTTTAAGGTCCCTTGCAACCCAGGCTGTTCTGCGGTTCCTAAAGGGACATAAAACCCTTTCGCAGCAGTGGGGCAGTGCCGGGCAGCCGCCGGGACACACCGACCTTGCCGCTCGCCTCGGGGCAGCTCCGGGGCTCCCCAGGCGTGTCCCGCGGGAGGATCCTGCGACAGTGCCTGCGAGGCCAGGATGTCGATCTGCTCCAGGTCGTCCGCCGTGAAGTCATCACTGTCCCCGAAGGGGTCCACGAACCCGGTCACGGCGCTCTTGGGGCGCTTGTGCGGGGGAAGGCCGTTCCGGAGCGCCGGCGGGGGGGCCGCAGCCCCGCTCTCCCCGCAGAGCGCGGGGCCGCTCCGTTTGCGCGGCCCGGGCAGC
>VYXC01013826.1:0-12199 GCA_013397175.1 Platysteira castanea
AAAGTCACCCCATGACAGATTTAATGAAATAGAACATTTAGAGTTTAACAGGCTCAGCAGATGATACAAATTTCACCCTTTGTCTCGCCACAGAATTCCCTGATTGTATCATTAGCAGAACAGCTCCCACCAGGAAAGAAGAAAAAGTGGGTGTGACTGAGAAAGATTTCATGTACTATACATATACAAAAAAGTACATGGGAAGAAGCTGATGTGAAAAAATTAGTCAAATGACTGAAACAAGACAAGAAGAATACAAGCAGAACCACTCCATAGGTTGCTCTGTGCCCCTCTGCTCCCTAAAAGGATCAATCCTGATGGTCATTGCCATGCGTACATGGTGAGAACCTATTTACATACTTAAAAATCCCTTTTTAACATTGGGTCAGACTGCTGAGAGAGGAAATAGCACAAGAGCCACTTGACCAAGTCTGTGGGAAGGTTAAAGCATTGCCTTTTAAATTTAGAACAAAGTGACTGCTCTTCCTTTTCTGTCTCTCTATTCTGAAGCTAGTTGCTGAGAAGTGACAGATTCCTCACCCTCATCCCAGGCCCCACTTACAAAGTGGATTCTGGCAGGAAAAAAAAAAGAGGTTTTCTGCTCCTATTTGGACAAGGCTACTCTGTGTTAGTAACCCAGTACAGCCAGTCAAGCAGGTTGTATCCATGTTGCAGCTTAGCCCATCCCTCCTGAGCACACTGACAATGGAAAACAGTGCAACATATTGCTTTCTCTTGTAATAGAGAAAAACAAATTAAACTTCGTAAGTCACCAGGCAAAGTGTATCTAAAATTGATATTCAACTTTTCTGAGACATTTTACTTCCAAGGAGGTATTTTCTAATCATCTCTGATGCTTCTTATTTTCCAGACATTCTAGACACTGCCATGAGGAAGCAGGTAATTGATTGAAGCCTCAAGATTTAATGTATTCACTGAACCTTGGTCTACTAACAGCTCATATTCATCTCAATAAGAATTGAATCAGCAGGTCACACCATGCCACCAGGATAATTATAGACAAAATGTATGAGATTTTTAAAATCCACTATTTTTTGTGTAGCTTTAGTTTATATCAAGCATGAATGACAAGGAAGGTCCAAAAGGTTAAAGCAAATGCTTAGCACAAGAAACAGACAGCAGAATACTGTGATATTCAGAACCAAACCTGCTATGTTTAGGGAAGTAGAACACAGTTATTTTCACTTGGAAGATTGTATTATCAAAGTTTTTTTTCCCCCACATAACATTTGGCCTTACTCACATCTGAACTTAAAGGCACTTCATTACAATTTATAGTGAAACGCAGAGTGAAAATATGCATTTAAAAGTATTTATAAAAGCAATCACTCCTACAGTCCACAATTTCCACACTTCAATTTGGATCTTATTTCTTCACATTTTTTATTTACACAGTAATTTCTGCTTATCCAAGAGTGCACTGCTCAGATGTAATATCTCACTTTCAGCAAGGCCCTGCTTTTTACCCGATTTTTCACAGCTAAATTCACTGGAGTAGAAGAAGGTCAATAAGCAACTCTCTCAAGAGTCTTAATATATAATCCAATTATTTTATGCATTTTTTAAACTTGACACTGTGAAGGGTTGATAAATTGAGAGCTAGGTAGACACACTGGAAACAGATGTTGGAGGCAAACTCTTCTGGCTCCCTGGTCTCTGGGTCCTGGCCATTGGCCAGATTTTAAGACTCTTGCTCATCCATAACAAGAACACTTCATTTAGAAAGCACACCCACCGACTGCATCTCAAGGCTAATGATTCCCACAGACCTGTGCCTATGTCAGAGTTAGGTACCTACATGTTTTTCCTGAATTGTGACCAGCACCAACTTTGCAGCAGCTCTTGTGGAGCTGCAGGTAAGTGCTGACATTTCCATTGTGTGTGTTGTGACCGTACAGGTGGGAGAGATGACGCTACCAGAGCATTAGGAGCCAGACAGAGACTTCTAATATTTCCAGGTATTCTTAGGTATTTTGTAAAAAGAATTTATCCCTGAAGCAATGTTTAACATCTTAGACTTTAATGTAGGCAGGCAAAATAGTGGTTAGCAATGGGCCAGATGACAAGAGGTAAATCCTAAAAGAATGTGAATGCTACCAACAAACAAGCTGGTAATTCCTCTTATAATGACTAGGGAATGTGTTACTGGTGTGTTGATGTGGGAAGGCAGGTGTAGTAAGTGGGACAGTATGGGAGGGATTTGGAAGTAGACTCAAGGACAGAAGTCGCTTGTAATTGCCTTCGATTAGATGACAGCGATGGCTGTTTCCACCTGAGAACTATGCACATTCCCATGCCAGTGGAATAAGGGCTGTATAATAAGATGGGATCTATGGTGCTCGGATTGCCATAAAAAATAAATAAAGCTATTATAAATAATATCTTATAAATAATTATGACATACATAAAAATAGAGCAGCAAGGTTTATAACTGGACAATCAGAAGTCTTTCAAGTGAGTGAAAGAAATTATCACAGTTAAATAAAAAATACATTTAATGTTGATAAATTTTTTTCAGATGTGGAAATTCCAGGCCGTTATGCTGCAACTTGCTGTTTGAAAGATTCAGGATGCAAATACACTTAACTTGATATCAATAGCCTGGCACAGTTAATCACTGTCCAAGTAACTGAGGTGAAATTACTGTTATACCAGCTAGGACTCACAGTTAGGCATTACAAGTCCTGTATATTAGAAAGGCAGAACAGAAAGACAGTACCTACTGTAAGAAGCTTACAGACTGGTTTGTCATATGAGACAACAGAAGAATGGATACAAACAAGCAGGAGAAAACACACACTGTCAAAGCATAAAGCTCATAGCAGAATGCCCTGCAGAGACCCCCCAGGTTTGTTGCTAATTTCACACCAGAAAATAGCAACATGTAAATGAGGTCCTACTGCTTCAGCACCTGCATTAGTCTACACTTGTGCAGGCTGATTTGTGTTTTGGTCAGTAAACGCCAAGGCTCCAGCAGAAGGTAACAGCTCCCATTCCGTGCAGGAAGAGAGGATCGCACTCATAAGGTGAAATTCATCTGAACTGCTGCCAGCAGTTCAAACTCAGCCCACTTTGCTTTGATACAAATGCTGCGATTACTAGCACATGACCTTGGCTGCCACCAGTAAATGAGTTAAATCATTATGACTTGTTGCCATAATTTCTGAGACATTTTAAACCATTTTAATCCTAAAGGTTGTCCATTCCCTCCTTATACTGCAATTTTGGGATGTCTGCTCTAAAATTCTCATGTGGTGGAGCACTACAGTGTATGTTGGTGATTAAAGATAAACAAACTCCATGTATGGTTCAAAAGTTCAGCTCCAATTTGAAGGCTCTGGAATAGAAAGTGATAAAAGAGGAGTGAAAAGGAAGGGAGAAAATAGAGGACAAAAAATGCAGTTGAGAAGAGGAAGTAGAAAGTTGTAAATAAGCATAGAAGCAATTTAATTACCACATACAGCACACTTGTCAAATGCTACATTTCCCTGCCTTAACACCTGATCAACAGAGAAAAGCTGTTTGCTGCTCCTTCAGAGGCAGTTTGGTTTTGTTCTTGATTTGGTTTTGTTATTGATTCAGCAGATACCATTGGATCATCTGCTCTTGACTTCTGCCAAACACAGCCCAGAGAATTCCACCAGTCGATTCCTGCATGGAGCTCAATAACATCTTGTTGAACTGGGGCACAGCTTTTAGGAAGACATCTGTTCCTGACTGGATCCATAGGTGAGTTGTTTCAATTATTAATTTCCCTTGCTTTTAAAAAAATTGACTTTGTTTCCCATTTGAATTTGCCAACCTTTGTTCTAACAGTCACAGGTTTGATTCCTGATGACAGCTCATCTATCAGTTCAGTATTAGACAATTTATATGTGCCAACAGTCCTGTCTTTGGAAGGACTTTCCTTTAGAGGGAGCAAGAAAAACAACCTTAATAAAAACTCCTCAACAAGAAAAACAGCCTTTAATAAAATCTCCTCTGTAACTAAAAAGTGAATCAGAAACCACAGGAAGAAATGATACAGGGATCAATCAGTAACGGCTCTAGAAGCTAGAGTGACAAGCTTGAATGTTACAGCCTGAAAGCCCACTGCTGATGCAAAACTAGAACACCTTTTCAATGATTTTCAATGACTCAGTGGTTCTGCATTGGACTCTGCAAATAATCTCTAAAATGGAAGGAATGCAGTGCCCAAAATTTGTCTCTCTTCTTCACCCAGATGGAGGCACTGTGGCAAAAGTTGCCACAGTTATGTCTTAATGACAGCAAAAGGAGGTTTTAGAGTTGAGCACTGTTGTTACTTTTAACTCCTCTCCAATACTTTTTGCTATTCACAAATATCCAAATACCACTACATCACCACCAGCTGCCCAAAGCAGACGAGTGCCAGGGGCAGAGAAGGGTCTACTTCCCTGTAGCACCAATGAATGAAACTCAGCTGGCTGAGGAAAGCAGCTGCGTGATCTCGGTGTAGGGTTAACCCACCAAAGGCAAAAGGGCTCAGCCAAGGCACTAGTTATTGCTAAGGCTGGCTTTGCAGAACGTGCAGTTTTGACTGAAATGCAGTCTTCAGGGACACAGATGACTGTTTCCTGTATATGCACCTTCTGCCAAATTCCAAAGAGGGAAGAGAACAGAGAACTAGCCAGAAAAGAACTAAAATCGCATTTTTTATAAGTAGTATTAAGTATTCAGGGGCACAGTAATAGTGGCCAGATGGAGATTTGTATTAAGACAACAGAATCCACATCCTCTAGTATCTCTCCATGTAGATTTACCCAGTTCTCTGCTAGCAGATGTGCCATGTACTTTCCTAAGACCCAAGCTGAAATCCATGCATCCATCTATTTACTCACTTGCAAGCTCCATATTTTTTTTCTCTTTCTATTACTATGTATAGACACACACATATGCAAACGTAGCTATATATGGTATGCCTGAGTGTGTGTGCTAGTTTAATTGTAGTCAACACACCACTTACATTTCACCACAAAAGAATTATTTCTTGCATTTTGTTTCTTAACACACATTCCTTTATTTTCCCTCCATTTGGGTTATTTCAAGCCCACTTTTTCTGGCTACCATTGTTTTATGTTACGTAGGTGGACATGTGTGAGGTAAAGCAAAGGACTGGAATTGTATTACCATCTGACCCAATGTCAACCAACACTTCCTACATATTCCCCAGTTCTCACTTTCTCAATCTGAGACATGTAAATGCACACATAAGATGGAGCAACACTCTGACCTTGCACGGAGAGCAGACACAGAAGAAGTGATTTTCAGCCAAAACAGTTTGCTTTTTGCTCTGTGTATCAGGCATGAAATTAAAAATCATCAGAGCCATGTCTCAAGAACTAAGTTCAAGTTTTCTTGCATGCATCTACAACTCTGTCTATGAGAGACTGGCAGGTAGATCGCTGAGCACTGGAAGGGTTTGAATCAATATATGCTTCTGACTGACAGGTGGTCAACCACTGTGAAGGAAACTTCTCTGTCTGCCAGTTCAGGAGGCACTCTGGAAGCCACATTCACACCACCTGAGCTGGGACTGAGGCCCCTTCAGAGCTACACACCCCACACTCACACAGTCAGACAAGTTTTTCTTTCCTGCTCGAGTCAAGGTTTCCTATAGCAGAGCCTTAGATGTCTCAATTTTTAAAATAATTTAATCAACAAAGTAACACCTCAAGCTCAAGCTGGGTGCCTTCAAGGTGGGAACCCAAACAAAGGAAGCTGTGGGTTTTATATTCTTACAGTCTAAGCACATGAAAGTCTGGGGTCATCGGCTCCTGTTGTGTCTCTGAGTGTCCAGTCACAGTTCCCAGCCTCTTGCCTGAGGCTCCTGTCACCCAGAGCTCAACCTGCAGCTGCACACCGAGCTACCTGTATGGAATGTATTCCTCAGCACCACACGGTACAAAACTACTCCACAAAGAGCCTCCTGGATGCTGTACCGAAGCAGCTAAGCAGCTATCCAAGTTAGTGTGGAAAAAAAATGGGAAAGTCTAATGTCAAAAACTGTGAATGTGCCAATTACTGCCTTCTCTTCTGTAGAAACTGTCTCCAGAAGATATGGTGGACCACATAGACCATACGGTAGATGTGCTGGATTGCAAGCAGACTGTTGACTGTCCCTGTAGGGGACACCAAAGCAGGATGAGTGGCCATCATACAGCAATTCAGCTCAGAGCGCTCATTATGCAGGCTCACAAAAGTAATTGCATAGCTATGAATTCATTGTCATTAATAATCACAAAAAATCATTATTATGAAAAAAGAAGTACTAGAATAGCCTGTCCTGCTGCAATGTCTCCTGATTACAGCTACCACAAGGCATGTAAATTTCCCTAGAAGGCCACCCCATTAATAAACTGGAGAAAATGCAGCAAGATTTTTTGTCTCTGCATTGTAACCACACATCTTGTGACTAGAGAAAGACAGGAAAATTTCAGTGCAGTAAGATTTTCTTAGCTGCTTCAGAGTGCCAGCAGCTGCCTGGTGGAACAAGCACTGAGGTCTGGGGGGCAGGAATAACTTTATGCCCTTTTTGAAAGTCTTCAGCCAGAACCATTTGCCTCCCCACAGCAGCTAAGAACGTCATGTTGTGTTACTGTCCTTTAGTTCCAGCTCTACACCCCCTTATTTCAGCCCCATCCATCCTTATTTCTTAGGCTGGTGCTTTAATAAGAATTAAAATTTCTCACATTTTTCTGATGTTAACTTTAATTTCAGTTTCTGCAGAACAGGTGTCATGAGGAATTCGTACCATTGCATTTAGCAATTCAATTAATGAAAGCATATTAAAACTACAGTAGGAATGAGTAAAAAACTATTTAAACTGTTAGTGTCAGAACTCCCAAATTTCAGTAAATAATGCAACCCTAATGAATTAATGTTACCTATGGAGCCTGAGAACAAAATCTGAATTCCTTTCCATCCAATCACATCTCTGCTCTTGGCCTAATCAGTTATTAATAATTTCTCTGCTGGTGATGAGGGCTATTTTGCAATTTTATTTCATCAAGTTTTAGTAGAGCAAAGAGGACATGTAGTTTGGTTTCATTTTTCATCTCTAAAGACATGCGTAAATTATCTGTGGAGGCAGAATTTGAGTTTCTGACATTCAAATAAATAATTTTCTCCTGTAGAAATGATAATAAACAAAAGTTAAACTCTTACCGATCTTCACCTCAAATTCACCACACTGAATCATAGAATTGGCATCCAGAACCTGAATGTATAATAGGTATTTTTTAGCATTATGATTGTAGACGTAAGTCTGAATTTTGATAGCAAAAAAGCATATGTCACTGCTGCCTGTCAGCATATGTGGACAGCTTGAATAAAGCTGTAGAGGTGTCAGCTGCTCTCCTTTTCTTCTCCCTGACAGCCAGGTAGACCCCACAGCTCTGGAGCTGTACCATCTGTCAATTAGCCAACATGAAAAATGCAAAATTTTTGTTATGAGAATTGCCCTGCCCCAGCAAGATGTGATATGACTTCCTGCCAGACCCATTTGTACTTGCTTCAGCTTTCCATCCTTCAGAAAGAATGACTTGGAACAACTTGAGGATCAGTTGGGAGGCAATGGAGCAGGCTGGAAGATTGCTGATAAAGCAATCTGCAAATGATCACATGTAAGAAAAGGGAGATACTATGTTGGATTGCTCAAAGAGCAGAATTTTAGGAGGAAAAGCCTTAAGTTCTTCCGCAAACTATTACAGGCTAGCCAATTTGCAAAAATAATGACTGACAGAAAAAATCCTTTACATATTTTATGTCATCTATTATTTTCAAATATGGGATGTGCATGGTTTTGGTGACAACACAAAAATAGTGAGAGTGACAAACATACCCTGCTAAGAGGACAATTTAAGGGAGTAAAACATTCTGGAATTACTAATATCTAATGTAGGATTGAATCTTGAATAAAATGATTCAATTTTGCCACAGACCTTTACTGAACATAGCAGTCATACATGAATGGGTTACAGAATCTGATTGATTTATGTATTCACTTTGAGATTTTTAAAACTATAAACTAAAAACACATTGAATAAAAATGTAAAATTAGATCCCATTACAAAGCCCTAGTAGTGGTAAATGAAGGTTGAAAGTGGAAATTAGTAGAAAGTGTGTTTTCAAATATTTCTCCACACCCTCACACTCTGGACTACGTGAGGCAAAAATATCTATTTTCTACATTTAGAAATGAATAGGAAAAAAAGCGGCTGGGATTTACAAAAATAGTTCTTGTTGCCCTGGGCTTTTGCTAAAGCCTGTTTTTCTGTAAGCCTTCTGTTTTTAACCTTGGAGTCAGAGATTTTCTCACACAGTTATGTAAATAGAGCCGATGTTTACTTAAGTATTGGAATGTGTATAAAAATAATGTAGTGTCAATAAACTGTAGCATTTTGCTTCTTTCTGCTGAACCTAGCAGGTGTAAAAGCGTCTTATTGTGTCCCCTCGGACACAAGTTCTCATTAAAGCTCCGCATTTCCAGAGTACAGAAAATGTTTCAAGTACAATCAGCTATATTCCTTTCAGTAGGAAATTTCCCATTGATAGTTATGGAAGCAAGATTGGATCCTGAATTATAGAGAACATTTACATTCTTCATTTTAGTAATTGCCCAAAGTTCTGTTTGACTAAGTGCCCACAAACAGCCACAAGAATGCGGTGACCAAAGAGCCAATGCCAAGAAGGACTGGCATAGACATAGGTGATTGCCAGTACAGCTGCCAGTTATGTCAGGCTCCCTCCTCTTCCCCTTTAAAAGCTATAAAATCTTTTTAAATACTCAAGAAGGGAAAACAGCTAGTAAGTCCTATCTCTGAACCAGATTTTTAGCTACATAAAACACCTTTTGTGAGTCAAAGTCAAGATGTGTTGAGGCAAGACTCCCCCAGAGGGACAGTGTTTTGAGAAGGGAGGAAAGAAAAGCCCACAGAGAACTGCATGTGCACTGTGTGCAACAGCATCCCTGAGCTGGGGGGACTGGATTCATGCATGTGTAATTTATCAGTCTAAAATGTGAACAAAGCTTTGCCCACCATCAGAGGCATTGCCCTTTCACACAGCTTATGTTCTGTAAATACTGCAGACCCTCAGTGAGACTTCCAGGGCACTATTTTCTTCAAAACTGTTCATAATTTCACCTAGGTATCACCCAGAAATTCTTTTTCTTAAGCAGTTTCTTACTGACAGTGCCATGACCTGACTCCAATGAAATTAATTCTATAGCCCTTTTTAACTTAATCCAACAAAAAACTACTCCTCTCAACATAGACTCATGAATCATTTTAATATATACATTTATACTAGTATAATTAGTGTTATTAATATAAATTAAAAGAGAACACTAACATTATTTTACACAGAGTAGTGATAGAATTATTAATGCCAGTGAATATTAGAACAGTATTGAATAATAAATATGCTGTAGGTCATAGGTATTTTTAAAGTACACGATCAGAGAAAATTTGTTGACATAAAAAAGTAGGTTCTTTTTGTTTCATTTCATATAAGTGATTTTTTCTTTACACAAGTTAAACATATATGTAGAGAATGGTTGACACAATATCCCATTGTTAAATCCCTCCAGTGAAAATGAAAATTCTTAACAGTGGATGTAAGTTTCATTTCCTTAATATACTTTTGTACCTGCATGTCTTCATTCAGCCACTGGCTTTTCTGATGGGGACTAGTGTATGTTTTTCTTACTGTGACAGAAACCTCCAGCAGGTCACTCTGTCTCTGTGTCATTAGAAACATGAAAGTATGAGAAGAATATCTATTGTGTCCTGTATTTAATACCTACTCAATTAACAGATTGTTGAATTCTTTTTCAGCTGTACCCCTCTTCTCTGGAGAAGCTTTACTCAACTTTTCCAGGGTCTCCACACCACATGCCTACAAAAGACAAACTACTTTTCTCTGGATTTTTTTGTTCTTGTGTCTGAGAGACAATCATGCCTTCTTCACCTGTCCTCCAATTATCCCTCTTCATGTAGAACTTTCCTTCTCCAGAACACTGGCTGAGAGCCACCTCCTCCTTTAATATCAACAAGAGCAGTAATTCACCAGCCATTAAGAAAGATGGAGCTTCTTTATAGAAGAGGATATTACAGAATAATATCCTCAACATCTTTACATTTCAACAAGTACAAGTGCAAATCATTTTCCAACAAGTGGGAAGTCATTATTCTAAACAAAAACTCAAATGTATCCAAGTATAAATTCATTAACTTTATGCAGCTTGAGAAGTTCAGAGTATTCTGCCTGGTAAAAAAAAGTCTGAAACTAGGCACTAAATTTTATTTAAAATCCATTTTCAATTCATGTTAATTCCCAAAATAATGATGGATTTATTTTAATGGGTACCCAAATGAACGATCACACTTGAAGATTTACTGCATTTTCTGTGTAAAATAAATGCTGAAGTCTTCATTTAAACTCAAGTGCAGACCCTAACTATAAAATCACCACTAGAGCTTCTGGAAATCCACATGGACAGCTTTTCTGGTGTGAAAGGACACATCCTATTACATTAAGATCAGCAGGGCCAAGAAAGTTGTTCTGTGTTTGAAACAGCTTTCAGCACAAAGTGCAATATCTTTGTAAGAGGTGTGCATAGAATAGACTTTTATCTTAAAGCTTTTACCGAGGGAAAAGAAGTTTAAGGGGTACAATTTTGTTAAACCAAAAAGCAAGTGCAAATATCTAGTAACTGATATATCAGACGTGCGTGAACAGAATGAAGGTTGCCTTGTCAAGTATTGTAGAAAATTATAACTGTGTTTGTATTAAGGACAGATACCTCATGGAAAAAAAAAAAAGGAGCATTTGATTTCATGAGTAGAAAACATTCATTGACAGATTAATTATTTTTGAAGCGACAGCAGCAATGAACTGATTAATATATGGAGCTCTCTATCTCCATGCTCGTATAACCACCACATTAAGTAAATTCCATTTCCCTGAAAAGATTCTGACTTACTGAAAGGTTTTTATGCACTTATAAATGTGTCAACAAGCGACAAGGAGGTAATAGTTTCCAGGAGGTAGTACTGCAATGTATATTTGATAATGAAAATTTCTGGGTAAATTAGCCAAAGAAAAAGTATAACGGTCTAATGGACTTAGTCTACCATTCAAAGAAGCACACACTGCTGGCTATAGCAAAGATATGATGAATGCTTTCTGCAATGGAGTATCATAACCAGCCAGGACAGAGATGAATTTACCTGTTTGCAAGGGAGATATTTTTTAAAAAAATTTGGCTATAAGCACGAAGTCTTTTCTTTGACAAACCAATCCTCATTACTATAGTCAACAGTTTACAAAAAAAATGAATGTTTTGTCTTGATCATTGCAACTTGCCCGCTTCATGAATCCCTTACTAGATATCCACCAAGGGTCACTGACCACCCAAATCATAAAGTATCACCGCTGTTCTGATCCCTAAACAGATTGTTCAAACTAGAAAGTGATAAAGAGCAAACCAACAGGTTCATTCTGAACATTTGGATTGAATTTGTACTGAAATAAATATTTTTAGATTTGCAATTAAGGTGGAGATTCAGAGACTTCTAGGAGCTGTTCAGAGAGCTCACATTGGGAATTTTATGCTTCAAAAAATTAATATAAATCAAACTCAAAGCTTCTACTCTACCAAAATAACTCAAAATCATTTTTGTTAATAGTTGATTATCCATACCAACTAAACAGGGCAATGAGTGCTACTTATTACACTGGAGAGCAGAGCTGCCTAAAAGCAGAAATCAAAGTCTCAAGGATTTAAAGATGCAGAGCACTGGGGAAAGCATTTGACCAGTACTCAGTCATACACTCAGATTATATGATGAGTGGCTTACAAGGAAAGATTCAAGTGTCAGAAATGTGTCATGTGCTATCATGGGATGCTATTTAATATGTGTATCACTTTTGTCACTTCAGCTCATTGTCTAACAAAAGGGAAAACTAGCGGGATGTAGTAAAATGGCAATGGTACATTTATGTAAATGCACCCTTCTCATAAAGATTCTCATCAAACAAGATAAATTACAGCTTTAGACAAATGATAAAATATCAGAATATTTAACAGTTATGCAATTATTACCACCTGGAAGAACCCAATTTTCGTGGGGTGAAACCACAAGAGTGCTCTTCT
>VYXC01014027.1:0-18355 GCA_013397175.1 Platysteira castanea
CAGGGGGGGCACCTCAACACTCCACCATAACCTTCACCATTTCTAATCTGTTTTTCCTTTAGTTATTTTCTGTAAACAGTGGCATTACCTTCCAGAGTTTTTTCCGTTATATTTGTGGCAGGTATACTTTTTGGCAGTTTTGTTTTTGCCTGTCTGACTCTCCCCTTGGAAATAGACTATGCCCTTGCTAAGTTTCCAGATGTGCTGGGGTTAGACTGAAAGTGTTGGAAAGGACTTTTCTCTGCTTAAGGAAAGAAGTTAAGCTTTCATCTTGGACTGGTTGTGACAGCAGGGGAACCATTTAAATTGTTTTTACTGTTCCATTTTCTTATTATGCCTCAATTGATTCTAGTTGGTTTGCTTCATCTTTCAGATTATCTTGAATTCTTTTTTCCTGTTTACCAGCTAAACATGCTTCTCTGTAAATAGAAAATTCTTGCACTCAAGTCAATGACTCTTGAATTTTCAGAGTGCCTGTTAGAAGTTGCTTTCAGCTGAAGAGGTCACAGCAGTATCACAGATGCACAGATTGCTACCCGATTAATACAATTATCAACATGGAGAAATTATTAGTTGAGCGTTTGCATTTGAATATAGCTTTTATTTTAATGCACACTTTGAAAAACATATTTTAAGGAGAGAAGTTTAAATTGAAAATGTTCCCAAGGAATGATTTCTGTCTTTTGTGCAGATCAAAGTGGCAAAAGCCTTTTAATGATCTGTCTGTCTTTGAAATCTAATGGGTTTTCTGCACTTCTCTAAATACAATAACTGGACACAAGTCTATTATTCCTTTTAAATGCTGTAAAAGCCAGTGTTATATTACTTAGCATTCTTAAGACTTTTACAATGGAGATTTTTATTATGTCACATATACAAGCAATTATGTTTGACAATTTGGATGCAAAGTTGAACTGACAGCCACTTCAGCATTCTCAGTAATAAAAACATTAAGCATGTCTATTAAAAATGTTTCTTCTGTAATTTATTTTTCATAAGCTTTCAGCTGTGCCACAAAAGCCCCCTCTCTCATTTACAGCTAATTTCCTGCAGACTGCTTTACAATTTAGATGTGAAAACTCTTTTTGTGATTAGTTTGTCATAAAAGAAGGGCCAAGTTCTAATGATATCAAATGGCTTGAATTATACAGGAGCTTTCTGAAGATGTGTAAAACAAAATTTGATGTCCCAAAGCATAGCACAGTCCTGACGCAAAACCATTCAGAATTCAGGGAGAGCCTGGGCTCGCTGTGGCTGTGCTGGTGGAGAAGGGCTCTGTTGTGTTTGCTGCCCTGGGAGCTGGCCTGGTGGGATCATGGGCCAGCAGCTCACTCAGTACAGTTCTGCCTGCACACTTCATTTGCTTACCTGTGCCATAAGCTAGAATGCAAAGCTGTAAAACAAACCTAGCATAAAAAAAAAAAAAAAAGATTCATCTCAGTCACAGAAAAAGATTTTCTAATGTACGTTAAACTGAAGACTTATTTTCCCTACATGCAATGTGGTGAATTAGCCTTTTTAGATCAATATTAATTTTTATAAGTTATCTTTTTCTTTGATAAATTATTTAAATAGGGCCACATTTCAGTTCATGATCATCAGTGAATATCATCAGAATAACATAAGAAGTTCAAATTCATACTCTTGTCCTGTATGTGTGTTAAAGAACATGCAGAAGTTTGTGCTGTAGTCATGTAGTCATCTAAGCAAAACTTGTGAGAATGAGCTTGTATATTCTGTACAAGAAGAATGAAAGAGTTAATTGTGATATATGAACCTGCAAAAAGGAGAAATAAAAAGCTCCAAATATAATGTTTATTGAAGGAAACATTCAAATATTTCTGGGATGAGGGGAGGTGCAAATTCAGTGGCCTATCAGGGTATGTATGTAAAGGTACAATATGTAATGATGCTGTAAATGCTGCTGAGTCAATTTTACTTGTGAGGACATTGATTTAGTTTTGTCCAGTGGATCAACTGTGTGATTCAAATGAAACACCCCTATTTTTGGCTTGGAATCTTCTATGGGAAAGCAGCTGGTGATGAGGCTGATGGGTGGGCACAAGCCAGTTACCTCAGAACTGCATGAATAATGCTCCAAACAAAGGAATGCCTTCGCATCTTGGTTATCAGCCATTTTCACATAAGACTCCAGCAGTCCCAATCAGTGTGTGTCAGCTTACAAGAGTGTTTGATAAGAGTTTGAATGTTAAATGTAAGAGGTCTTTTTAAAGCTAAATCATAAATCATGTGTTTGTCTCAGAAATCTGCCATCCAGAGTTACTTCTTATAAGTTATGATGGTTCTATTTGGAATAGATTAAGAAAGATGAAATGCAACATTTGGATACTGGAAATGTCTCAACTACAGAAAGCTGCAAGTGAGGAAATTATAGAGGCTAGGAAGCTATTCAGAATACGTGTTTGAATAGGGAATTCTTTTTTGTAGATAGCAGTGTTTTCTTGGATATCCTACTGTTAGAAATAGACATAAGATGTATTTAATAAATGAGCAATTAGGAACCCTAACTGGTGCTTTAGCTAACAGGTCAGAAATGCAGTGATCTGTGCTTTGTATCTGTCTGGCTAAGAAGCAATAAAGTAGTAGAGAAATTTCACTATGGAAGCTGGACTTTTGCTTTGCATCTCAGAGAGTGTTGCAATTTTAATTCTGAACTGTGATGGTCAGCTCCTGCAGCCAGGGTGTTTGGAGAAGACAGAGTAGCAGAGAGAGCTGGGTGCTAGATGGTTCCTTCCAAGCCTCTTTTCACCTCTTCAGTCCCACATCTTCATACCATTCAGGGCATTCATTCTTCTGTGCCCTCTGCCTTGTGCCCTCAGCCCCTAATAAGTGGGGCTGAAAGAACACAGTTATGCATGTCCCTGAATCAGGTTCCTAACTCTCTGTAAGAAGACGGAAAGAATTAGCATAGAATATTTTAAAACTTCAATGAGAAAATGCTTCACTCACTGTAACTTTCAGCTGGTTCCCTTTTCTTAGTATGCTGTTAAATGATCTTACTCTTTGTCAAACTTGTGGAAAGCAGCAGTCTCATGATTTCTAAATTTATAAAATGTCAATAACGGAGTGCTCCAGTAAATGAAATTTATTGATGATCACCCTTTTTTCCCTGTTATACCATGTTTCAACTCAATTTCATAACAATTTCTGGCTTTAATATGAAATGTCAACAGTATCTCCAGCAACCACCTTGTTCTTATTACTCACTAATCTTATTTTTATAAAGATCATTTCTGAGGCTTTGTACATTGTAGGCTTTGTACATAAGCCGTAGTTCGACATGGAGTAGCTTAAATCTATTCAAGGTAGCAATGTCATTTGCAGATTAATTTGCCAATTCATTCAGTGCTCATTTCATTTCAAATAAATAATATCCAACAATCACTCAAACACTGATGACATTTCTGCTTAGATCCATTGGTAAAGCTCCATTTATTGGAATAAAACAGGACAGCAAATTGAATTTGTATATGCAGGTTTGAAATTGGGGGAAGATAGTTTCAATGTAGAACTGTAGTGTCATCTTTATTTATAGGAAAAAATACTTGTCTTGTGGTTTCTTGAAAACTGAATCAGAGAGATGAGAATCAGTTTCCCAGGGGAATTGTTAAAGGGATTTGCTGTGTCTGCCTGAGCTGCTGTAAATATTTAACTTTTCTTATGTATGTAATGACATCAGATGTTGGAGAAAACAAATCTTGAGGAAGAGATGAAGGCAAAACAATGGAAAACAGGTAAATGTTCTGCTGCATTTCTTCTAGTGCATGAAAACCATTAAACGACAATCCTCTAGAACATCTCACAGTTGAGACAGTCAGTGGAAAGCTTCCTTCAGTGCTGTCCTCTACCCCCTATAGTTCTGACCTTCCAAAGTGTTTTCTGATGTCTAGGAGGGACTGCAAAGTGGAATTTTCCTTAAGAATTCTTTTCATCCCCGTAAGAAATACAGCAGTGCTGTAAGCAGATAAGCTACCATGCATCTGTTTACTGTGTGTCAGCAAACGATACGGATTCGTCTCTTGTGTGTTCAGATTAAATACTTAAATACAATTAATTTAGGAGTCGGGGACTGAAACCTTTCTTTTTCATTTTAAAAAGAGAGGGGTTTTTTTTCCCCTAAAATTTACCAGTGTTTGTAAAAAAACATTTGCAGTGACTTCAGGATGAGAATATTGTGTGTATGGTCTTAAAATGTGTCCATTCTTAGAATGATCTGCATAGCAGCAGTGGTAGCTGCAGGTGATGTTTCTTCAGTACTGAGATCAGGATGGATTTCCTCACCATGTGATCTATCCAGTGTGAGTTTTCTGACTTCAGTGTTAAGTTAATGAGCTCTACTCTTTAGATCAAATAAACTTTTAAGGAAGCTTAATTGTGAGACTAGGAATCAGTGTTTTCAAATAAAGAGGCTTTGTGGGAGTCAGGACTCTGGACTGGACCTATATATTTTATATTACCTTCATAGATGTTTGTTTTAAGTAACTTGCTTAAAAGGGAGAAGGGTTTTTTGTTTTGTTGGTTTTTTTTTTTCCCTGGGAGCTCTATTGCATTCCTCCCACACAACATACCAGTGATTTCTATGCGACACCTCTCTTATTGTAAAGCAAATGTAATTTGCTACTAGGATGCTTTCTGAAGTTCACACTATTGAAATAGGTGGTTTCAAGAAGGACCTGTTGTGTGTGATACCTTTGTTAGCTTTGCAGGTTTTGAACTGGCCATTGGGATCATCTCTCAGCCTTTCTTCAAAATATTTTAGTGTTCCAATTATTTTCTCCAGCTGAAAGTCAGTATCAACATGTATATCCTGCTTCAGAGGCATCAGAAACAATTAAATAATCAGTATTTTAAATAATCTTCAGGGGTGATACACTTGAGTGTAGATCAAGGGAGAGACCTTGCTTACATTTAACTGTGATTCTGTGAAATGAGGTTTTATTGTAGCAGACTGTGGGAGGAAAAGAAAGGGAAAATAGCTGTGAAACCACTAATTTGCACCTTATGAATATTTATATTCAGAAAACCTTTTGTGGGTGTTTGTGAAATAGATGGTGAAATCAAACCATACCCACCAGCAAGTGCAGCTGTCAGTAGGTGCCCCTACACGCAGACCTAAATTGTGGTTTCACAGAATTCTGGCTCAGCCACAGGCATGCTGGGTTTGCTTACTGGACATTGATTTTCTAGTACAGTCCCTTATTTTAGGAAATCTTGTCATCTGTGTGGAAAACTTTTACTTACATAAACTGCTGATAGCAGTTATCAAGGTAGGCATCTTGATTTTGTAGAGGCAGTGAGCTGTATGTCTATTTTCTGTATGCACAAAATATACAATTTTGTCAATGTATGTATGTATGGGTACTATAACAGTAATGCTCTTTTTGACTTTTGAAATTTTTTGAATTTTGTTTCTGTTTCTAGTGGTGACGTTTTGTATATTTCCCCCTTACCTTGGGCAGTATTTCTCTGTAAAGTTAAATAGCTGGGATTAACTCTGCCAGGCAGTGTAAGAGAGAAGTTTTGGAACTGCAGCAGAGGGAGGAAATGCAGAACAGAGCAGGAACAGCAGCTGGAGAAATTCTTGTGCCAGTGGGTGATGTATCTAACAGGGATGGATCTTTACAAGCCAGAAAGGCTGGGAAATTAATGCAGGTTTTAAAAGCAGGCCCAAATAGTAGTATCCATCTAGGTTAACAGTTTATAATGTGCTAATTGGATATTTTTAAACCTTGATAAACCTCCCTCACTACACAAGCAATCTTGAACTTTCCTATCCTTGTTTTCTACTTCAGTAGAGTTTCGGCTTGGACGTTCAATAGAGTGTTGTCAGGCACATCAGGGAGGAAAATTTTGATTTCCTTCCTTGTTAAATAAGCCAGTGAACAAACATAACTTCAATCAGTCTATTGCACTGAGTTCAAAGGGTCTAGATAGTATAATGTAATTTTTATAGGTGTGTATTTTTCTCATTAGACTTGTACATCCTAAATCCTTTTGCTGTTACTCCTACCTCCATAGTAACCAAAGAAACCCTTGAGTGGATCACTGAGATGTTTTCTAGATGCTGTACAAACACAAAGCAATGCTGAGCAAGTTCCATGGCACTTTTGGGCTACAGAAAGACAAACAATGAGGAAAAGATATGATAAGGAGTTAAGTGGGGATTTGTTCGTGTGTAATTTGGTAAAAGGTTTAACAAGGGCATGTGTGAAGCTGAAGCGGGTGGTTTTGGAGCAGGATCGTGTAAGAGAGGACAGCAGATAAAGAAGGCCCTGAGAATTTAGTGGATGGGGATTAGACAATGAGAGAGTCTGTTTGTCTCAGTGGAGTGAGTACAGGCTGCTGAATCTATGGTTCATTTTCCTGTGCTGCTGGTGACTTCTGGGGCGACCTTCTGGTACTCCCAGAGCCCATATTTGAAAGTATGACTCTGCTTAGTGCTCTGAGGCATAAACTTCATTTCCAAAAGCATCTTAGTTAAAGAACATCTGCCTTGCTTCAGAGTGTTTTAAACTTGCTTATGAGAACAGGAGTGTTTAATGAAGTGCTTGCTATTGTTTTGTGGAGCCAGAAAGCATTCAAATGCCTTTTAAAATAAACAAAAATCCACCAACCCCTGCCCCACCAAACCAACCAACCACATTAAAAAACACAAACCAAACCAAAAAAAAAAGCCTCAAGCCCCAACCCAGACTCATCATCCTTCTGCTTCATCTGTAAAATGTGGATAATAATTGTTTGTTTCACCAGGAGTGCCCATACTGACAACAAAAAATTTCAGATGATGTCGTATGATGTGTAGATATTGTAAGAGATGGAGTAATTGAAAGAAAAATAGCTGTAGTCTATGAATTGATCAGAAATCATCTTCAGTGTCAGTCAGAATATTGCAATGGTTCCAGCCATAGAGCAACAATTGCTGGAATAATGGCAGTAGATAACCTGGTTATGATTTTAAGAGAGTAAGAGATGAAGTCTGACTTATGTCACTTAGCATTGTTGTCTTTTGATGTTTTGGAGATTTGGGACAGGGAGTGAAATCTTCTCTTATTCCTAAGAAAATTATTCCAGAGAGAGCTATAATGGTGTAATGCATCCAGAGATAGCTCTCTGTCTTTCACAAGGCTGGCTATCACACTTAATTGGCTGTTCACAATCCATTTTACGTTTTTGTTGGAAGCCTTTTCTGGAGCTTTAGAGTGCCATGCCCAAACTTGAAGACATGTGCAGTTATAGTGACTTTATACTGAAATGATAGAAGACCTGTGACTGGTTATCTAGATTTTGTTTAAAAACAAAATCCAAAATCTTCACAGAAAAACTATTTCACAGCTCTGAGTTTCTCAGAAGATGGAATAAGTGCTCACAAATTTATATATGTGCATGTGTATACAGTTATGAAGGGCCTAAACTTCACATTTGTTATTGCTGTTGCACCAATTAACTTTTCCAGACTTCAGTTTTAATTTGTTAGAACAGCAAAGTGGCAGCGCATTCGGCTGTTACAGGTCCTCACCATCTGCTAGAACAGCAATGAACCAGCAGTGTAATCTTGCTGTGTTGACAACCGGCTTAGTTAGGACGATTTGGAAATTGGAGCACTGTTAAAATAAATATTCTGCTTCCCCTGGGCAACTTATTGAAATTCTTACCATCACTGGTGATTTATCCAGCATAAAGTTGGGATTGAGTTTTGTGTTGACGCTGCATGAATTAGCAGTGTTGCACTGCACTTCTTCAGGGTCCTGGCAGTGGCCTGGAGGTGAGATGAGAGGACCTTATCCGGGCTAGGGTAGTGCAAATGAGAAAGCAATATCTGTTTCTTCATTTAGACATTTGTTGAAGATACACTGTGGGTGAAAAAACCTGGGGTGGCTGACTCCCAAACAATAACATTTATCTTTAGTGTAATATGGGGAGGAGACCAAAGCTGAACAGATCTCTGCTGTAAAGAGTTGTATTGTGCAGTCTGGAAGGAACGAGAAGAATTAGATGTTGTTTAGTAAGCATTTTAGAGTTCACTAGAACACTGAAAAAAAGAGCCTGGAGTCTGGAGACTGGTCAGTGAAAGATAACTTAGGTAGAGATAAACAGGTTCTGTTGTAATTTGATACTGCGTTCTGAGAGGATGCTTTCAAATTACTTCAGAATTAAATCACTACAGAGAAAATTAAAAACTCATGAAGTGACTTGCTTAATTTTATCCAGTCATGTGTAACCTTCTAATTTAAGTAAACTCTGCTATGACATTTAATGTAAGACTGCAGATATGTGACACTGATGGGGCTGGTGAGGATTAACCACTTTGCCTACTACAGTATCCCAGTATGAAACCAAGGGATCTTTTTCTTTTGCATTCCATTACATTTTACAAACATCAATAGCTTTTACAATCATTCCAGTTCATGTCACAGAAGAGCTTCCCACTGTGCAAACAACAAAATGGATCTGACATTTGAAGTGAGCATGTTTCTCAAGCTATTGTGTCTGAATCTGAACAACCCTAAGGTGCTATGGGTCAGCATATTGGCATGCTGGCAATAGAAACAAGGGTTTACAGCTCATCAGGACTTTAGACAGGGCTTGCTGTAGGGCAGGATGCACTTCCGCCTCAAAATATGGATGTGTGACACAGCACTAATAATAAAATTCCAGATAGTATTCATGATTATTCATGCATTTAAACAAATTTTCACATTGAATCTCTTCTTTTGTACCTTAATTTTCTTAGCACATGTATCATGATTAAAGATTTTACTGACCTGGCCATCCCAGAAAGCAAATGTTAAGCTTGTGTGTTTTGAACTCTTTTACAGCAACTTTCAGCATTGTTTTCTATCAGCATTTGAAGCAGGAGCTTCTTTTATAATGTTTGGATATTTTTCCAATTAAGTAAGGAAGGAGTGTCAGCCTTACTTTTTCTGTATAAACAGTAGATTGGACTTCAACGATATGATGTGTCAGAAGTTGTTTGGTAGCAACAAATAAAAATAAACCAGTCGATAGTTAAAGGAGCTTAAAATAAAAGAAAGTATTTGGCATCACTGAAAAGGTCCCTTGGAACAGAGGCTATTGGCTAAAGGACCAAATGATTAATTAAGTTTTTATATTGCTTGTTGAGAATTGCCAGTGACCCAGTTGTGTCCTCAAAGGCTCAAGGAAGTGCCAGTGTGTTCACTGATTTCATTGGGCCAGTCACTGCTGAGGCTCCAGCATTCCCTGATCCAAATAGGGAGGCAGATCCCCAGAACTCCAGAGAGTGTTGGGCCCCAGTTACAGTGACTGTCACGAGATGGTGTTCAGTGTGTGCAGGGACCACGGGCACCCCTGTGGGAGCACAGATCTGTGTGCCAGGTGCCGCTGCACGCTGTGTGTAGGAGGACATTGTGCTTCACTATTAAGCAACATTTAAGACCTAGGTACACAGAGCTGGTTGTGTAACAGATGACTTGGTCTTTTCAAGTTTGCAGGTGTAGATAAAAAGGGGAAAAAATTAATTCTTGCAATTACTGGACTTCTCTGCATTGGTTCAAGGAACAAACTCTGGTATTTACTTCTCTGATTAGGAAGACATGACTGTGGTAAATGAAGAGGAAAATAAATTAAAAATTTCCATAATAAAATAAGTCTTGTCTTTGTGATTCAAGCTGCCCCATCCCCAGCTTGATAATGTTGTTTGCCCATAGTTAAGGATACGTTAGAATGTAATTGTAACTGTTTGCCGTGGCTGGCTGTTAGAATGAGAGATCGCGCATTTGCATCTCATATAACCAGAAATTAAAAATGAAGGACTGACCACTTGACACCATTGTAGTTCTTGAAATAAAGCCTGTTGAGCTCAATTTGTTGTGGCTGCTGAATGACTCTGCTCACCAGTTTGAATACATGATGAAATTCCTATTAGAAGATGGCACAATTGATGGCATAATGAAAATGCCAGAAACAAAATAGAAATATTGCTCTGTTAACCCTTTTTTTCAGAGCAGAACTTTAAAATGGAGTTTTTGAAATGCACTTGTGACATTTGTTCTGACCTCTGGAAAGGTACTTTTTTTTGTCCCCTATACTGGAAGGTGATGAGAGCTGTGATATTTCAGTCTTTCAACAAGGTACTCAGAATCATACACTGTATTCTCTGGATGAATTGTTTCTGTACTCCAGAGAAACTGCTGTTTCCCCTCAGAGCTGTATAAAAAAGGAAAATGAATGGTGATGGTAAGGCAGTGATAAAATGCATTGCAGGCAATTACAGGCAGGAAATACTGAGCTTCCACGATCGTAGAAGGCATACTCAGAGAAGAACCCTTAACTTTACATCTGTTTGGAAACTATGTAAGCTCACACACATTTTTGAATTCTCAACCTGTCCCCTCCCCAAGGCTCTAATTATTCTGTGAGCCTCTTAATTCTTGCTCTGGGATGAATTACCATTTATGTGCCTGTATCAAAGCTTAGGTCCCTGTATGCAGGAATGCAGCTTTGAAAATGATGGGCTAGGGGTTTTTCTATCAACTACTTTAATTTTTCTACAGAGCCACATTTATTATTCATCAAAATAAAACATAATCAAAAGTAGTATTTAAAAGTGTCAGTCAACAGACCTAATGTTGCAAAAGGTGATCCTCTTTTCCATTACAAATGTTTCTCCCTCTTCTTCCTATTTCTCAGAAAAGAATTCAGTGCAGATATGTAGAATAGAATTCTACTCTTGAGGTCTTTTGTGAAGACATCACTTTTTTCTTTCTTTATAACGTTAATTAAGTGAGTGTCCTATGTCCTCAGTGTGCCTAATGCATTAAAAAGCAGAGAATTTAATGCTGTAATTATGAAAGCTTAAAGGAAGAAGTCCTTTAAATGTACTTCAGATAGGTTATCAGCTTTACCTTTCCAAATACGTGCTATAATAGAAGCTGATTTCCTAAAGAGTTTTGTCACACACATATATCTGGTTGAGAGTGGCTCTTGCACACTAGGGTGTGAATGAATTATTTCCATTGCTCTAATGCATCCATTTTTTTCAGTATGGGCCTTAGGCTTTCCTTTCCCTGAAAGCATCATTTGGCTCCTGAATCAAAAACTCTGAAAAGAGACAATAATGAGTATTCACATTTGAAATGCAACAACCCACTGAGGTCAGAAAAGAGCTGCAGCAAAGTATTTCCTATCTCTTCTCTAAACAATGGGTATTGGAACGATTAATGAACTTGAATGTAATGAATAGAATTAAAAAATCATATCTTGATATTGAGAGGAATTAGATATTTTTGATGCTTTCAATAAATTCACTTATTTTTCTGTACATGCAAGACTTAACTGTCTTAGGTTTAAGTATTACGTATTTTTGGGGGGGTGATATATGCATGTATTTATTTAATGACTGTATGTTCACATTCATTGTCAATGACTGGAAGTCAATCAGAATGGCTCAGGCGATGCCAGTTGTTGTAAGGTTTCTTTACTGCAGTAAGGGAAGGGGGCTTTCAAACACACACACACAACCACTGGAGCACGATGTAGTCTAGAGAGAGAAATAGACCCCATGAGAGCCAAAAGAGGGCAAGAAGGCCCAGAGACAGTTTTGCATTTCCGTTCAGACAGTGCAGAATAGCAAAGAAGAAAACAAGAGTCAGGGAAATCTCCCTGGTAGTCAGTTAAAAATAAGTGAGGGCATCCTGCTGAACACTGTGAATTTTGGATCAGATTCGTTCCTGCTGTATTGGCCCCCGGAAGTAGTAAAACATTACAGAGCTTGGGGAAGGGGTGATGCTGTGGCACAAAGGAGTGAATTGTCCAGCTGCCAAGGCCATTTCTATTGGCAAGGGATCTAACCCTATGAAGAGTGGTTGTCATGGGGCTGTGACTTTGACACAATCTTCAATTTGTACTTGTATTGATTTTTCTCACGACTGGAGATGTGAATAAGTCCAATTTGAAAACTGGGCATGGAGACCTGTCTGCTGTAAGGCCTGCCCAGAAGGTCATTTCCCAAAGGCCAGAAATTATTCTCCAAACTGTAATGAAGAAAAATTATTACCATGTTCCTCAAAATATCAGAGAATAGTTGCTGGATACCTTGAATAGTGTTTCTTTTTATCTGAAGTTGTACTTTCTTTGAAGTCAGTGAAAAATGTTTCATTAATCAGGTTCTTAAGTTCCATTCCTCAAACCATTCAGGTGGCAGTGCATTTTAGACTGTATTGAGCCCTGAGATAAACATCGAGGTGCTCATGAATAAACAGGCTCCTGGGGAAATGAGTAGTGGAAGGCTTAGTGATGGTTCGTGCCAGCAGGATGCCTGTGAGATGGAGCATAGCATGGGAAAAAAACTTTGGAGAGGTCTTCCCCCTGGAGTTTTATGCCTGGGAAGAGTGCTACAGTTCCTGATCGAAGGCATGCGAGTGCTGGGCTTGGCAGGCTGCTGCAATGAGCTTCCTGAGATTACTCTGTCTCTCTGCCCAGTCACTGCAGCCACTGATACCTGAATCTTTTCTTCCCAACTGCTATTCAGCATTTACAGGGTTCCCCAGCCCTGTAAATGCAGCCCTACTTTACTAAGCAATTACTAATGCAGACTGAGGCTGACTTAGGTTATTTCTTGTCCATAAGTAAACTTTAGTCCCTGCTATAAAAACAGTTTTAAACAAAGAATTAATTTGGGTTAGTTTGTTGTCCTGTTTAGAAGTGGTTTTTAACATATGTTGTTTTCTTCTGAGGGATCCAGTATGCACTGGGAGGGGAGGACAAAGCTAACTTTCATGATTCCGATTTGGGTGTTAAGATTCATGACTTATTCATCTTGCTGGGCCACTGAAGACTGTAATTAAACCTGACAGCACTTTGCAGTGATTAAGTGATAAGCATTGCATGGCATGCATTAAAATGAATATTTTTATTTCTTCTCATTTTGAGATATTCCGGTCCCAGTATCTCTTTAAAAAAATAATTAAGAAAATGTAGATCTTGTGTGATTTTCTTCACCTCCTACTCGCATGTTTAAAAGAGCAGATAATACGCTTTTTGCACTTTAGAAATGGCTTTTTGTTCAGGTCAAAGTTAATCTTGCTGTAGTTAAAAATGGATTATCAGACATGGAGCCCTCCCCATCACTGGCTGGGAGTCAGTGCTCATCTGGCAAAACTCACCTTTTTTTTCCCCATGTATTTCTGCTGATCCCTTAGGGTCCTGTTCCTTGCTGTGTGCAGGAGCATGCCAATTTCAATTAACATTTCCTTTAAAACAAATGTTATCATCTGCTTTAGTGCTTGTGACTTTCCATTTCTAATGAGGATAACAGGGGAGTGCAGGCGGATGGCTTTGTTTGGTTCAGCATGATGTCACTGTGCTTTGGTGAACATCATTAACCATTATCCATCCGTGACATTTCTTCAGGTTCCTTGTGATTTTTAAAGGTCAAGAGAAGGCTTGAAGAGGGAATTCTCTGACATACGGACATTTCTTTTCCCATAACAGAATAAAAGCCCAAGTCCATTGCTGTTAAACTGTTGGGCTGCTTTCTCATTGTGACCACCAGCCCAAGGCTTTTGGAAAGTGCTTTGCAGTTGCGTGTCTGTAGAGATACTGGTTACATCTGTGTGAATAAATCATGTTGTTAGATTGCTGATTTTACCAGAGGAGAAGGCAGCAAGAAACAGTTGGGTTAGCAGAAAATACATTTTCCTCTGAAAACCCTCATTTAACTCTTTTAAGTCTTTAAAAATTAAGATATATACACATTTTAAAACAAAAATCCAAATGCTGTCTTTTGAGAATTTTAAGAATTCTAAGATTTTTAGTGCTTCTTAGATTTGTTGCTATGTGGAGTCTTGTTTTCTTCTTTTTCATCTCCCTCCCACCATTCCCCTTGCAATTTTGCCTATAATTGTTTGGCTCTTCCACTTCTGTCTTTTTTATGACTCTTTCACCAACCATCAAACACAGAGATGTCTTAAACAGTTGTTGTGACAGTCCAAATAACTCTGTGCCCACATGTTAAAAAGCTGGAAAAAAACAAGTCAGAAAAAGAAACAGTTCCTGGTCCAAAACAAGTAAGTACTGGGCTTCTTCCTTACTCTTCCATGACAATAAAGTTCCAATTCCTTTTTGGCCTGAAATGAAAGTAATATGTCTGGGGTAGTGAAAAATGGGAAAGCCAAGACTTTGTTTTATTTTTTTAAGAACATAAAGAAAATGGGGTGAGGGAGGCCACAGGCCGAAAGTACACACAGAGAACATTTTGGTCATATGTCGTGTGCCAAATAATCCCTTATTAGTGGTTCTTGTCAGTTGGTAGTTTTTCATGGTTATTTATGCTGCCAGAGCTCTATGGAGTGTAGTCAGCATCCAGGCAGATCCATGGTGCTGCATTAGGGACAATGCACCAGATATTTAAACTTATTGTTTGAATTGTTTCAGAAACAGAAATCGTGATTCTGCTGACCAGGAGCTCGGGAGCTGGCTTTGGATGATATCGCTGCTCTGCCCAGCCCTGGAACCTGTTTTAAATGGATGCAGTTTCCTGGTGCTTTGGAGAAGATTGCCTGAGCCTCCATAATAAATAAAACAGAGTAAAAATTTTGAAAATAAGGCAAAGTGACTAGAATTGAATCCATCTGAATTCACAGCTGTAGGTGGTCAAGGGGTGTATTTCTTGTTGGCTATTGAAAAAGGCTCAAGAGGTCTTAAGAAGCTTTCGAAGTGGTAACTCAAAACGTTGTGCAGGTATTCAGGCGTGTTTTTTGAAAAAAACTTCACTCTTCAGCTATATCTTTAGGCCCTTCTCAGTGTCTCACTGAATTTAATAAATAATTCTTAATATTTTGCTTTGTATTTTTTTTTTTACAAAATTAGTGTCTCTCTCCATTCAAGTATTCGTAACTCATTTATTCTAAATTCCTTTTCAGCTACTTGAAGAAAATTGTATTTTATGTCACATTTGGAACAAGAAATGTGGAGCACTGAGAAATGAAGGCTGTTATCTTATTCACATGACAAAGCCATATATTATTCATACTGTAATACCCAAACTGCAGGAATTGATAGATGGGGCTTATATAGTCAACTCTCAAGCAAACTAAAAATATATTTTTTGAAATAAACTGCTTTTTGAGTGGTTAATTCAAAATCAGATGGATTACTGCAAGATACTCTATGTGATTATTTTAACTGTAGGGACTCAAACTACCTACATATATTTTCTCACTGAGACTGGAAGGTCTTAATGCATTTATTTTTCCTTCTGCTCGAGTGACTTAAAATCTGAAAAAGGGACCAGTGGATCAATAATTTAGTGCAGTCAGATGAAAAGTGTCTTAACCTGTTGGTTCAATTGTAGGATATTATGGAGTCTTACATACTGAACAACTGCATTTAGATTGTATAATCTGAATTCAAAATAACATCTAGTGGAAGGAAAATTGGCCTTTGTGAAGGAAGTGAACATCTGTGTCTGCTCCTTTTATATTGTGTAGAAAGGTCTGATCAGCATAAAATAATACTGTGGGATTATTCCTCACTCGTCCCTCACCCCACTGTGTTAAGGCTACAGTGAGAAGAGTTTAAGTTAAAAACACAAGGATCTTAAATTATGGCTGTCACAGAGATAGTTATGGGAAACAATATCCCAAATCAGTCTGACTAGATCTCCTAAAATATTTTCAGTCAATGACTTTACTAGTGATTTAGAAAGAGATTAAGAAAAGTCACTGATGCTACTGCAATAATGTACCAGGTAGAGTGTAATGAATTTCCTATTTCCTGTGACATACATCTTGTCTCATATTCGCAGTGGTGACTTGGTACCTTTGGTAGCAAAAGGTTGCTTGTATCTTCCGAGATGGCTGAGGCTGCCTGTGTGTTGAAGTTGTTCTTCTTATTCACAAGCAGACCACTTGTGCACGTGTCACAGAGATCAGGTAGTGATTGCTTTTTTTGATCCATTAGGAAATCCATTCCAGATTTTTCTTGTTTTTTCTCTGCAGCTACAGAAAAGAGCAATCAAGAACTGGTCAAGTTTTTGTTTTCTAAAAACAAATTGTTTAAAACCACTGTTTTATTTAAGTGTTAGAATATGGTATCCTTAATAAAGGACTGCCTACTTCTGGATCTATTTATAAAAGGAAAACAAGGAGATTATTTCCTTCTCTTCTTAGTTTTAATTTAAATTTACATTAAAATTTCTAATCTGCATTGTCATTTGGAAATGACAGCAAATTTGGAAACACACTATTCATGTTTCAGGAATGCCCTTCTTAGTATCTGCCACTTGCCAGGGTCGTATTGTGGTGGGGTTTGAATAAATTGAATAAATTTCTTGTGAAGGGCAAAAGTAATAAGAACGGTTCTCACTGAAACTTCTGTAAAACTTCTGCTTGTTTCAGTGATGGAACATTTAACTACTGGTTTAATACAGATGATATTCATATGTAATTTGATCAACCATAGCAGCCGAGGAGATGACAAGGGTTTTGTACAAACCAGTATTGATCTGTTCAGCATTTGCTTTTAAGATCCTGTGTTAACTTCGATTAGAGCTGTTAAATTCTCACTCCCCTTTGATCTCTTCTTTCTCAAGTGGAGAACACCTTTCTTATTTCTTAATTCTCAGAAAACTATCTAGCCCAAAAGATGTAACTTGTAAAAAATCATAGCATATACTGTGTTTTCTTAGCATTAAACTCAGAGATGAACATGACCGAAAATCAATACTGTGCTTGGCCTGCAGCCTCGTCATTTATTGATTTACATGTCGTTTGTCTCCATAGAAAATGCAATTATTGCTTAAATACAATACAGTATTTTGCTAATCGGATACAAATGTCACCACTGAGTAAAAAAGGTCACACTTGCATGTAAATGATTGTCAGCCCAATCCTGTGCTTGTTGCTGCTGTTATTTTGAAGAGGCTGTCAAGAATCAGGAGGCCTAGGTGTAATTCTGCTGACATTAATGGGGGTTCAGCTGTTAAGTGGCACCAGTAGTTCCAGGTCTCTGGACTTACGCAGGTGCTTTGTGCTTCTTTAGTTTCACAGAGCTCAGTCGGGTGGGATTTTTTTTTTCTTTATAGCTTTGGAGCTATTGAGAAAAGTCTTCACATAGGAGAAATAAAGGACAAAAAGAAGCAGGAATTCAAGAAAGATTGCTGAATTTGCTGGAAGAGCTTAATGCCCAGTGCCATGCAGGGAAAAAAACTTTCACCTCTGTTATAGTAGGATGTGGAATGGCCTTAACTCTTTAACATGATAACATGATTATCATTTGATAAATGTGTTTGTGCCCAGGTCTGGCACACCGTGTTTAATAGGGGAACTTAGATACTTATGAAATACATGTACCATCTTCTAATAAAGGAGAATGACCCAATTCACTTTAAAACTTTGGGTTTCCTGACTGAAATTTCCCTTTGTGAATAAGAAGAATATTGACATTAATAGCAGGGGCTTTTATATAAAGCTTTAGGAATATTCTCCTGTTTGCATGAAGATACTTTTCCCCAGTGTGGCTTATCTGAATAATCAGAAATTTAAAGCTTTGTAATTTAATGTACCTATTTTAATATTAATTTACATTTTGAAGGACTAGGATTTAATACTCTTGGAGGTCTGTCTGTTTGTTGTCCATGCTGGTTAAAGATTCAATATCTACATGTTAAAAAGCACTGAAAGTTGATATTTTTTGTTTCCTAGCATCACTAGCTTAGCTACATTGTTCTGAAGAAAACTCTTGACTAATCAAGAGTCAGGAAAATCAGTGTTGTTGGTAACCATGACTTTCTTTTCTTCTCTTGGCCAACTTCCAGGATCCCCTTGGCTAAAATAATTTAGTCTGTATCATGAGTAATACTGGACTTTGTACTTCTGACTGGCCTTCTGTGCAGGGGGTGTTACCTTAGATCAGTCAGTATTTTACTGATCCAGTGACAGTGTAGTCCGTGGTCAAGTCCATTTTCGTGGGACCTTCAGCCCAATCCCCTTTGTTCCTCTGCACTTCCTGTTCCTGGTCATGGTCAAAACAGTGCCAGGATCCCTGCAGGGCAGCAGATCTGAAACCCTCCCAGCAGGCTCAGGAACATGGGGTTGAGCTCCAGCTGCAGCATTTGGAATGTCAGTGGGGTGTTTTCCTTTTATTGTCTTTCTCAAAGTTGTTTGATAGGTGTACATTTGAGATTTCACTACTGAAATAAGATGTGAACTTCTATATGGAAATAATAAATATGCAAAAAGATAAATTGATGAGCAGTTAATAGAATCTTCAGATAATTTCAGTGTTCTGACTATCTGGGCCTTTGAGGGTAAGTTTATCAGTATTCAGCACTCTCTTCTGTGGAGGTGCCCCCCCC
>VYXC01014067.1:0-10024 GCA_013397175.1 Platysteira castanea
GTTATTGACCACCTCTCTCATGTGTAAGGATGGATGCGATGGATCCGTGTGGAGAATTCCATGGAAAATACCGGCATGGAGCACTGATATGGCTTGCGGACAGCACAAGGGTGCAAAACAGCCCCTTGTTACACGGTGTCTGGGCAAGATTTAATCTGGTAACAGAAACCTCGGTGTTGTGGTCCTTAAAAATAATCATGTTGCTGAGTGACAAAAGACAAGATACTTTGCTCTCCAACATTCATTTTAATGATGCTAATACTGGCTTGGCATCTAGCTGATCAAGTAATGATCTGATGGATTTATTACATTCGACTTTATACAAATTGTTTTAGAGATTTATGCTTCCTTCCACCTGCCCGAGTCCACCCCTGGAACACTGACATATTTTGGGTGTATTTCTTGGCTCAAACTTACATAGTTGGGTTCATTTCAAATTACAAAGCTGGAAAGTGTTTTTAAAATCTAATTTATTGTCCACTACCTGCACTGCCAATTTTCTTTTTGGACTCCACTTGGGACACTGTGTCTCATCCACATCCACATTGCCCAGGAGATATCAGTTCTTAAACAGAAATGCAGTAAAGAGCTTCATGTGCATGAGCTGGTCAATTGTCATGGTAGTAGGGTAGCATTTTAGTAAAATACCATATCCTGCCCTCATATTGCAACCCTACCATGTCTAAAGGTGTTCTGCCCTAGATTTTGAACAAGTCTCATTGTCTGCCATCCAACTAAGAGGAGAACTTAGGCTGCAGAAAGGGAAAGGCAGAGGAGCCCGATCTCCTCAGCAGATGTCATTAACCCCCTTGTTTTAACTGCCAGAATTACTGTTAAATATCCACACTGTTTCTAATTCCGTTGGGATATCACCATATCTGTACATCAGTTTGGATTTAGAAAATAGGTGAAGCAGAAGAGCTGGGTTCTCCTTCTGACAGCTCAGTTCTGTACTATGTTCAAATCACAAGGTGTGGCTGATTCTCCTTGCATCTTCTCTGCAGGATGGTGTGGAACAGCTGATCCACACACTGGGAGAGGAAATGGGTCATTAAGGGTCTCATCTCATGTACATGAGTGCTCCCCTTTCCTTTCAGAATGTGAATGCTGGCTCTGGGTCTCCCACACAATATCCCAAATTTAACCAGCCAGATGAGCTGCTTGGCTGGATCATGAGCCTCTCTCAGCTGCCCAACACGTTCAACAATAGCATCAGTTTACGGGTATACAGGTCTATAATTTACTTTTTCCAAATAAAGATTTTGGAGTGTTTGCAAGCAAAGAAGCTGGCTCTTTAAAGCATTTGGGACAGATACAGTTTTCCTCATAATTTAGGTGAAGGCTCAAGTTAGATTAGTTCCCTTTAAGAAGGCCCTTAAATACATATTTTGCTAGAAGCAGCCATGTGATACAAGATCACGTACTGGTTTTTTTATTCTCTGTTGCTCTGTAACAGACTCATGTAAATAGGAATGTCTACCAGCAGAATGAAATAGTAGCATAAAAATGCAGCTGCACCAAAACTGTTATCAAATGGTAAGAAAAAAACTGAAGTGGCAGATGAAAGGAGAAGAGAGAGAGAAAAACTGTGCAGTTTCAGTGATAACACCTCAGTACCCATTTTTGATGTCTCAGGTAGAAAAAGAAATACATACCTGTTCAGAAGAACACATATTTTGTTTTTCTTTGAGTTGGTGAAGTCTTCAGAGTGAAAGTGATGATTCCTTCCTACCTTTGATATTTTTATCAAGAGAAATCATAGTGCACCAGTCCTTTGTAACAGCCAAATTATGAATCACTCCTTGAACTTGACAGCTGCTCCTGGTTATAACCTCACTTAAGTAGAATGAGCAGCAGCAGACCTGCAACCATACAAAGCAAAGGCTTATTCCTAGTATTCAATTAATAGGTTGTTCGAAAGTGTAACAGAATGAATTGCTCTGTGATTTTCCCTAAGCAGGTCCCCAGTATGGCACTCAACATGTTTTGACATCTCACCATGCATTAAATTGGTTACCATCTGTTTGACATTATTTTATTATAAGAGTAGGGGTTTCCCTTTATTTCCTTGGCCCAAATTCTCGTCCCTCATGCTGTTGCACTGTGCTCCAAGGTGACTGTGTTCCCATTGCTTCTCACTTCAGGCTTGCCTGAGGTCTAAGATACCACATAAATGTAAAAGTAAATGACCAGGCAGGCAGGTACACCTCCTTTTTGCCGAGAACCTGGTGCTCAGATCCTCATCCTAAATAACCTCACCATATTTTAATGGGCAGAGAGCTGCCAAGTTCCCCCCAACACCATCTGGCTGTGAACTTCTGTATTTACAACAGCATTACTCAGAAGTATCTTCATCTGGGGAGCAGTGAGACACTCGTGGCTGCTCCCAAGGTGCTAATGAATTTATATATGGTTAGAAAGCAATAAACAGGGCTTGTACTATCAGAATGCTAAGAGCTAAATATGACCAAAAGCCTACTTTTTTGTTCTACCTTGCAAATCTCTCCAGCTCTGTTCTTTCCAAATTGTAATGCTGTTCATGCAGATGGGTCTGCAGGCAAGGCTTCCAGGGGATGTTGACCCCAGATATAAATCATGCTCTTCAGCAAGGCCTTTATCATAGCTAATCTATATGCTAATCTATAATCTATAATCTGTAATTCTATACGAAAACAAAACACGAGCTTTATCAGCTCTATCCCTTCCTCTAACTCACCAATACTTAGAAGATCTTGTAATAAACCAATTTCTTTCTTCAGCCCAAACCCTGATCACACCTGGGTTACCATTTTCTGTTTTAAAATAAAGGGTTTAACTTGGCTGACCCCAGTATTATCATAAACCCTTGTAGCTCTCACCTTTGCTTAATGGGACCTAAATAATCCTTAGAGCCCTGACACATTTTGTTTCACTTTCTTTCCCCAAACTATCACAAAGTATCCAACCTGACATAATAGTAATACACACTACAGGGGACAGGAGTATTTGCACAATACATATTTGGGAAGAAGAGTTATGGAAGAGGGAAGTAAATTCCTTATCAAAGATACGAAGGCAGAGATAAATAATCACCAGGAAAACAATTACATTGTCTTTCCTTCTGCAGTATTTTTAATTTCCTCCTGGGAATTTTTGGAAAAAGACCACTATGCTATCATCCTCCTGGGATAAGCAAAAAGGAAATGAAACTTTAAAAGACCTGAAAGGCTATTTGGTGTTTCTTCCATAGACTTTCACTAGAAGGTAGGCACAGAGATAATGTTCTTCAAGGTTATTTTGATTGAAATATTAAAGGCCTTTTTTGTTTGTATTAGCAGTATCCTAATAATTGTATTATACAAGTGCTAATGTTCACTGGGGTTTTTAATGTATTGCTTCTATTTTCTTTGTATTTACAAAAGTAAAATCCATTAAAATAGTTTTTAAAACACATAGCCTTCCTATTAGATACATAGTTGTCATCTATCTTTTGATTTATTCATAAAGATGCAAGCAGACATATGTGAGGCTGCTCTTCAGACCAAATCCCAGTTCTGAGGATTCCTCATTCCAGCACACACTGCTCAGTTCTGACCACACTCTTCTAACAAACAGCCATATGTTGAATTTCCCAGTAAGCCAAAACATAATCATAATACGTTTCTGGTGTGACCAAAATAAAATAGTAACAGAATTGGGTCACTAAGAATCCCTCTTTATGAGCAAACTGAGCATTTAACCACATGAAAGTGAAGCACTTTTTTTTTAATCCTAATTGTCTTCTTCATTTTTTAAATATTTTGCCTAAAACAAATCCCTCATTATTTTCCAGAGAAATAGTTTATTAACTTGTAGATGCAGTGAAAAGCAAATGATGTTTTATATATCTCAACTTTAGGCTTCCTTTGTGCTACCACAGGAACACCCCTGATTCCACAAAAATTATTTTATAGAAAGCAATTTATTAAACCGCACAATCTGTCAAGACACATGAAGGTGTTCACATTAACATCTCCTGGAGCAGGTGAAAACTAAATTTGTCATGATTTAATGGGAATTACATGTTGCAGAGCAATAGGTGACAGAAGTTTAATTAAAGCAAAACTGAAAAAGTATCTGAGCCATTATAAAAAATGTTTTGTTTTAAATGTCCTGAAGAACTACTTGCATGTTTTCATTGATGGGGAAGGGAAGGCAACTCTGGTTTACAAGATAAAACCTAGAACAGGACAGGTGCTGCTTATCAGATGGAAACTGCATCTAACATAACACTGAATTACTTTGGAATTTAGATAGAATAATCATGTAAAAAATTGGCCATATCCAATTATATTTTACTTAGATTCCAAAAGAAAAAAAGAACAGAGACACCTTTATGGTGCAGATACAGAATTCTTTTGAGAGCACAATTAAAATTTATTATTAAAATTTAATCATATGTGGGTCCTAGGGTGAATGAATTCTAGATGTTCACAGCAGGACTCTGTGCCTTAACAGATCCACAGAAAACACACCCTTTCCTTAACTACAGAAATAATTTGCTTGATTGTGGGATTGGGCATCAGTGCCCAGATATTTTGTTAGAAAAACAAATCCCATCAGACTGAAGTATCAAAATTAAGTATGAAAATAAATTAAATAAAATATGTCTGTTAAAATGATGTCAGCTTTTACAAGAAAAACAAACCCACTCTTTACTAATGCTGATGATTTAAGATACAGAGGTAGACTTGGATACTTTTTTTAATTGAACTGGAAAGAAAGTCTGTCTTTTTGCTTTGATGATTTATTCCAAAAATGCCAGTATCCAATAATGTGTGCTCTGCAGCTCTATAGCATGTGTGAGCAGTGTGAATAGGGTAAAAAAGAACAGTAGTAGCACTTTGTGCAGAGTATAAATAAAAGCATCAGATGAGGCAGTGACAGTTTTAATGTCAAAAGACTCTTCCAGGTAAGACTAAAAGAAATTTAGATTTGATTGCCTGCCTATTTTTTAATCTGGAATCATGATTTTGGTACTTTACGGATTTTAGATGTTCTTCCATAAAGAACTCAGCAATGACAGCCTACATGTTACTTTATTTAATTCTTCTAGAATTAGTTCTATAATGTTTGTTTGGAGGCCAAGAAATATTTTACAGTGACTATTATGGGGTTCTCATTTTTAAACAGCTTTTCCATGTTAAGAATTGTGATGAATAAGTGATTAAGAAATAACACTGACAAACACTGAAGTAATTTAAGGTTCATAAAGGAAGTGAATGACAATTTCTGGCTGCTTTGGAGGTCACTGCATGGTCAAACTACTTTTTTTGGAGTCCTCTTCACCGTTTCTTATGGTGATTGGCCTGACTCACATTGTTTTCTCGTACTTTTAGATTTCCTTTACTACCTGGAAAGAAAAGGCAACAAACCCAGCATATTCTTTCTCAAAAAAAAAGTTGGGAAGGTGGGAAGTTGTTGCAATGGTGCAATGTTCATGGTCTGCCAAGGAATTGCATTTAGCCATTTTTAGCCAAAGGCTGGATACAAAAATACAAGTCTTGAAAGAGGAATAGAAACTCCATGTGAAAGAGTTTCTATAGAATAAACATTACCTGAATAAAAAATGGCTCTGGGCTACCTTTTTTTCCCCTGCATTTTTAAAGTGTACTGCAGGTCGACTTTTGTTTTAAAAATAACTTTTTAATAAAAGGTGGAGTTTATGCTACTATTTCAAATTCTTCTATAATTGAATTAATTAAGTACTAAGGTAGAATATTTTCTATTTTCTGCTCTTCCCACCACTTAGCTCTCCAGTTTTTCTCAGAGCAATGGATCTTGTGCATTGCTTCTCCAAAATCTGAAATGAATCAGATGCAGCATTAATGAATTGTGCCAGTGGATGAGAACAATTAATAGCAGTTAGACCCTTGGAAACAAGGGGAGAGGTGCAGACTTGTTGGTGCACCCCACACACTACATCTTAAACCTTTTAAGCATGAAGCAGAAAGTAGTCAGCTTTTCATATCAAAGAGTTGTCCAAAAAAGCCTAATAGCCAACCTCAAAATGACCAAAAAAAAAAAAATCTATCTTAAGTAATTGTTATTCGTTAGCAACCTTTCTAAAGCAGAATACCAGTTACCACTTAAAATCCTCCAGAACACAACATTTTAAAGCAATGGACGAGGCTGGGTTCTGCATCAACTTATTCCACTATGAACAGATACTACAAAATAAAGATTATTTAGAATGCAAGATGCTGGAATAAAAGAGATTTGTACACAGGCTGCATAGTTTGTTGCACCTTTGTCCTCTCTGTGTTCCTCTGGCTTTCATTCTGATGCCTTTCAGTATCCCAGGCTCAAAAGATGATATATCATCTAGTTCCCGTGAATAAGAACTGCTACTTCTCTCTTTGAAAAGGGCTCTTTAAATCCTACTGGTTTTCTGGAATTGAGCTCCAAACTGAGCCAGAGGCACAGCCAGGCAATGCTGGCAGTGGTGTTCAACAGCAGTGTAGAGTCTGCAAAAGTCTTCCCCCTTATATGTAGCCCCTTGGGGCAAAAAATTATATTCCCCATTCAGAAATATCCAATAAAAAGGCTGATACAAGGTATTTATAAACAGTGAAGGTGCAGGACCAAGGCTGTCTCCCCCTGTCACTGCCTGCCCAGCTGTGGTAAGAGAGAAGGACACACAGCCCCCACTTCATCATTCAACAGTACCAACACAGCAGAAAATGGCAACGGCTAAATAGCAGTTTTCTTTTCATTCCTACCAAAACAATTTCCAACGGCCATTTCTGCCCAAGCTGCATATAAATCATAGGTTGTTAGTGGATTGCTGCTCTCTGGCTTCATCTGCAGAGTGCTCCATGCCAAAACCACGGCTCTGCGGGACCTCAGTCATAAAGAAGAAAATGATCAATAAGCCCAGGCAGCTTGTGACGTTCAGTGACAGATTTTCACTGCCTCTATGGCTGTATTTTAATTTAGACAAAAATAGTTAACAGCGCAGTTGCAAGGGAAAAGAAGTCATCTGCTTCTTATCTAATGTGTAATTCAGAAATTCCTATAATTGATCTTCATTGACAGTTTTTGCAAGCTCACTCACCCACACTGCACATATTGTGCTTCCTGACATAATTCCCAACATAGATGATGATATTTCAACAGAGGAAGCTTGTTAAATCAGGTCAAACAAAATAAAGAATCAGAATGTGCTGCAAGTCCTTGCAGCTGTCTTTTCACCCTTCCCCCTTATCCCCACCAAAAAAACCACAAAACAACAACAATAGAAAACACACAAAACAATACAAAACCAATTTCCAAATACTGGTATTTTTGTAATGGGCTAAAAATACAAAATTCGGCTTTGTTAAATGTTGATAGGCTTCTAAATTAAAATACATTATTTTCTCCAAAGATGTTGGACTATTACTGTTGATCAGACATAACTGCCAGTCTTTATTGCTTCCACATGGTTTAATTTTCCCTGGAAGTGCCATATATATTGTAATGATCTGCCAAATTAAAAGAATTCTAAATAGGTTCCCAACTGATGAGATGGTGTTTCTGAGATAGGACAATAAAGGGCATTTTCTCTCACAGACAAACACAAAAATTCAGGAGGTGATAATGGGCCCTCAGGTGTCTGAACGAGCAATACATAATTTCAGAGCAACACAAACAATAGATGCGTTTTTCATTCACAATGACTGTAAATAAAGAGGAATATGTTTCTGTTTTATAAACACGATCACTGGCCTAGGCAGCATTCTCCAACTGCTCAAACTACTCTTATTCTTCAAAGAACTGAGATAAAGAAAGGGTTCAACAGACTAACAACTAATAGATACAATTAATGGTAGCAGAAAGCCAGATAAAGTTCAATAGAAGCATGTTAGAATACTAGACACAAAAGGCTGGCACAGAGGAACCCCATTTTAATTTCTATTAATGCAACTCCAGCTTTTAAAACAAAACATTTGAAGTGCAGAGCGAGGCACTTTTCCATAGAGGTAGATTCCTTTATCCCAGATTCTTTTTCCAAGTCTAGGTTCTAATTCTATAGCAGTTGAGAGATGATTCCCATAAATCACCTCCCTCATCCACAGGCCTTTCCCCCATCGGCTGGGGATGGCTCTTAGGCTGGGCTGCTGAATGATTTTCCAATTTCTGGTGGCTAAAGCACTTCAGGTTATTTATGCTACACCTTATTGAGCTGATAAGTCATCAGGAGAGAAAGGGAAGCAACAATACCAAAAATCACAGTAAGCTCTTACCTTTCATGCCCACAGCAAGTTCCCAGGAGACCTGCACTGGACAGGGATGTTGGTGTGGTCCAAAAAGTGAGACAATATTCCCTGAGCTCTGCAGCCATATCATGTTATGTGCAAACATTGCCTCTTTCCTACTGAGTAAGTTCTGAACCACTCAACAAACAGAAACACTTGAAGGGCAAACCCATAAATATTTCATCTTGTTGTATATAGATTACTCCTGTGGAGTTAAATAACTAGAGTAAATCTGACACAGCTTGTCTTTTATACTGAATAGCACAAAACTGATCCAGGGAGTAGAAAGGATGTGGAATGGGAAGCCATACAGGCTCTTTTGCAAGGATATTCAGTAATGGAATGTTTGGAAGGTAGTTGCTTCCTTAGTTTTTGGCCTTCACTGAAATTTCTTCATTTAAATGTAAATTTGGGGAAGCAATATTCATCTGTCTATATGATGCCTTTATATGAAAACAGTGAGGGAATAGAAAAATTAATTAAATTCCTCACATAAGGCTACATCCTAAAAGAGGATGACCAAAATAGACAAAAACATGTTTGTTTAAACTAAGATATACTTTTAATAGCAAAGGGTTGCTGAAAGAAACCAGATACCCAAATAAGTGGCAAGCTAACCCACAGCACCAAAATCATGTACAAAATATGATTTTTGATGACTTTTCCCTTCCTGCTCAACATGGTTTAATTTGAATGATTTCGTATCATTCTAGGCAGGGAAAGGTGTAAAAGCTTTATAAAATAGCCTGATCTCCAAGAGAGAGGAGAATCACAGACCAAAGGGCATTCAGCCAAACCCAGAGCCTGAATTGCTGTGGAGTTTTACCAATCTCTACACCCAGGATGAAAGGCCATTGAGTAAGCAAAATATGCAACCAATCTTTATACTCTTTCTACAACAACATGTCAACATATTCACTGATCCCAGTGAACAGTATCTGGCTCCCTTTTTGTAACATCATTGCCTTCACGCACCCCATGGGAGAAGTTGGCTGTGAACTCACACTGAGGTTGCACTAAATGTTCCTAAATGTCATTCCCGCTGCAACGAGCTCACTCGGCCCCTGCAGGCATGGAATGCCATACAGCAAAATGCAAAAATGGGAAAAAAGAATAGGAGGCACTTTATTAAGGTAATGTTCATATCTAAATTTCACCCCCATATAGATCATGTGTGGGTGAATATTAGATTTAAGCAGTTAGCTTAATGCTGAATATTTTAGTGACAAATATGGTCTATGCACTTCCTAAAATGTCTGGAAGTATGCAAAGCAATAATATGGGAAAGGCAGAATAGAAAGAGGAAGGAAACTTTTAATCTTTAGATTTATTTTTAGGTGATCTATTGCATGAAGGTTTGGCTTTTCCTTAGAACACCCACACCCATGCAGCAGAGCAAAGATTCTGATGAATGTGATACCCAGAGTATCACAGCTTTCTCCATGGTTGTTTTTTTCATGTAACATAGTCAGTTAATTAGATCTCCTCTGATCAATCATTGAATTACCACTTCAAAATGATATGATGAGACTGCCTCACAGCAATTAAACGCTTTGATTTTTCTGTCCTAACACATTTACAGCTGATGTCAACTAGGTCCTCCTAGCAGGGATAAAGAAATACTTTTTAAAATTACAAGCACATTTATCTGACACTTTAAAATCTAACCAGTAAAATTGCTGTAATACGGATTCATTCTCTCCATTGGTCCTTTCTAGTAATTAAGACCAGTCTCTTTCATGTTTTCCATGTGTCTTGGTTTGAAA
>VYXC01014169.1:0-18996 GCA_013397175.1 Platysteira castanea
GGCCCTTCGGCAGCGCCTGTGTCCGCCTTTCCCGTGGAGCGGGATCCCCCCGGGAGAGCCGCGCTCTCACTGCTCCACAGCGTGCCCATTGCCCTCGTGCTGTGTATGTCCAGCGCGGCACATCACGGCAGAAATTAAACACCCCAGAGGGCGAGAATTGGACCCACAAGTGTGTGACCCGGCGGTGCGCGGGCCGTGAGGATGAGGCTGCACTCGCAGGTGCAGCCCCCGAGCCCTGCGTGGGGGTAGTTCCGAGGGGCTTTGCCTCCGCCCAGCAGGGTCCTGCTGGCTGTGAGAGGGAGGGCAGGTACGGCTGCTCTTCTGAAATCCACTGTGCCGGTGAGTCTGCAAGCACTCGCTGCTTGGGGGGTGAAAGATGAAAGCAAATAGGGATGCAGGATTTCCCTTTTCAGTTACATGTGAGTTGTGGAGTCCAGAGCTAGTAATTTTCCAAGGAGAGAGTTAAGTTGTAGTGGTGTTGGGCAAAAATAATGACTTTTACTTGTGCTTCCTTCCTCCCCCAGCCCTGCAGAGCTATACACCCGTCGGGTAGGATGTGTCTTACTGAGCAATGCTGTCCAACGTGTAAAGTGGGGAAATGCTGTTATCATTTGAGCAAAGATTATTGCAGGGTATATGTGGGAGGGACTGTAATCTAGTGGTTAGAGCATGGGAATACAGTTCTGGTTGTTTAAGTTCTGAACTGTGACTCACCGTGTGTGTGTGTGGTTTCAGCAAATCATTTATGGCCTCACAAAGCAGATTTTTTCCATTAATTTAAATGAACTGTAGATTAAACTAGTCTTCAGTGGCAGAAGAATCAGCCATTCTGTGATTCAAAACTAAGATCACCTATCTACCCACATAGGTGTTTCAATAGTTATATAAACACCGAATGCCCTGGAATAGTACGAAGGGTAAATTATTGATAGCAGAAAAGTGTTTAGAGACACTTGCCTTAAACACAGTGCCAAAGTGAGCAGCGTTCTCTAATCCTAACCCTAACTGTAGGCTGAGCCCTCAGTCATGTCTTAGACAAAACAGTTCTCACGGCACTGAGCTTTTTGCAGTCTCTGCGTGCTTTTTGCAGACTGCCTTTTGCTTTGGCAGCCCCCTCCTAGCCCTTCCCAGCTGCAGATCTGCATTTTCTGTTCCTTTCAAACCCTTACCCTGGCACACAGCTGAGCCTTCGAAAAGTCCCTAAGTCATTGCCCAGATGAAAAAAGTTCTGAGAGCAGCATGTGCAGGAATGTGTGCCTTCGCACCAGGGTCAAAGCCTCAGTCCCGCAGTGCTCCAGTCTCACACGTGTCCCCGTGCATTGCCTCTCTCTGCAGTATTTGGGCAGGTACCACACAAGCTGGGCGGTGGAAAGGGGTTTATGCACTGTCCGCTCCAAACATCACCGGACAGTGGGAGCTGGAAGGGACCTCTGCGGGTTGTGTGGAGCAGCACACTGCTGGGAGCGCAGCTGCCGACCGGCTGTGGCAGCAGCAGCGCTGGGGCACACGCGGCTGAGTGTGGCAGGACCGTGGGCAGGGGCTGCTCTCACTCGCGGCATTTCCACCCATCTGCGGCATTTCCACTCATCTCCCTGCGTACAGGCACCCTGCCCCGAGACCAGCCCGGCATGGGCAAAGGTGATCAGCTGCCGCTCCGGGAGGCTGCTGTGGGTGTATGTACTCAGCGACATTCGTCCTCATGACTGCTGGCTGGTTTTTTGGTTTTCCCACTGAGCTTGTTCCTTTTATACGCAGCACTGCTGCAAGGCTGCCAAGCCTCTGCCCGTCCTGCCGCGCTGGTGCAGCCCTTCCTTCTCCACCCCTGCCCCTCGCCAGTGCCACACACCGGGCTGGGGACAGGGAGGGGGTGAGGCAGGGGGTTGGGCAGTGACTGAGAGGCTGAGCAAGTAATCACATGTTGGGGACGAAGGGAGTCGTTGTCTGCTAGCACTGTGTACAGAGTTGAGATTGCTCATGACCATAGCAAAGTCCTGCAGCAGGTTGAGGATGGTTAGAGGAATGTCACCATTTCTGTCTTTTATTTTCTATTGCTGCGACAAGTGAATTGCCCCTGAGGAGCTTTCCTCATTCACCCGCTTCAGGGGTTTGGAGGAAAGGAACACATTTTGACACTGACGTGGGGCAGTGAGAGATGCTTTGCTGGTAGGGGAAAGCAGGTGTTTTGCACTTACTGATTTGGATTGATTGGTTGAATTGGCTTTGACCCAATTCAGTGGTGAAAAGAATGGCAAATGCCTGAGTAAAGGGTGGAGAAACAGGCCCACTGCCCTCTCTTGGTGTAATAAAGTAAAAAATAATGTTGTATACATTGACATCTCTGGGTTTGATGTGTCTTTCTTCCCCTATAATGAAATCCATGTTTCTACACCTGAAATTGGATACAAACACCACAAAGTATCAGAGTTACAGTGTGGTTTGCTGTATCGTACCAGAGATAACTGCATTTTAAAGCCAAGACTTAGTAATAATAAGTGTATCACAAGAAACTTTGGAAGAACTAGAAAGTCTATTCAGGTATTTCCTTCCAGTCAATATGATATAATTATTATTTTATGGCACTACTTCTCAAACTTAGTCTGTGGATCCAAAGAGAGAAAATCAGCCCATATCTCAAAGAGTTACACCTTTGTTGGAAAACCAGCACATGCTCAGCTGATTGAACACCTGTATATCCAGAGTAACCCGGTCTGTGCATGTAGCCTGAAATAAAAATCAACTGTTTGGAATACAGATTTTTTAATGTCCTTTCCATTATTAGGCTGCTCCTCGGGTTACCCCTGGTGGGGCAAAGGCAATTTGTTTGCACTACCTTCACTGCCAAGCACTTTGCTAGAGACTCCCTGCTCTGTGCAGGAGCAATGGGCTGATGTCTTCAGGACCACGTGGGTATACCTCTTTAATTGGCAGGGAATCCTCACAAAGGAAATCTGATCCATTTACTCTCGGTAAGTGCAATTTTCTTAGTCTGACACTGTCCTATTTTACTGCAGTATTGCATCTGGCCTCTGATATTAGTAGTCAACCACAGAGAAAGACAGGTCTGGCAGAATGGAAGTCAGGCATTATATTATCCCATGAGTCACGTACATGCAGAGAACCAAACAAGTGTCAGCCAATGGCTTTGAGCCCAAAATATGTCAAAGAGGAGATGAGTATCTTCATTTGTATTAAGTAGATAGAAGGCTTGTTGCTGTTCCCATTAGACGAGCTGGAGTTCTGCCACTGGCTGCAGTGGGAACTGGATTGGGCCCCTGTGGTAGAAGCTGGCTCTGGCTGCCTGCACTGACTGCATTTTCTGTGTGGCAGGGCAGCTTGTATTTTATCAACAGCTCTTAGTCAACAGAGAGATTCAAGACCTCCCCTAGTTTTAGGCATTACTCTATTAGTTTGATGACTTGACTTCTGCAAAATGTGAGAAGGCTCAGTAGAAGGCAGCAATGGATGCTTTTCTGAGTGCAGCTTCACTGACAAGTAGAGAGGAATTAGCACAGAACCTTTTCTGAGAGGGGTTTTGTGATTTTTAGTTGTTTACATTTAAAATAAAGAACCACATTTAGGAATTAACCCCATTTTAGGCATTCAAACCACTTTCTCTGGCAAAATCGTTTTGGAGTCTGGGAGAGTCTTGGCTGAATAAATGCTTCAAAATGTTTCAGAACTTTCTTGAATACTGTGGAAATTTTGTGTCTCAGTTTTCTCGCTCTGGGTATTTGCTCCACGGCTCCTAATGCATCTGGCTGTGGACTTGCCTCAAGGACCAAATGAATCTTGAGCTGCTGTTACGTGTTAGGTCCACCATCTGATTTGTATTCAGGTCCCTCAGGGAGGGGAGACTGTGGATAACAGTAAGTGCACACAAACCAGCAACTCTGAGATCAGGGCTGAATGCCAGATCTGCTGTGGTCACTAAGTGTCACATATTCTTGCTCTTATAGACAAGCTTATAATCATTTCTGTCACAGAAGTTTCCCTTTGTTATATTGTTGTTTATACATTAGGGTTTAATTCGCTGTGGTGGAACCATGCTCAGTTTGGCGGACTGGGAATACATCTTCCCTAACTTTTTAAAAGTCATGTTCACATTTTTATTGATATGTCAGTTCAGTTAGAACACTGATGACAGGATCAGGCTGAAATGAATGTTGTTGATTCATAATTGTGCAAATTAGCGTTTAGACTTCTCATAAACTAATATAAAATTTGAAAGGCTATGTGCCAGTGCTGTTTGCTTCATTCCAGTCAGCAACCCTCCTGTGTTTACTGGAACTCATGTTAAATATAAAAAGAATGGGATTGCCAGACTTTTCATACCAAAAATTTCTTGACTTATCTTATTATTTGTTACAGAATTGGCTTATTCAAATTGTCTCTGGAGGCAAGGGGAGTTGCTGTTGACTGGAATAAAACTGGGATTTGATTCCCTAGACTGCAGTTTTAAGAATAACACTGTGTATGTGGTTTGCTAAGGGAGGAATGTGTGTAACAACTCTATTGGCAACATTCATTTTAAAAAGTCAGTCTGATTTCCCCAGAACAGCATCATTTTAAGTGAACATGTAACCAATGTAAATAAATAAAGCTCTAGGTGTAGTGCTTTCTGTTTGCATTGTGAGTAATAACATTTACAGATACCACATCAAGAATTCTGAGTTGATAAAAACAGTCTAAAGGCGGCCTTTGCTAAGGCAAATTCCAGGTAGGTGTTTCATGAGACCCATAGCAATATATAGGTCATTATATAATATGTGAAGAATGTCATTCGTATTTTCATCTCATGTAATATATTAGGTAATGGGATTACCAAGTGCTCTAGGAAATCTGATTTCTTAGCTATCAGTAATATAACTAACTTTTATTAGCTAATTTGTATATGGATGATCTCCTTAGAATTTTAAACAGCGGCAGATGTTTCTTGACATGCCTGATGTTCATCATTACTTTTTTTCAGTAGCTGGATGTATTCCTCAGTGTTACATCAGTGACCCGAATTATCCCTGCAAGAGCTCACGAGCAGCCAGCTAAAAGAGTTTTCATGTATTCATTCAGTAGAGGGATATTCACTCTTTCCCTTTCAGTGGCCAATAGAAGAAGATTTTAAGTAATGAGAACATTTTGGGGCTCAGCTGAAGAGTATGTATTTTTGTATTTGTGTTTTGTGCTCATAACTGAGCAATGGTTTTTAGAGGCTTGTGTACTTAAATGCAAGATGCCCGTTATGGAATACAGGTATCTTTTCTTTGATTTTGATGGGTGTTGCTGGTTGGCTTGGAGGAGCTTCCTGGAAGCACATGGAGTTGTGTCTGCCTTTTCTTTTTGGGTATGCTGTTAACAGAAGGGAACTTTACATATTGCTGTGCTTGGTCTGCCTTTGCAAATGCTGCAGCTGCCTGGGACAGAGGCTCTGCTGGTGCCCTGCCCCTGCTTGTTCTCACTGCGCAGGGACTGTGCTCAGGACTGACTGAGGAAACAGGGCTGAGCAAACCAGCACAGCAAGACCCCTCACACGAGTCTGGCAATGCTGTCTCCAGTGCTGCTGGGCGTGTAAAACCTTTGTGAATGGGAGCAGGTTTCCCTTCACAGCACGGTGTCATTACATTCACAGCACAGGTCCTTACAGGCCGGGGACGGGCAGCCACCAGCCAGCAGAAAGGTAAATAGGGTCACTGGAGACAAGGAGGGATGCATTCGGAGAAAATGTGATACTGAGGGGAGGCTGGAGAAGAGAGCAGAAAAAGGGCTGCAGTTAGGACGTGAGGCTGTTTGGGGTTTAATTCTGCCAGTGGCAAAATTAGTGTTGAGTTTAATTGGACTGGGAGAAAATGTTCAAGGACAAAAATCCAGGAAAGGGAGAAAAAGGGCCCAAGAGAGAGAAAATGGGCATCTGCTCTTGGAGGGCCAGCACTTGAAATGTTATCCAGCCAAAGCCTGGGCATGTTTGTGTGCTTGGTGATGGCGGGCAGGGTGTAGGCTATTTTTTTAGCTTTCATGCTATATAACATAATCTGTTTATTTAGAAAAGCATATTTTTGCCCCAGACAGAGTCATTTCCTGTGAAAAGCAAAGTGCTCTTGCTGGAAGGCTGCTGGGTATTGTGAAATGTGAGAACAACAAGAAAAGTTGTAGAAATTTTTTGAAAACATATGGGAGTCCTTCCCTCCATTTCTTTCATCAGCGAGTGTCCCACCCATAATTCCAGTGTGGTGGTAGAGCAGAGTAAGGTAATTCAAGTTTGGAGTGTGTTCACATCCTGAGCACTGCCTTGTGATGTCCAGTATGGATTATATCCTCCCAGTGGAGCAGGGAACACAGGGGTGGTATTTCCTCCACACATTAAACACATCCGACTGGCTAGAAGCTATCACATTAGCACATAACTCAAAACTGGGAAACTGGCTTTTATGGAAGATTTATCAGTAAATTGGGCTTCTTGTTACAGGGCTTAAAATGCAAAATATTCCTCTGATATTGCCATTTTGGCAAACCTGCCCCACAAGCCACTTTGAATCCCAACGATAGCATTTGCATGGCCGTGTGTGTGTGGTGCAGCTAGTTAGTATATATTGTTCATGTGAAAATTGTTCTTACAGGCTGAAATCCTGGCATATTGTTACACACACAAATGGAGCTGTTGTTGACATCTGTGTAAGCTCTTCTGATTTGTACACACAAAAACAAATTTTCAGGAAAATCGTGCAGTCTGATTAAAATGCAGGTCAAAAGATCAAAATATTTTCAAGCCAAGTTGTATTATCTGGGGATCAAAATATATAGGCTGTACTAGAGTTCCTTCTAAAATAAGCCTTATGTATTTCATGGGTGACTGCATTAGTAGAGCCTATAATCCGTTGGCAGTTATTACTTATAGACCTCTGTAATTTCAGTAATTTTATGTAGTAATAAATGGCTCATAGGCAGCTCCTTCTTCTTTGCCAAAGCAATCATGCTGACTTTAGAATCAGGAACGGAGAGGAGAGGGTCGGAGAGGAGAGGAGAGGAGAGGAGAGAAAAAAGAAGAGAAAAGGAAAAGAAAAAACAAAAGAAAAGAGAACAATAAAATTTTTTTTCAAGATTTTCGTCTCATTCCTTTAGCTTAGTGCACTTGAGCTTGGTTTTGAAATTTTGCCTGTGTTCATGATTTTTAATAAAAAAGGATATTTTCTTAGGCCAGGAAAACATGGTTTGCCTTGGGAACTGTGGTGTAAGCTGGCGATGTGGCGCAGATCCCCCTGCCCGGCAGGGCAGAGCTGTGCCCGTGAGCCGGGCGGTGCCCACGAACCTGCGCTGCCGCACGGCCCGGGCAGCCCCCGGGAGAACCAGCGTTCCTTCAGTCCCTGTGCTGGGATGGAGGACTCACCTGGGCGAGGAGAGCCCAGGATCTCCAGGGCAGTTCTTGTTCAGCGGTGTGCAGGAGTCGCTGGCAGTCTGGGGGAGTGTGCCAGACACCGGCCAGGGGCGTAGAAAAGAGTAACAAGCCCAGACTACCTTAACTGTGAGAGAGTGACTCAGCTGTTTCTTCAAAGTTTTGAGTTTCAGCAGAATATTTTCCCACTATGCTGACAGCTTTTCCACCCACATATTGTATACGTGGCTTTGTGCCACGGAGGTATTTTAGGATTATGAAGCCTAGTGTAAAATTATAAAGCTAGGTGTGAAAAAAAGGTGCCTTCTGGATCTTAAAATGTACAGATTGTGTGTAGAATGTAGGGAGTAGGCATGCCTTTGAAAAACTCAGGACTTAGGGAGGTATATCCCCATCTATCATTTATCTGGTGTTATTTATTCACCAGAACCTAGTCAATTATGTTTTCAGACAAGCTGTATCAACAGAAATAGAATTAGTGAAAAATCACCCCAAAGTCATGGCATTGTTTTTATCATGGGGCAGAGTCGTTCACATACTGGGTATATTCTAGTCAATTTGTGGTCCTGTAACTGCAAGGCATTCCCTAACAGTCCTGCAGGGAAAAGAAGAGAGATATGAAGGGAATTAAGCCTAATAAAATAAAAAAGGTTTCTTAATCTGTCAAACGTATTGCAATATTGAATGAGTTACTGTACTCAGCTGAAGATGAAATTGGATGGAGTGTGCTTGCAATATTATTCCAGCACTCTGAACCATTACATACAAATCCATCCAGTCTGCTTTGAGCAAGTCATTTGTCAGTTCTTTCTGCAAGACTGTAACCCTTGCTGTCACTCTGTGACTGCTGCGTGAATCAGGCATGGGAGGATGGACTGAGGAGGACAATTGGGCGCTGGGGTTGTGCTTGGTCATGTATGTCTTCAAGCAAGATAGCTGTGGAATCCAAAGTTTTGCTCTATTGTCACAATGTTTTTTTTCATGCCAGAAATGCTGATCCAGCAGCAAAAGCCTCTATCAGGGGCCTCACCACATCATGGGACTGGAGAAGCAAAAGAGCAGAAATCCAGGGAAGTCATGCTGGTGACCAGTAACCACCAGTCAGTGGCAGATCATGTTGTAAGGCAGGCGGGGCTGTGGCTTCTTTTGGCTCTGTGTCAGTTGAAGGAGCAGTAATTCATGTGTGATGTCTGCAGCACTCCTCAGTTTTCTATGGTGTTTGGATTTGGGGGTTTGGGGTTGTGTTTTCTTTTGGTCCTTTATGAAGTTACTTCCAAAGAAAAGATATAATACAAAATGACAGCATATATTAAGCATAAAAGCATCACTGTCCTCTGGGAGTTGTCGGAAAAGAAAACGCAGAACCACTGGCACCCCATCCACTGTCAGAAGTGCCCACCGGCATGTCAGCAAATCTCTGAGATCATTGCTGGACAGACCTAAGAGAACCAAAAGGACGAGTGACTTTGTCCCTGGCTAGTAGGAAGACATCAGCCGGGGAAAAACCCACACTTTGTTTCACCATCAGGCTGCAAATAGACGAGAAAATACATCCTCCCAAAACCATGCCCTGGATGCTGATCGTATTTTCCCTGTGTCACAGTAGGGCAACTTGGTTTCATAAAGTAGTGCTCAGAGGAAGGGAACAGTCCTGCTCCATAGCTGGAGCCCAGGCTTGGCACAGTTCATCTCTCTAGGCTGAGTTTGGAGATTTGGGAGGCTGAAAGTCAAAGTGAAACTCAGTAGATGTGCCATGGGAACGAGAGCAAGCAGGAGGTTTGCAGGAGCTTTGCATGGATCTCCCTAGAGCTGGAGCTGCCAAGTTTCGTATGGTACTAAAAAAAAAAAGAAATACAGTCTCTGGAAAAAAAATCTGTCTGTGTTTTGAGGCAATGTAGGCACCTTAAACCACCTGATTCACTAGCAATAGTTACCTTCAAGGCATTTCAGCTGGCAGACACTTGTCCCAGGCGCCCTAGGCCATAAGGGTTGTTTTCAGTTTAATCTACATTTAAAGTGGCACCGTATGCAGACTGCTGAGTTCTCACATTCCTCAGTTGTCATGGTAATAGGATTGTGCAGTCTTATTGGCTAAAGTTTTCCAAGTGCCGTAAGTTAGGTTCCTAAACCCAGATTCAGATTCCGAAATCTGACAAATCCCACAGGAGGCAGTGGGAGTTGGCCGTGGTCTGCACCTCGGACAAGCCGGGCCATGGGGAGCACCAGCCACGCGTGGCTGCGGGCGTGCAGGCTGGCAGCTGTGGGCTGCCAGGGGAGCCGATTGAGCCCAGACTGCTCACAGGTACCCTCGGAGGTCGGGCAGGTCCAAGGGCAGGGTTCTGCCCAGTGAACCCGTTTGTGAGATGAAACTTCACCGGGTGGTGACCGTGTGCTGCAGGGCTCAGGGTGGCTGTGAAAGGGCAGCTGTTAAAGCAGATGTTCCCCTTCCTGTCGTGGCTGCTTTTTTATCCAGAATGATTGCCAATGCTGATATGGAGGCAGGGGGCAAGGTTAGTGCAAGTGGTAATTTTTTCAGAAATTTGGAAATGGAGGGCACTGAAAATGCAGCAAGTGGCAGAGAGCAGCAGCGTGCCTGGCGCTTCCAGGGGCTTCCTGTCTGTGCTACTTCTCCACCCGTGATCTAACACTGCATATTTTTACTCTACTACCTTCTTCTGCTATTTCTATTTGTAGCACCCTGCTAGACTTGTATCCAAGCCAATCCAAAATTATTCTGAAACTCACTGTGCTAGCAGCAACATGAAAGCAGAACTCTGCAGTGGCTTCAGCAAGCTATAGCAGGGTTTAACTAAAGTTAAGAGTGGTGTCAGTCACTTCAGCCTTTACACTGGAAATGGAAATACCATCTGCCATGAGAAACAGCTTGCAAAAATTGTGTCATGTTGCCCTTTTTCATGGGATTACTAACAGCACTTGCAGCTGATGCACTTTTATTGCTTTGTTTTATTAGGAAATTTTGCTTTCTTCTTGTTATTGTTATTATTGCAAGACAACACGTAAGGCCATGAAAGTACACTGTGCCTTCACCCAGATGAAGCAGAACTTAGTACAGTGTAAAGATTGTTTTGCTGCAGTATGAAAGTGTCAAGTAATTTTTTCTCCTTTTTTCTGTAAGGGGGGAGGAAAGAAATTTTCTAAGTGTACAGTCCCACCAAAAGACAAAAACATGGAAGAACCAAAACAAGTTCCCATAGAACATGTCCATTCACTAGCCAAAAACCTGTAAAGCTGCAGTGAACCACATCCTTTCATCCAAAGAGCATAGATGAAGGACAAGCCCCTGGTGCCAGTGGTGCCACCCAGTCCCATGGTGTGAGAGTGGTGCTGCCCCACTGCCAGTCAGGCTGCGGGAGGCTCGGGGTCCAAAGAGGAGGAGCCCCTGTCCCAAGTCTGGAGAGCCAGACCCCGGAGCCAAAAGCAGCACTGCTGTGCCAAGGCTCCCCAGCCCGGGGACAGGGAGGGGTCAGCACGCCCGGCTGCTGGGATCCCGGCCCAGGTGAGTGTGTGCTCCCGAGACATGGAGCAGCAGTGCCATACCATAGCAAACCCCCTTCTCCCTCTCGCTGTCCCTGTTCAAGTGAGGGCTGCATCCAGACCTAACCTAGACATTTGAGATATCTCCCTCCCAAACAGAGACCAGGTTTGATGTCTGAGGGCAGGCTGAAAATACAGGTGTTTTGAAATCTACTCTCCCATCCCTGCCATTCCATCAGAGCACAGAAACCTCCCTCAGGACTTACTGCTTGAGTCCTGTGAGCACTCTGATGGCATGCATCTCCCCAAGGACAGTGCTCTTGGAGATAAGGGAGTAGTGTTTCTTCCTTCTGGTTGATGTCTAAGTCACTGTCTTTTGTTTTAGAGCACTCACTGAGGAAGTGGGAGACCCGAGTTCAATGCCTTCCTCAATCTGAGAGTGTTTGTCTCTCACTTCCCGTGAGACTGTCTAACTGCCAGCTGATCAGCTATTCTGGGTGAAGGTCTTCAGAGTGAAACCATGCCCTCCACTAATGGGATGGTCGCTCTCCCTGTCCCACTGTTGGTGGGCAGCTTCTGTTCGAGAGTGAAGGGATTAGAGCTCCATGGTTTGGGGAACCTCGGGCTGCATTTGGTGTTCTTGGAGCTGGTTTGCAAGACCCCATCCCTTAGGGCATGCAGAGAAGAGCCACCTCATCTCTGGATGCCCATGGAGGATAGTGTAAAGTGCATCTCCGTGGAGATGCTGTTCTGGGCACGTGTGGAAGCAGAAAACTTGAACGTGAGACAAGGAGAGACCACAGAGTACAGGTACACGAGTGTAGGACCTCTGTGGCTCTGGACTTCAGTGCATGAGTACAGTTAAAGTCCAGCTTTTTGCACTTGAGTCTTTTATTGGTGCTAACTTCTTAAACCCAACTCTACGTTTGGCTCTTTCATGTGAACAGATCCAGGCGGATCAGTCAGAATCTTTACTGCCACTTCGATAAACATTTCCAAGGTTTATTAAATTTACTTTGTGACATTCTTTTGTGGAGACAGTAATTTGACAGTCATCATGTGAGAAACCAAGAGTTTGCCATCTGGCCTGGCAAGACTTTTTTTCTCCTTGCTATTAATTAAACTGAGGTTATTGCAAAATTTTATTATGATGGTTTTGATTTGTCCTGTGATAACGCTGGGGCTAATACCAAAGTATGCAAACCACCTTTCATGCTGCTGATGTTAATGGGAGGTGCAGCTGAGCAGCACCTCTGGATTCTGGAGTCAGCTCTAGTAACAAAGTTTCAGGGCCAAATCCTGCTAGCCCTATTCAGGCATCTTACCCTGGAGTGAGTTCTTGTTCTGAGGGCATGGTTTCACAAGTGTGAGGACGTAGCTGTGGGGGAGGAAGAGGGCAGCTTCTTGGCCATAACGGTGTCATGTAGCATGCACTGGCAGGAAATCTTACTGACCACAGCTTTGCCCTGCTTGGTGAGGCTGGGATCGTTCATGGGAACGTAGATCGGCAGTAACAGATTCCTAGAGCACAATGAGAAAAGAAAGGAGGGAAAGGCAATAGGACTGAAGTTGAAATCATCTGCAAAACCACCTGCTGATGGCAGCTGAGGTGAGAAAGAAGGAAATGAAGCTTTTCTGGTGATGCAACAGAAGGTGGCTGTAGCCTGTATGGGATGGACAGGTCCAGTATTTGGCAGCCTGGAAACCAATTTCCAATCCATGCACAGGCCCAGCTGGGGGCCCTTGAGGGTCAGAGGTTCTCATCCATTCTTCCATGGTCCCCAAGCTGAGACTGGGAGAATATGCTGATACTGGTAGGGTTGAGGAAGTTGGCTGGGTATGAAGTTGGTGAGTAGTCTTCTCCCAACACTAACTCTAGATATCATTCCCTTCTCTGTCAGAGTCTTGAATGTTTCGCTGCTCAAAGCTAACAGCTTCACAAGAAACTCAGTAAGATTTATTTTTACACAAATCCCTCGAAGTCTGAGGGACTGTATCAGTTTGTGACAAACAGCCAAGAGAAGTAAATCATTCTTGGGTCAGAGTGAACTCTTATTTGAAGCAGCCAAGATGGCAAAGATGTTAATGAATCAACAATTTCACAGATCTCTGCCCATTCAGAGAGTAGTGTGTGTAAAGAGATGTGAAAACAGCACTTGGTCACAGAGCTTTCCAGATCATTTCTGCTTCTTTTGTACTGCTGAGGGAGACCTCCACAGAGGAGGAGAGTGCTCAGGTTCTGGGCCCTGAGCTAGGCCTGGGGATGGTCATCCCCCAGCCTGCTGCAATGTGTGAGAGCCAGGGAAGAGGGGATGGTGAGACACTGCTCGCCTGACATCACCCCCAGGCATGCTGGTCAGTGAAGGAGACAGCTACCAACAAGGCCAGTGCAGGTAGGGAGGTAGGCAAGGAGGTAGGGAGGTAGGTAGGAAGGAAGGAGGGAAGGAAGGAGGGAAGGGTTGGGCAAGGACATGATCTGTGGCACCACTGCCTGCTGCAGGTGCAGAACAGCTCCTGGATATTTGGGTGGTGTGGAGCGGGCTGCCCCACCAGGCAGCTGCTCGTGGCAGCTGATGGATACATGGAGGTGAGGAAGAATGATGCAGAAAGCCACGGCAGCATGATCCTGCTCTTTGATACCTGCACTGGACTCATGTGCCCGTGAGGCTGGGACCTCAGCAAGGCATTTCCTTACTGCAGTCCCACATTACGGTCCTGGTGTCTGCCAGTAGGATTGTCTGTCTTCCCTGCTGTGGGAGGGAAACAGGGCCAGCAGCGAGGCCAGCGTGTCCACAGAGCACAGAGCTCACAGCTGGATGAGACAGAGCTTGGAGAAAGTGGGGTCTACACAAACCCCGAGAGCCTCTGCCCTCAGCAAGTGGAGGTTATTCATGGCTGTCCCCAGGCTCTGAACAGGAAATTCTCCCAGGCAAAGGTGTCCTTTCAGGCTGTCAGCAGACTCCAGAATCCTTCTGTTCATCCTGCCTTTGCTTATTTTATCTTTTCTATTGCAATCACAAAAGCTCTTGGGGAAGCTCTGTAGTTCCCTGGTTGTGTGACTGACTGCAGCCAAGGATGTGTACCTGCACAGAGCATGCCTCACCTGCAGAAACTGCCCTGCCAAGCTGGGGGGTGTGAGGGGTAGGGGGGATTCTTCCTGCCCCTCTTTGATGTTTGCCAGATGTTACACCTGGAGTGCAGGGCTAGCGGGATGTGCAAAGGACTCCCACCTCTGCTTGGGTTGTGTGTTCTGGGATCTGCTGGCTGGGAGGGCTCCCAGAGAGATGCACCATCACTTCCATTCCTGCCTGAATGTCAGCCCAGAGGCTGCTTTGCTGTAGAGTAACGTGTCGGTGGTGAAAGCTGGCCAGGCCAGAGACTGAGCCCCAGTTGTCTGCCATGCTTTTGTAGACTGTCCATCTGGGATGAAACACTGAGCCCAGACCTTCAAAGCACTGTGCGGGATGGCAGCTGTGGGATTCACATTAAAGGCAGGAGGCATCACATGGCAAAACTTCTGTGGCACCAGTGTGTTTGTGCAGAGGAGTTGCTGGGGTTGGGGTAGCCAAGACACAGGGGAGTGGAGGAAAATGAACTCTGCCATGCCTGCAAATCAAGACCTCACAGAATTTCAGCCATAGGACTGGTGTCATTTTTGTGAGGAGAAATTGGAGTGGGTATCGCAGGAGATGTAAAGGAACATGTGAAACATAAGGATTTATTGTCAACAAATGAGATGCTTCAAATTCATTGCAAAGGTGGAGAGCTTTCTAAATAACTTGGGGGAATTAAATGTAGTAAATTGGATGAATAGGATGGTGAAGTTGGAGCATCCACCTTTCCAGAGAAGAGAAGAGGTTCTCAGAGAATGTCCTCACAAGGCGTGGAGCACAGGGAGTGAGCACAGTCACAGGTAAGACATTGCCCACCTGTCAAAAACCAGTGATTGTATCACAGACAAGAAAATTGAATCAGTCTTGTCACAGTGCTTCTTGTCTTAGAAGACACTGATGGGTGAAGTCTCAGAGTAGACAAACTTTCTTTTTCTTACTGTTTTGACATGTTTAAGGTTTCGGCATGAACTAACTACTATTATCCTAATTTTACAGCTGGGGACAGACAGGTTATGTGACACACTCAGGATCACACGAGCAGTCTGTGTCAGAGTGAGAAACTGCACCTGGGTCTCTCTCTTGTGAGGCTGTTGTTCTTAGGACTTTATCCTTCTGACTTAAGTGAAGATTGACTTTGTCTGTGTCCTTTCTATGCCTACAAATGGTAAGGTTTTTGAACAAATCAAGAAAGTCACTCATCCAAATTGTACATCCAATCATCCAAATGCTGTGGCATAATGTACCTTAGAGGAGTCTGCAATTAGTACAAGTAATTACCCCATGCTGCAAAAACTGTTAGACATCACTGGTTAAGAATCTAGATGAAACTTTCACCTTGCTTACTGAGTACCTGATGTTTTCCTTTACAAAATGGATTTGGGTGATATCTGCAGGATAAATTAACTTAAAATCAAGATGAATTCTACAAACTCCTTGGTGCTATTGTCATGTTTTGGCCACCACTGGAGGTTTAATACCAGTAGAGACAAGTCAGGGAAATAATTAGGTAGGAAAAGTACTCATCAGCTTTGCAGAGGAGTTCCTTGTGGTTGTCAGAGTTTGCCTCCTTCATTCAAAAAGGTTTAACATAAAAGCTGACAAAGGGGTGGATAGCCATGGCTTGTTGGGACATCTGCAGATTTGTAGGCACGTTCCTGGTGTTCAGCCTCACTGAAGATCTGCAGAAGTGGGATATTCCAAGGTGCCCAAGGAACCATTTGCCCAAGGCACCTGGGGCTCATCCAGCAGTGCCGTGAAAAGCACGGCAGCTGCTGAAACCCCAGCTCTCAGGGGAAGAACCTATCCTTTTGATTCCAGTTCCCAAACCTACTGCTGACTTCTGCTGCTCCAGAAAGGTGCTGTGGGCTGCTGCTTTTCACCTGGCAGTGTTGCCAGAGACACTGTGCACCTGCATTTCGTGACACCAAGGGAACTGAAATTCATCAAGCAAACTGCCTCTTCTGCTTGCTGTGGCTCTGTTTTCAGCTCTTCAGCTCTGAAGGAAAGCTGACAATTTCTGCTGGTTCCTCAGACCCCCTATGGAGTTTTATTAATTAATTTGTGAGGTACTTAGATATTTTCAGGTTTAATGGTGATCCCAAGAAGTATTATTACTGTTGTGTTATTAAGACTAATAATACTGCTAAGAACCTTGGTGAGCCTGGCAAAATTCAATTTTACTAAAATCCTTGCCACAGATGAAAAAGACTAACTCCAGGGATGTGAGGGGGTACGTGACTCAGTTACCAGTAACTTCTGTTTACAGGGGGCAGGAAGAGTATATTTGCTCAAATGAGAAAGGTCAAGGCAGAGGCCCATTTGCTGTTTGTTAATAAGTAATCCAAAGTACAGCACGGCTTTACTGTAACAAATCATCCTGGCTTAGCTTTTCTTCCATCACCATTCTTCCCAGTTCTGGGCTAAAATACCAGTTAAAAAATAATCCACATTCTCACAGATTATTTTCAACATCTCCAAATCTATTGAGAGGTTTTGTAACCAGGGGACAAGCAACAATAACGACAACAACAAAATCTTTTCCATATTTCTTCCAGTGTTTGTCTCAGGACACTGTAGGCAATCAAGGTTGAAATATCAGATAGGGCATTATTTATCTCCTGGGAAATTCTCCTTTAGGCTCAGACCTGTGCATCTTCACAATGGAATTGTGCCAGTCAAGAGCTGTGGTGCAGCTGGCCTGCTTACAGACACCCCACTAAGTTACTAATGTAATTTAAAAAAACACCTACGTCATCTGTAGCTGGCTCACAGTCAACAGTTAAAATTCAAACATGGGTGCTACAGCACATCCTTCTTCCAAGTGGCTGAACATATGTGCACTTTATGCACCGTGACCCCTGTTCTGTCATTGTCTTTTGCAAAAAAAAAAAACCCCAAACAGTCATTTTCTAGGAAATACTTGTCTTTAGACACCAAGCAGTATTCTGGAAAAGGGGTGGAGTCTGTCCTTTGAGGTTCATCTACCGGCTGCAGGTAGGATTCCCTAGAAAAGGTTTTGCCATTAGGGCCACTTCCCATACCAGCAGTACTTGTGACACCCGCCAGCTGACCCCAGCTTCTCAGCGGTGACACTCAGTGCTCCTGTCCTTCAGCTGGCCCAGCCTGAGGCACATATCTAGTCCTGAAAACAGGGAATGTGATGGACACAGGAGTGCAGCAGCCAGCAGGGCCCCGCTGGCACGGCCCCGCAGTGTCACTGCCTGAGCTTCCCTGCCCCGGGCCTGGGGACTTCCCAGGGCATGGGGGCACCTGCACGGGCACACACACACACACAGCATCACCTCTGGAAACAGAAATCATGCGGAGTGCAGGTTACAGTTCCTACCTTCCTGAAATGCAACTGGAAAGGGCAATGATCCTTTAACAATCAACAGCCCCTGCTGCAGCAGTCCCAGCTGCCTTTTAACCCCGGGGGAGGAGAGGGGGTGGTGAGGAAAGGTTATCTCTGCAGAGCAGGCTGTGTTTGCTGAGGTCAGAGCATCTTTCGAGAACCAAACCTTTAACAGAGTCCTCTTGAGCTCTGTAGTCATAGAGGGACCAGGGCCTGCCTCCATCCAGGGCTTGGCCACACGAGCAGGAGAGGGAAGGAATGGCTCTGTACCCAGCTGCCCCTCTGCACCAAGGAGGAGACAGTGGGGCCGAGCAGCAGATTCTGATGTGAGGAAACAGTGGAGTGTACTGGGAAGAACATATGTGGGAGCTGTTGCAGGGCCTTTGTAGTGGGAGGAAAAGAGGATTCATGCAACTGAGTGCTCACACGCATCAGGAGGCAGCACCAGTGGCTGTTTGCTGCCAGGAAAGGGATATTTTGTGTGCCCCAGAGCCCTCACGTTTGCCTTGCTGTGTTCTGTGTTACTGACACTCGGATGGGAAGGAGGGGAGTGCAGGACACACGGTGTCCTGGGGAAGCAGGCGTTGTTGGTGCTGCCCTGTGTGTCTGTACCTGCAGGGTGGGCTTCAGGTGGGTGGTTGGCAAGCAGCTCAGCTCACAGATCCTTGAACTGACCTGAGTGTGCAGGATGCTCATCCCAGAAAACCTGGTGCCAGAAACAGGGAGTTAAGTGAGATTGATGCTCACTTTTATGAAGTCTGGCTGAGCTGGGGATTTTGGCAAATATCTTGTAGCTTAAGCAAGGCTAGAAGGATGGCAACATAAAGTCCAGATCCTGTGCCTCCCTGCTGCTCTGGAGGCGTACACGGCCATGCTGTACATCACATCGTGGCAGGGAGAGCAGCAAGTGTTACTAGATGGCAGACTTTGCAGAATTGTGATGCCACGTGAAAATTCACCTTACTCAGGAGACACACATTTGCTGCAGCAGTGTGCACTCAGGGTGGTGGAGTTTTCTGCACTTTTCCCTGGATCATGTGCTATTTCCTCATGTTGTGCTTTGTTCTGGGTAACACCTCTTGTTTCTAAGTTGCCTAGCAAGTTGCAGGAGTCTTTAACAATTTTGATTCACTGCACTCTCTCTCTAAAAACCAGGTGATGATTTACTGCTTCCCCTTACAACAGTGGGAAAACTGGGGTACCAGGATGTACTCCCTGAAGCAGTGGGATTAGCTAGAAAATGTTAAGTATTGCCTGAACCTAAGCCTGAGTATGTCATGACTACCATGTCACCCCTCAGTGGCATCATGGCAGTGAGCTTCTGGACCGTACAGTGTCTTGCACACAAATGTGAGGCTTTTAATGAAAAGTGAGCCCAGTGCTGCCAGCACCACTGTGGAGACACACACTTTGTTCTAAGTGGTAGCCAGGATGCCTGGGAAAAACGCAGGTGGTTTCAGACAATCATAAGTAGCCTGTGATCACAGAGGAGAGGAGGAGAGGAGCAAGAACCCCTGGGGCTTTTCCCCATGACCACCTGTCGATTTTCCCCTGCAGCTGTTACTGATTTGCACAGGGTGGCCCTGCAGGCAGGGCTGTGGTCAGAGCTCTGCACGGCCACTGCTGGGCCAGGAGAGCTGCAGCGCTGGGGACAG
>VYXC01014219.1:0-11613 GCA_013397175.1 Platysteira castanea
TCGGCGCCGCGGCCAATCGCAGCGCTGACCGTCACCTGCGCCGGGCGGCGCGCGGCCCTGGGGAGCGCAGTCCGCACGGCCGCCGCGCCTCCCGGCATGCTGCGCGCCGGCCCGGGCCCACCCCACAGGTACCATAGAGGCGCCGGCGTCGCTGACCAGAGCGGCCACCAGGCACCATCGAGAGTAGAGCGGAAGCGGAAGCGCGCGGGGCGATGCGGCAGGTGAGGTGGCAGCGTCGGAGCGCGGCCGGGCTGAAGCCGCTGCCACTCTCCAGGCCCCCGGCCCGGAACCCCGGCCCGCCCTCTGTCCTGTCACCGGCCTGCGGGTAACAGAGCCCCGGGGCCGCCATCCCGCAGGACCGCTGCCGCCCGAGCGCCCCGCGCCCGCCATGTCCTGCGGCCGTCCCGTGAGCTCGGCCTGGCCGTAGCTGCCGCGATGCGCCTGAGCGCGTTCGTGAGCGCGCTGCGGCCCGCGCTGCCTCTCCTGCTCGGGCTGTCCCTTGGCTGCAGCCTGAGCCTCCTGCGCGCCTCCTGGAGCCACAGCGCGGCTGAGGAACGCTGTCTGGCACCGGGCCCGCCCGCGCCGCCCGCCCGTGGGGCTCCGCCCGAGGCACCGGAGGGGAGGCCGGGCCCGGGCCACGAAGACTTCAGGCCCCGGATTGTGCCGTATTACAGAGACCCCAATAAGCCTTACAAAAAAGTGCTCAGGTAGGTTATGTTTTTCTGGTCTGGATTTCCTTCAAGCAAATTATTCTCGTATTAAGTTTTAAATTTTCGTATGAGTGAACAGGTTCAAGGTGGAACTTGCTGTTTGAAATAATTTGTGTAGTAAGAGCGTGGTGCACCAAGGCAACGGCCAAGATTGTTACATTAAGGGATGCAAGAGACCTCTTCGGGAAATTACCCTGAGGGGAAAAAAGGCAGCAAAACTGCTTAAGAAGAGTGAGAATATTTCTTCTCAATACAGGGAGGGTGATTCTGCCCTGCTCAGGTAAGACCCCACCTGCAGTGCTGCATCCAGGACGGACATCAGCTTGTTTGAGTGAATCCAGAAGAGACCACCAAGACGATTAGAGGGATGGAGGAAAGGCTGAGAGAATTTGAACTGTTCAGTCTGGAGAAAAGAAGCCACACAGTGGTCTAGTTGCAGTCTTACAGTTTCTTTCTCTGGAAATGGAGCAGCCAAGAAGGAGAGAGAGAGACCATTTAATAGGGATGTGGAGTGGAGGGACAAGGGGGAATGACTTCAAACGGAAAGGGAGTAGGTTTAGATTAGATATTTGGAAAAACTCTTTCCTGTGAGGATGGCAAGGCACTGGTATAGGTTACCCACAGAAGCTGTGGCTGCCCCATCCCTGGCAGTGTCCAAGGCCAGGCTGGATGGGGCTTGGAGCAACCTGGGGTAGTGGAAGATGTCTCTGCCTGTGGCAGGATGTTGGAACTAAATGATATTAAAGATCCTTTCTGCTGCAAACCGTTTGGGGATTCTGTAATTCTTTTGTTACTCATGTTTAATAGAACATGTTAAATTATTCTTCAAAACTTGTTTTAACTGGTCTGCTCGGTAGGAAAAATTTGATCAATTAATAGTAGCATATGTGTTAAGGAAATTTTCTTGCCTGACCATCCAGGAGCCACTCTGGGCATTGCACTGGCACTGCCCTAGGCTGTCACTGCTATGACCGAGGCTCCTTTGCAGCTACAGCTCTGGTTATCCAACAAGTGCCTTTCTTAGCTCCTTCCACACACCACGCTCATGCTGTCAGACAAGTTTCCTTCACCCCAGGTTTCTTGTAGCAGAATCACTTTGGTCTCCTTTCAGTATTTCACTTGTAGTGCGGCAACATCATAACAGCTCAGATTGGTACCTCTGCAGAGGGACCCTGAACAAAGGGACTCTTGGACATTTCTACCCTCACAGTCTCTGTGTACTCTCTTCATATTCTTTCTCATGTGCCTCTTGGTCCAGTGGTGGTTTTTGGTCTAGAGTGTTCTCATTGTTCATTGAGTCCTGCAGGGCTTTGTGCTATTTGTGAGGCCAAAGACCACCACCCATTGCTGGCTCATGGCCTGGGGCTTCAGTGGTCTCCCAGGGCCCCATGTGCAGCTGGTGCACCCCAGCACACCTCAGCCACCAGCACTAGAGACTCCTCAACAATCATTCCTGTGTTTTTATTGCACGTACTTGCTAAGCTGCACCATGTACTAAGCTCCAAGTGGTTACCTCTGTGGGATTTTAATTGCACTGGCACAGTTTTCTAGCTCAGATAGATAATGTGAGATTGTAGCTGCCTTGAAGGAAGCAAGTGTTTTTACAAAATGGGTTTTTCACTAGTGAGTCTTCTCTTAAAGCTCTATGACTAGGCTTGACTTTTTTGCCCTGGGTAGATTCCAGCAGTTAAAGACTTACTCCAAGTTACCATAATTCTTTGATTTTTTTTTTCTCCTCCAGCTGTTTGTCATGTAGGTATGTACTTCCTTTACAGAACTCGCTACATCCAGACAGAATTGGGATTCCATGAGAGGCTGTTTGTGGCTGTGCTGACCTCCAAGGCCACACTGAACACATTGGCAGTGGCAGTGAACAAGACAGTGGCCCACCACTTCCCACGCCTGCTGTACTTCACCGGGCTGCGCAGTGCCAAGGTGCCCCATGGCATGGTGCTGGTGGCCCACGGTGATGAGAGGCCCATTTGGCTCATGTATGAGACCATGAGCTATATCCATCAACATTTTGGTTCTGACTATGACTGGTTCTACATCATGCAAGATGACACCTACGCCCAAGCTGAACAGGTCAAGACTCTGGTGACACACCTGAGTATTAACCAAGATGTGTACCTGGGGCGAGCGGAGGAGTTCATCGGGGGAGATGAGCAGGCCCGTTACTGCCACGGGGGCTTTGGCTACCTGCTGTCCCGTAGCCTGTTGCTTAAACTCCATCCACACCTGGACAGCTGTCGCAATGAGATCCTCAGTGTGCGCCCAGATGAGTGGCTGGGTCGTTGCATCATTGATTTCCTTGGCATCACTTGTGTTTCCCAGCTCCAGGTACTACGCCCCTGCTCGGGTTTTGTGTTGGCTGAGCCTGACAGAGCCTAGAATCTGCTGCAGAACCAAGTGGCTTTTTTGTGAGCTGCTGCTGTGAGTTGCAGAGGAAGGAAGGGCTGTGTGCTATGGCAGCATTGCGGGTGGCCCAGACTCATAGCTGGGATGTTGAGGGAGAGAGCACACAGAGGATTTAATTTTCAGCCTACTAGCAGAGCTGATTCACAGGTTTTTGAAGGCAGGATAAAGGGTATGTTAGGACTGAGAAGCAAGTGGGAATGCAGTGCAGGCTGGGAGGGACAACTTACCCCTTTTTTTTTTTCTGGGTACTACAGTCAGTATGGAAAGAGGGGCAGATGTGTGTCTGGGGTGAGGAAAAGCTGCTCTGTGAACTCGAGTTCCATGCCAGTCTTTCTGGCTTTTATCTCCTTCAGGGCCAGCATTATCACACTTATGAACTGGCCAAGAATACTGAACCGGAAAAGGAGGAAGAAGAGGAGTTCCAAGCAGCTCTTGCAGTGCACCCTGTTTCTGACATGACCCTGATGTACCGGCTGCACAAGCAGTTCAGCAGGATCCAGCTGGACAGAGTCTATCAGGAGATCCAGGACCTCCAGGTATGTGGTGAGGGGTATCTGCAGAAACTCCTTGACCAAACAGATTTCCTTCATTTTCAGCACACTGGAGGAAGATCATTGCTTCTGTTTGTGGGCAACTGTTAGTCAGACACAGGCTACAGTCCCTTGTCTCAGAAACAGCACTTCTGACACCACGTTACCCAAAACTGCTGGTGTGACACTACCCATATACAGTCATAGGTGGTGAGGTGGGCCTGGGGAGGAGCTGGCCTAGACCTCTTTGAGAACACGGTGGGGATCAGTTTGTGCTCTCTGTTTGCACAGATGCAGATCAGGAACCTGACAGCACTGACCCCTGCAGGTGAGGCAGGTGTGACCTGGCCTGTGGGCATTAACGCCCCATTCCTTCCAAAGTCCCGTTTTGAGGTGATCAGCTGGGACTACTTCACAGAACAGCACCTCTTCTCCTGTCCTGATGGCTCCCCAAAGTGTGAGCTCTCTGGAGCCAGTAAGGCAGACGTCAGTGAAATCATCGAGTCTGCGGTCGAGCAGCTGAACCGTCGCTATCAGCCCCTGCTCCGCTTCAGCAAGCGGCAGCTGCTGAACGGCTACCGGCGCTTCGACCCCACGCGGGGCATGGAATACACGCTGGACCTGCTCCTGGAGGCAGCCACCCAGAAGGGTCACAGTCATGTTCTGGCCAAGCGAGTGAGCCTGGTGCGACCCTTAAGTAAGGTGGAAATTATTCCCATGCCATATGTGACAGAGGCCACACGGGTGCAACTGGTGCTTCCCTTGACAGTGCACGACCTGGATTTTGTAGCAAACTTCCTGGATATGTTTGCTATGAACACACTGGACACGCATGATAATGCCCTGCTGACTTTGCTTTTTATCTACCATCCCTATGATGCCCAGAGAGTTGGTCAGGTGGATGTTTTTGCTGGAGTCAAAGCCATGGTAGGAGAGCTAGAGAAACGCTATGCAGAAGTTAAAATCCCGTGGATTAGTGTTAAAACAGAGGTACCATCGCAAGTGAAGCTCATGGATATAGTCTCAAAGAAGCACCCCGTGGATACACTGTTCTTCTTGGCCAGCGTCTGGACAGAAATCAACATGGAGTTTCTGAACCGCTGCCGCATGAATACCATCAGCAATTGGCAGGTCTTTTTCCCTGTGCATTTCCAGGAGTTCAACCCCGCACTGGTGTACCGTGGTGAGCAGACAGCATCCTCCAACACTGACTTCCTGAGAGATGGGCATTTTGACAGACATTCCTTTGCTGAGGCCTGCTTTTATAATTCTGACTATATGACAGCACGTACCAAGCTTGCAGCTGATATCCTGGACCGAGATGAGGTGCTGGAGAGCATGGAGGTATTTGATGTCTTCCTCCACTATTCTGGCCTGCACCTGTTCAGGGCTGTGGAGCCGGGGCTAGTGCAGAAATACACACTGAGAAGCTGCAATCCCCGGCTCAGTGAAGAGCTGTACCACCGCTGTGTGCTCAGTAACTTGGAAGGACTCGCGTCCCGCTCACATTTAGCCATGGCCCTCTTTGAGCAGGAACAGGCCAACAGTACTTGAGAGATAAGAACCATCAAGAGCTTCTCAGCACCTTAACACTTGGCACTTTCCATCCCCTTCCCAGCCTTGCCATGGGTGAAGGGTATGTGAGGTCAAGGGAGGAGGAAGACTTTCCCAGACCCACTCTGAGGCACATGGGCAATAGAGTGAGGCTGTTTAAGTGGAGGGGGTTTGGTTTATTTTGGGTTTTTTTTAAAATAAATTAAATTTTCTTTCCAGGCAGAGTAATGTGGTCACTTGTAAACTTTGCAGCCTCTGGATAAGGGAGGTAAACAAGCTGTAGAGTTGACCTTACTTAAAGCTATGTAATTCTGCTGAGCAGTGCAGGGAGAGAATGAGTATATGAGCTGTGTATTTGGACAAAGTTACCCTGACTGTGCTACTCTCCGGGCTGTTGCTGCACCCTCCTGTGTGTTCATGCATTTCACTTTTTCAAGAGGCATAAACACTGCTTGTCTGGTTTCGCTGGACAAAGCTATTCAGCTACTTTAACTTCTCTGGTTTTGGCTCTTCCAGAGCTGCAGAGTGGTTCCACTTTAAATATCTTGGGGATGGAGACTCCATAGTCCCTCCTGGCAGTATGTTCCAGTGGATCATAACTTTTACAGTTGAAAATTTCTTTCTCATGTTTAAATGGAATTTCTTGCATTTCAATTTGTGCTCATTGCTTCTCTCAGCATCTCTGGACACCACTGAGCAGCAGCTGTTTGTGTCTTCCTTACACTCTCCCATTACTGACACATGTACGGGTGAGGCTGCCCTGAGCCTGTACTCCAGATGAAACAGTCCCAGCTCTTGCAGTCTCACTGTTAGGACAAACACTCCCATTACTTAACATTTCCACATCCCTTTGCTGGACTTACTCCAGCATGTCCATGTCTGCCTTGTACTAGGAAGCCCAGACTGGACACAGCACTCCTGGCATGTCTCACGTGTGCTGAGGAGACAGGTCATTGTCCTTGACCTGCTGGCCGCAGTCCTTCTGCTGTGGCCCAGGATGCTGTGGCCCCCTTTGCTCCGAGGGAATGCTGCTGGCTTGTTTAGCTTGGTATCCATCAGGACCCCACTAATCCTTTTACATTTTCAGCTTTCCAGCATCATCTTTCCAGCCAACATCCCAGAAATCAAAGCCCAAAACCCTGATGTGAACTTGTGAATTTATGTGATAAGCCAGCAAGTGTGACTGACCCTGTTCATCGCTGCAGGGTCACTGCTGAAGGAGAGAGCTTGTATTTGCTACACTCATCTCAGGTGAGCAAGGTGCAGGTCTGGTGTTGGCATCAAAAGAGATGCTGAAAAAATTAGAAAAGCTTAAAAGAAGTATTCCAAGTCAGGAACATTGGTTCAAATTGCATAGAAATCTGAGATTTGCTTATTTATCAAGTAAGGCGTGCCTCATTTACATGGGAAGAAGACAGTGCCTTATGGGGATGTGTGTTTGTTGCTAAGCACACGTTTGCAGAATGAGAACAAGGGCAACTACCTGGGAAGCCTTTTCTTATTATGATGGTTGTTCTGCATGGGGAGGTCCTGATCCATTATGATCCAAATAGGAAAAAGACTCAGACTGTGTAAGGTGCTATTTAAGATACGATGTGTTAGAACTAACACGATAGAATAGTGTACATCATCTCATATCCTTTAGATATGAGGAACCCCAAGTGGGCCTCTGATGCATGCCCTGCAGACCCCACCTGCAGTGCTGGTTCTCCTTTTTTTGCCATTAGAGCCATTATAAGAGTGCAAGAAAACAACTCTGTTCATCATTCCTGCTGTCAGATAGAAAGGATGTTTGCATGAGAATTTCTTGCCTCACTATTAGACAAAGGCCAGGCCACATGAGTGGCAGAATGGCTGGGAATGACCTAGAGCTGCCCACAGGCACTTCTGTATGATGAGCTGGCTGAGACTGTCTGGTGGGCAAGGGATTTGTGCAGCAAACCCAGGCCTGGCTGTTATCCTGTGAGCAGCACAGGCCTGTGTGTGCTGCAGTTAACATCTCCTTGGGAGGCAGCAGCTGCCAGGTGGGATCACGTGCCATGGCAGAGACGGACAGAGCAAAAACCCTGATGCTGCTCGCTTTGCGGGTGGGGTGCTCATCTTGAATGCAAAAGAGATTCTGGTGCGTGAAAGATAACATCCTGGTGTCAGAGAGGATGCAGAGCTTCTAATTGCAGGTTTCAGTATGGTGTAATATCCAAGGATAATTCCTTGGATCATTGTTCTACATAACACATCTGGAATCAGTGGCAGTGGATGCTGGGTGCTGCAAGAAACGAAGGAAGCAGTAGATCTACTGCACAGGGACACGGTGGGTGTCATGCCACCAAGCTGAGCATTAACCTGGGAGAGGTGCAGGAACTGGCCGTCAGGAATTGCTCTGACTGAGAGCAGTAGGGGATGTGACAGGCGGGTATGTCTGGGATGTAAAACAAGCTGCTGAAGGAAAAGGTTTGAAATGACTTGGGGCAAGCAAGAATCATTAGTGAGTCCTCATTAGAGAAGGAAGAGAATCATGGGAAACAGGATAGCAAGATTTGATGGAGGTAACCCAAAAGCCAGGAATGTTGTTGCCAACTTCTTGTTGGCAAGTCCCTGCCTGTGTCAGGGCATGTCAGATGATGATGCAACACTACAGAGAACTTAAAATCCTTAAGAGCATCTTCTATCTTGGGAGAAAGCTGAGGGAAGCTGGAAGCTGATTTTTCTATTTTTTGAAATCCAGCTCTGTGGGAAAGGAAAGGCGAGAAATACTGCTAGCAAACTGCCCAATCCATAAGCTGGGGATTCTGGTTTTTACCTGAAGAACAGTTCTCCAGCCAGTGTTGTTTGACACTTAATTGATTATTTGGAAGCAAATATAAGATCTCTACAAATAAAATTGGCAGATTATGTTAAAAAATGCAAAAGAGTCATGAAGAAAAGATAATAGTGGAGAAGAGTGTGTAGCAGAGTAAGGCTCTTCACTTAGATTTTTGTCTTAGAACAGTTAAATGCAAACTTAGGTGCTTGGGGAAGATGGTGTATCACTCTTCCAGAGAGGACTGCATGTTAAAAAGGTAAGTTTGTAAAGAAATTGACTGTATTAAAGTGCAAGCAGCTTCATTTTTCTTGGACCCACTATTTTAGACATCAAAATCCAGGTGTTGTCCCAACCCTGTAAAGTGTAGCTTTAAGACATGATATAACAAATCTTTACAGGAAGAAGATCTGGGGGAAACAGAAGCTGTTGACATGAGACAGCAAGAAGGGCCCTGGTGGCGTAGCACACAGCCTATTTTTTAAGGCTTCTAGGGAACGGAAAATAAAAAGAACATTTGAGGTTCACAAAACTTACCTGAAGATTGTAAGTATTTTACAATGTGAGATGCAGAACTCTTGTAGCTGTAAGACAAGGGTAACAGCTTTAAACTGGGTTTGGTTTTAAACAAAAAGAGGGTAGATGCAGACTAGATGCAAGAGGAACCATTTTTAAAGCAAGGCTGGTAAAGCACTGGCACAGGTTGCCCAAAGAACCTCATCCATGGAAGTCTCCAAGGCCAGGTTGAACAGGTCTTAGAGTGACCTTACTGACCTTATTGTGAGTTGGAGGTGTTCCTGTCCATGGCAGGGTGGGACTAGATAGCCTTTAAAAGTCCCTCCCAACCCAAACCTTTCTATGATTCTATGAACTCTTGGAAGGTTGTGAGTGATCTGATTAGGGTGTATGAGTACATGTAGTAAGTGAAAACACTGGATACTAAAGCAGTTTTTAGTTGTCCAGGGGTAAGGCATGACAGCTACACCAAAACAAACAGCTTTAAACTGCAACAGATTAATTCCAAAGGAAAACACACACGTGTTTTCAGTGCTTAAAGTGAAATTAGCTAGTATTAGCTAATGAAATTACAGTGGTAATTTTGCTGGTGTGCTAGGAGATCACTGGAGGCAAGTGGGAAATTGTCAAATCTAAGTGGGGAGAATACGTCCTCGTCAAATGTAAGGGGGTAGAGTAAGTCCTTCATGGCCATAAATTTCATGACTGTCACTATATAGTGGATGAAATTTTCAAAAGAGAAATCTTTAAAAGGCAGTTAAACACAAAGCAAAAACCTCTGGCACAGCAGGTCTGAATTACAAATCTGCTAGATGTAGGAGAGCTGCCAGGGAGGGAGCACTCTTGGTCTACCCTATTTTTATGATTTTTTCTAGGCAGACAGTGTTGGCCACTGTCAGGGAGGGGGTAAATGAGTGAGGTGTGCTTATGATTTGACTCCATGCCACCATTTTTGCGTCTTGTGCTAAAAAAGACTAGATCTTTTTCAAGGCTGCGCTTTAGTTCAAGCAGAAATGATAAACTATGTGAGGATTATGATACTGAGTTTGTGCATTACAGTGGGGTCATGAACTGGCCAGGAAGACAAATTACCATGATTGTCATGTTTGACCTTTTAGCCCTGAAGAAATGCACACCCTTATGTGGTGTCTCTGCTTACCCTAACATGCACCAGGTGTGTTTACTTTTGTGTATGCTTCACTTTCTTTGGGGTCCATACCAATGGATATTTTTCTTCCTTGTCTTCAGTTGTGAAGGTAGTTTCCTCCACTGCATGTTTTAGACTGGCTGACATATCCTGTTGGAATAATCTGTTGATCCTAGAGAAGGATGTACAGTGTATGTTACAAACACAAGAAGCTTCTGTCCCAGCTGCATTTTTAACTTCAAGTAACAGGTGAAAATAGACTCTCCACCTTTTCCTCTGTGACAGAGCTGCTACTCTATCCCACATTAACAAGTATACTTAAAAAAACCCCAAACCCAGATGTTGTGAACTCAGGTAATTGTGTCTGATCATGGTGTCCATCAGTCTTCTCCAAGACTGGAATATAAGTGATGTGCCTCTGCCATGAGGCCCGGATGAGTAGCCCATCTCCCTCGGGAGATCTGCCCAGGGTGGTCTCCCCGCTCCCTGGGGCTCACCTGACCAGCAGTTCAGGTCTGTCTGGGTAGTTCCTCCACTCAGTCACAGCTCACAAGCTGCTTCACCCCAAAGTGCTGCAAGGCCAATTCCCAGCACACTGGAGAGTGCAACCCAGGCACTTGCAGATGGTCTAAGCTGTTCCACAGAAGTTCTGGAGTTGCTGTTGGTCAGATGAGATGAGCAGATAGGGGACAGGATGCTCTCAGTAACAGGTGCACTTTTCCACAGCTACAGCAAGGTGTTCTTGCTCAGCAGACTCCTCCATTCTTGACTCCAGCACAAAGAGTTCTTTTCGTAGGAGCTTGCTGTCTTCTGTTTGGCTTTGAGCACTGCCTTGTCACGCATCCATTCTGAAATATTCTGTACAGCACTGCAGAGCATGTGCAGGTGCAGGCTGCCAGCTTGGTCTCAAGCCAGGAGTCGTGGCCTGAGCCACTGTACCAGACGCTCTCATGCCCCACTGTCCCAAGGGCTTACCCCTCCCTAGACCTGTACTTCAGCCAAGGCAGTCACCCTCTCCTATTCCCATTCCAAACTCCTTCCTGGATGTACTAAGCACTTACCTTATCTTCTTAGCATGCATGCTGAACCGTTGCTCATGGATTCTCAAAGGGGGCAATTTTCTGGTGACAGGTACCACAGAAACTCATTTTCCATTTGCAACAGTGTTTTGCTCGTACAAATAACTGTAGGAAAGAGCTCGAAAATGTGACACAAAAAAATGGAGTGAAAAAGCCAAAAGCATGTGTATAGTCCCTCTTTGAAAACACACAGTGAGACTTAAATCCACCTCATCATCTTTACAGTATTTTATTTAATCTTCTAGACTTACACTGTTTTTCAGCCTGTGAAGCAGGCAGGTTTGCTTGGCTCCTTGCAGATAGAATTCAGTCCTTTCACTGCTTCCTCACAGCTCCTTGGAGCATCACCCCAAAGTATTCACTGTCAGTGCTCATTCTGTCCAAACTTCCCACCTCGTCCCCGTGGACTGCAAGGCTTTGGCAAGTCACACTGAGAGTTCCTTCTAATCGCTCTGTCCAAGTGCACATCACAGAGCTCTCCCGCTGGGTGTTTAAGAAGCAATTTTCCTTTCCCTGTTAGAATTGACGCTGCACCACAGGCCCGTAGCCCGCCAGGCCCAGTTCCCTCATCTTCACCCTCCCGGGAGGGTGGGTGAAGCTCTTTAACACACAGAAAAGCGTGCAGACAGTGGATCGCAGCTCTGGGCCGGTTCTGAATTTGAAGGATTGGATGCGTCTCAAGAGCTCCCCTGGCCTGTTTGCTCTCTCATCCTGCTACCGCCGTACCTATCGCCACTGGAATTCTCATCGCCTCCCGGTGAACCGGGCCCCGTCGCCGTCGGTGCGAGCCCCGCTCGGTTCTGGTACCGGCTGCGAGCGGGCGGTGCTCGGCCGCAGCCAGGGCCGGGCTGGGCGGGGG
>VYXC01014250.1:0-44492 GCA_013397175.1 Platysteira castanea
GAACATGTTTGTAAAATCACCATTTATCGTCTTAGATCACATTTTTGAATATATGAAGTGTATGATTTTTGTACAATCCAAAAAAGGCTCCTAAATTTTTAGAAGTATGATTAGACTACATTGCAGTATCAAAAAAAAGCTATTCTGAAGAGATATATTCCAGTAGTCTCCCTCCTTCCAGAAGGCATCAGCCACTTGCTGGGTCATTACTGAAAGGACCTAAATTTTTCATCTAGTAATATAGGAGTAAATAGAAGAAAGTAAACAAGCCCTTATTGTCCTGTACAATATCCGAGATACTCTTCTTAATTTATTGTACAGGTTATGACAAGGACATATTTTACATCTGTTGCGACATTGCTGAAATGTGTTTAATACAACATTTGTTTCATTAACGAATTGCTATCATTAAAATATAGTTTAACAACATAATCTTGTTCTACAAAGATAAGTAAATATATTGTGTTCCAAGCCTCAAAGCTCCACAAGAGCAGCATTCTAAGCAAAACCACATTGTTGTTATCATTATTATAAAAAAAAGGTGCTTTTTCTCCTTCTTTTTTGTGAAATATGAAAGAGAATCAAATTATATGTTGTGCCTATTGCCATGGGTTAACACAGCTTGGAGTTTTAGTTAAGGAAAAAACCTCCACCAGCCATGGAAGTGATATTTTTTGCAAGAGGCTGTTGTAGCTTCCTCCAAACCTGATAGAACTAAACCACTGACTGATTTGAATATTGATAGCTCTGCTGAACCACTTAGGAGGCTGGATACGCCTCTGTAAAAGACACATTTAAAGACAGACAATCCTGGGAATCTCTCTCTTGCTTCCAGTCTTTGGACAGGTAGCTGGGCCTGGCCGCTGGGCCTGGCGGGCCGGGCTGGGCCGGGCTGGGCCTGGCTGCTCGGCACTTGGTGGGGTGGGGCAATGGCGCTGCTCTCTCTCGGCCTGGCGGGGGCTGGGCCATGGCCCACGGCTCCATGCGGGCCGGCCCTTCCCAGGGCAGCTTAGCAAGATCCTGACCGTTCCTGCTCCATGTAAACTGGTCCCACGGTGTGGATGGCTCCCTCATCTCCAGCCGCTGCTCGGCAGACACCATGTGACCAACAGAAACAGATAAGTTCCACTTTCAGAGCCCAGATAAGATTAACTCCTTCAGTGCTGTACGTTCCCCAGGAGAGATGAAACCTGCAGACATCAATCCTCTCCCAGCTCAGAGGAAAGGCAAAGGCANTGAAAACAGTTGTGGGGAAAGCTGTAAGTTGAGGGAAGGGACTCACATAGGGCCAACAGAAACCATCCCGGGCGGCTGCTGTGCTGTGACATTGAAGCCATGAGGAGACTCTTTCTTGTGGAAAAGCCCCATAGCATGGGCAGAAGAGACTCCTCTCCCTAAGTGAACAGATGAAAGACTATTATAAAGGTGATAAACTGACTGAAATAATCCCAAATTTGTGTCTTTATGTTGGAAGTGGCAGGAGGGAGGAGGGTGGGGGGAAGAGAAGTGTTCTGAAGGTTTATTCTGACCCTTATTATTCCTTTTTCTTTTAGTTCTGTTAATAAACTTCTTTATGTTCTTTAAAGTTTAGAACCTGCTTTGCATTCCTCCTAATTCTTATCTCACAGAAGATAAAAAATGCGAACAAACCCACTACACCCATTCTTTGCTCCCCTCCCGCTTTGTACACAGGATGGACTGTGCCCTCACAGTGGAGAAGGCTTGCACAGACAAGGAGTCTGCTCTCTGTAGGCTTCCTTCATTAGCAGCAGAAATTGGAGGATGCACAAGGCAACTGGGGGGTGGGGAGGAAAACAAAAGTTCCTCTAAGAGAATTGGATGCTATTCAGATAATTGAATTTTATTTGTTGTGGACATGTAAGAATTCCCTAAATCAATTGTTTTATGCATGATCACTTAAAAGTTGTTCTGCTACCACTCTACACTTTTGTCTGTGGATGGCATGGAATCAATGGGATCCTAATGCTGGATACATAAAATGCTGCATATCATCAAGTGCTCTTAAAGAACCCAACTGTGAGGCATCGCAAAATGGACATCCATATTTACTGAATATTTTTGTCTTTAATTGCCCTTTGTTTCTGCTATAGCTCTGCAGCCTGGGGGTAGCCAACCTTGTGTCTTCATGGGAACGCTGCAAACATAAATTAGTCAACATTTTCAAATAACTTTCATTCAGAAGCTGCAGTGATGAATGCCATTAGTGAGCTTATGGAAAATTATTTGCAAAAGGTTGCAGATTTCCTCACTTACTGACTGACTCAGTTTTAAACTGAGGTAGGAATCCTGAAGAAAAGCTAGTACAAAATTAATTAGTTTACTTACTGAGTGCTATATGAAAGCACAATATGACTAAGTTAAAGTTGCACAGCAGTTTTAATTCCTACATTACATACTTCCTAAAAAGTTTACTTTGCAAATTTATTATTCTCTTAATGCAGATATTTGGTGCTTTACAGCACAACATAACCATTCTTATAATGCTTTATATGAAGAAATACGGTATTTTGTGTAGTAGCTGGTTCTTTTTTCTTACCTCAATTACACTCATTAACAATGACAACTAATACTGTCATGTTCTTCACGTCACATGGTGGAAGGCCACGTGGCCATTTCCCTCTATAAAAATGTGGGTTTTTGTGGATCACCATCAAATTCTGCAATACACATGTAAAATACTGTTGCATGAAGTTTTGCAAATGTGTATGCAAAATGTAGTTTCCATAAACTTTAGCATGAACAGATGTTTGTATGCAAGTTTTGTTTTAAGAAAAAAAATAGACCAGTTTACAGTTTAAAGATCTAATGTGTTAAAACAAACATATAGAGAAGAAAGCTGAAATGATTTAATGAAAAAACTTTACTCTGAGTTTTCTTTTGCTCACCTGACATATAGAATCTTATATTCCAGAGGAAATGAGAATTCTACCTATGTCTTGTACTATCTTTGTTCATCAAGCACAGCCCTCTTTGTGACTCCGTTTCAACGGGGTACTTGGTACACAGTAACATTTAATAACTAAGGAAGCCAGTCAAATTTAATGATGCCACTCATGGATGTAAAAATCAAGTATGTGCCTAAACACTGTGTTCTGGACATTCACTAACACATAGACACAGTGCTTGATTAATATGCAAAATTTCAGTCAAATATAAAGTGGAAGAGCTTTTACATGTGCAAAGCTCAGATAAGAAGAGGTAAAATTTCAAAGCTCATATGTAGATTACACAATACAGGAAGATAACTAAATGAGTATTCTATTTGTAACAAATCCCATCCCTGAGGGTGACGTAGTACTGGACCTTTGCATCTTCTTTGAAAAGAAGCAAGAACAATACACTGAGCTACAGCTGAATCTGCTTTTTAAGAAAGGCATTGATTCCACTCCCACCTGTTCTCAAGAGTTGGATTTCAGTCTCCAGGAATACAGCACACTTAAAATCCAATAAGGTTATTTTTTTCTATAACACATCTTTGTATCATTATCTTATACACACCAAAACAGATGCAGAAGTGAGGAAGGCTGTTGTTGGATTTTTTTTTTCGTGGTGAAATGCTATCATGACACTAAAAAATCCTGCAGATTTCACCTGCACAGAAGGTGAATGTTCCAGCATGTGGAAAATTTTCCATGCTGCTATGACACAGTCAGAGGCACAAAGGTAGGTCTGTTACACCTGGGTGTCCAGTGTTGCTTCTGGCATGTCCCTTGCTGTAAAATCCATAAACTCCCCTTCAGTGCTTTTTTACAGAGATTCACTTTAGCTTAGCTCTGAATAGTGTCCCACTGGTGGGCTTTCCTTTCAGGATTTTCTTTGAAATTTAACCTTTATTTATCTATTTCTTTATTTATTTTTAAATGGATAGCATTTAAAGCAACAAATAGTTGAATTCTGGCAACTCTTAGCACTTAATTAGAAATACATCCTATTCAATACCAGCATTTTTCTGAAGTATTTCCTTGTAAGGAATGTGTACCTGTGATGGATTTCCACATTTTTCCAATGTACCAACACTGCAGCTTCTGAGACATCAGCACCTTGGTCCTCTGTTACACTGTTCTTTAGATGCAGTCTTTTTCGTGGAGTCTTTTGCTCCTTGGAGATGTGATGTGATAAATTTCTCTTCCTGAGAAAGTATTTTTAAATAATTTTTGTTTTTATGGTGTGGGTTTGTTCAGCAGCTCTTGAAACGATGAACTCATTGCTTGCTTTATTTCTTTTCTGTTCAAGAAATCCTTCCTTGCTCATTCTAGGATGTCTCTAAACTTGTTAGCTGAAATCCTATTAAGCTGATAAAATTTTGTTATTTCTCCATCAGTACCCACTTCAATATGCTTAAAAGCACTACATGCATGCTTTCTTTTGTCTTCTCTCATGCTGCTTTTTTTCTGCTCTCCGTCCTTCATTACATACAAGATCTTTTAACTGTTCTTGTCATTTTTGGAGGTATTTTGGAGAAAGTTTTTTTTTTTTTATTTTGTTTTCTTTCTTTCCCTGCATTCTACTTATTCTTACTTCTCCAGGTTTCTATATGGCTTATATTAAAACCAGTTACTATCCTGACAGGTTTTGTGCTGCCACATGAAGAAAAGCTATAGAAACAATGTTTTTTGGTAGACCTAAATTTTGGTACCCAAATATTTTTCTTGAGGCAAATTTGAACTTTCTGTTCACATGTCTTGCCTGTTAGCTGTCTATTGGCATTCAAGGACTTTTTTCTTGGGTTTACTATCTGTCTTATCAGAATCTACAAGCCTGAACAGCAGAGAAGTGTGTGGACACACAAGCAACAATGAACTCAGAATCTGCAATAGTGTGCAAAATACATGACTGACTATCCAGATTCTAGGGGAGACTGCTCATCCAGTAACTGTCTCATTGCAGATGCAGTTTTGCTTCTGAATTCAAACATGTATTTATGAACTGTGCTTTTAATACTTTATGAGGGCTGTGATTTAAAGGTATTCCTGCTATTTAATCCTGTCTGTTGTTTTCTTCTTGAATTGATAGTTTCTTGTTATGTATTTAGTTGCCATTTAATTTGTAAGTTCTATTCCAACCACTTTATGATGTCCCCTTTCTTTTGTTAATTGCTTTGTAATGACAAGCATGTAAAAGAAAACATAAAGATCATCATGTAGTTGAAAAATGTTCTTGACACATCTTGGCCTCCTTTATGACTGCTGGACTGTTGCCATTTGCTTCAAGGATGGTGTGAAGAGTGTCTGGAGGGTAATATTCCTCTCTCATCATTGCAGCATGAATACACCTCCAAGTGAAAAGACTAATATCTGAGACGTGTGTTTTCTTATTCTCTCAAATAGCCACAATCAAAACCCAGGCTCTAAATGTACTCATTTCATTGCACTGCATGCTCTACAAATTCTAGTTGTTGTGAACTAAGTGTGAGTTTTTAGTGCTTGCCTGTCTCTCTGTAAATTCCCATTTAATTTAAGTTCATGAGTTGATAGTTTTGGTGGTGGTGAGCAGCAAAGACGTGCAAGAGCAGCTGAGGCCTTTGAGGGAAAAACGTCTGGATAACCCAGGATGAGATCAGGTAAAGTTTAAAGAGATTCACAAGAACCCCGGGTTTCAAAACAGACATCAGTTTTCAGAAGGAGCTTGGTATGTATTTCCTTGCACAACCAAACATGCCAGTATCTTCGGGGAATGTAATCCTTCAAGTGCAGAATAAAAGATAGTTGTTGGCTGTATACCCTGCTCATGACTTTTCTTTTAATTTTATTCCATAATAATAATTCTGGAGTTGATTCTCGTGTTTAAAGTTATATACTGGAACATGATAGGGGGCATAATATTCAAAACTTGTGGACATCTGTAGCTCTGCCAATTTCAGTAGGGCCGCAAGAATTTTTTAAGCGTAGTCTGGAACAAAATGTATAAATTGTGCGTCAAATTCCAACAGCATGACCACGGATTTGTTTAAAAAAGAGTAAGGAGCAATTTATGAATTTTAAAAAAATTTATGTGGATATAGAAGATGTTAAATAGGTTTTTCTACAGCCAAGAAAACTAAGTGGGACATGACCCATTGGCTACTTATGATACTTCACTGGCCACTTAAAACTTCAGCTTTCTTTCATTCAGATGCATCCAATTGCCCTTCTTTTTTAGGTTAACAATTGTATGTTTTTCAGGCTTTCTGAGCTATACTTATTACCTTTCATAAATATTCAATTCTAATATTACAACTTATTTTTAAAAATTTCTTGCAGCACATCTAGTAAAGTATTATTCTTGGGTTTGGAATAATGACTGGCTCTAAGAGTAATTTAGCAGACATAAATAAAAATGGTAAATGAATATGGTTCTGCTTTTCAAAGGATTCAAGTGTCCTGCTTATTTCCTGCTACAGTAAATTATCATTCATAGATACCTTAAGTTTGTTTTGAAGTTCATTTTAGTATTAAAAAAAGCCCCAGAAAGCTATATTAAGAATGATTTTATGCATGTTGTGACTTAGGAACAAATCTGATTTCAAATACTTTTTGATGGCTATTGGAAAGGATCTTCTGTGCCCTCCTTGGAGAAGCCAAATCTTTCATCTGGAATTTAATTATTCAAGCAAACAAACAAACAAAAAAGCTTTATTTTGGGAGAGTTAGGATGTTGCTCCATGATATAGTCAGAAAAATGTTCTCAAACAACCACTGCAGAAAAACATAATTATGCTCATAAACAGAGTTGTTAGAGATGAATGAGCAATGAGTGGACAGAATGTGTTGCTTGATAAATTTAGCTCTGCCTCTGACTGCCGCTTGTTTGTGAGCTGCTTTGGTCTTCCTTGAATCCATTTGTTACTCTAAATTAGACTCCAGGCATGGTGGCAGCTCTTGTGTGTTCCCATGGCCCTGGGAGCTATGCCAAACATGTTCTGCTGCAAGGAGAGCCTTCTGAACAGGCTGGAGGGGATGGGCCAGAGTCAGAACCTGGCAGTCTCAGCTCGGCCTTTGGGCAAAGCCTGGACACTCATCTTCTTTTGATATAAACCCAAATAAATATTACAGATATGTGATAATACAGATACATTACCCAGGTATAGAAAACAGATGAAGAGCTGAGAATGTGGAACATCTGGATCTCATCAAAAGCAAAAATCCCAGCCAATAATGGTGGAGCAACTATCTCAAAATCACATCCTAATCTCAGCAGAATGGAAAAGAAATGGAACCTCTGAGTATGAAAATCTGCTGGTGCAGTTACTGTCTTTGAAACAAGTTGTGAGCAAACTTGCTACCAACATGTGTGTTCTCACTAAAGAAACATAAATTGAGTCCATAGAGAACTTGAAGGAGCCCATTCCAGCTCTCAGCACTGACGTTAAAATGACCCTTACACTAAGGTATTATAGTAGGAAAAAAATAAAGAACTATACCTGTGACTCAGCTGCCTACAGTGGGATCAGATTAACCAGCTCAATGTACTTACAGTGGCATTTGCAAGAATACATTAATATTCAGAAATATAATTCTTACCTACTAGATCAACCACAAGCTGCCTTAAGACAATAGACTAACATACAGCTCAAGGGAACTCAGTTGTGATTCAGGCCACTATTGTGCAAGAAAGGAAAATGCTCCTTTAAAGGCATGAAAATAAGAGACTAGGCACAGCTAAAAGAGAGAATGGAAAACAGGCAGGAACCACACAGTGATGCTGGTCATCAAGAGCTGGCTTTAAAAAAACATTGATTGAAGTATATGGACAGTATTGATACTGTAGCTCTGTTATAAGATATACAGTCATATTAAGAAAACAGTTTTTATGAGTATCATCATGGTGAAGTGGGTAGAGACAAAAGTTCAGACACATTTTCTAGGCAGCAGAACCACTTGTGAAAGCAATATTTTTTAAAAGAGCATAAGGAAGCAACCAGGTAATAAAAGAAAAACATTTCCAATGAACTATTAAAACACAGGAAGGTATAAATTAAGTCGTAGATCTACCAAGTTATTTCTGTGTCAGGAATTCTGAAAAAAATAGAAAACACAAAGTAGGATTTCAGTAGAGATGAAAACTTCTTACCTCAGAAGATTTCATCTGATTTTTACAGTTTTATATATGCTTAAGAGTTACACAGAAGATTAAGTATGAAAATATGAAGGTATTACAGACAAACAAGTATATTGTGGCTCAAATATTTTCAGTTTGTCAACTGCTCGAGAAAAGATGGAAATACAAGATTTTGCAAGAAGATATGGGATGATATAGCTCGAGAGTACTGCGGTCACAATGAAACGTTTGGATTCCCTGGAAAAGTACTAAACTTCGTCTTTGCAGAATGTCACAAGGGAATGAGATTTCTGCCTAATTTGTTATGTAGTGATGCTACTGAGAGTCTACAACTGGAGGTTGTAATGAGGAGGTTATTGGTCTCTTCTCTGAAATAACAAGAGTTAGGACAAGAGTAAATGGCCTCAAGTTGCACCAGGAGAGGTTTAGATTGGATATTATGAAAGTTTTATTCACTGGAAGGGTTGTCAAGCATTGGAATAGGCTGTCCAGGTGCTTCCAGGGTGGAGTCACCATCCCTGGAAGTACTGAAAAGATGTGTGGGTGTGGCACTGAGACACATGGTTTGGTTGTGGACTTGGCAGTGCTAGATGAACAGTTGGCTGTCATGATCTTAAGGGTCTTTTCCAACCTAAACAATTCTATGATTCTATGCCATGGTAAGGTAGGAAGTAATTATAATGGGAAGGAAGAAGTGCCATGGTACTTGCAAAAATCTGTCCTTGGTGTAGGTGGCCTTAATTGACTTCTAACTTGTGCTGATACATGCTGGTGGTCAATCTGCCATGAATTAGACAAAAACCAGGATATAAATGACTCTTTAAAAGCTGTGCTTGAAATTGCAAGGAACTCCAAATAAATCCAAAACAATGAGGAGATGCTGAGCAAGCTTGCCTAGTAACAATCTCATACTACCAAGAAATCAGTGTAACATTTGGAGACATTTCTTGTTAATAATGCGTTGTGAATGATGTGCAGCAGAAGCATGATTTTCTGTTTCTCTAATGAGCATGTTTAGGCACCAACAGCCACAGGAGAGAAGCAACGCTGCAGTCTCTATCTTGGTCTAGGCATTTTTTATGAGGATATATGATGATCATATACAATAAGGATGAGAAACACCTGGTGTTGAGATCAACTATTTGGTGAGGAAGGACAGCTGATATATAAAAAGAAATCTTTGATGAAGATTTCGAGGGGGTTAATGAAGATTAATATCTGTAAAAGTGGTGATTCCTGATTATTTATGTAAGCTGAAGTGCTGTGGTGTTAGAATAAAAGCTGATTGAATATCTCATGGTAGGCTTTTTACATGGTTTTTAAATGTGTGGCTCACCACAGTAAGAAAGAACAACACAGAGCAAACTCAGCTGAGAAGTTTCATATAAAATACCTGCAGCAGGAAGAATGTGACTATGGTAAGTTGTTAGAGCGGTCCAAGATGCCTAGAACCCTTTCTGCTTTGTTAACCCTTATTATTTTTCCTTTTAGGTATGTGATATGAAGAATTTAATAACATTCCTGTTACTGGATGTGGACCCAGTTAATGGAAGAAGGTGACAGTGGTTGTATCAAGCTAAGGAAAAATCTGTGAACCATGCTACCTGTGTGTCTGACTAGCATCTGCCCACTAAACCTGCTCTTCAGTTTTCACTGAATTTTCTATTTTGCAAAGCAAGTTCCTAAGAACACACTTGTCATGAGTAGATGTGGAAAAAGAGACCCCAAAAAGTCATACAAGTTAAAGTAAATGGAGTTTTCTGTCTTAGAGATTAGCACTATTTTACTTCTGTTGCTCTAATTGATTTACTATTTGATTTCCTTGCTCTTTCTGAGCCTTGAACTTCACTTACTCTGTATGAAGGTTAGAACTTCTTGATAAATCCAATTAATTTGTGAGTAGTTGGAATCTACAGAACACACACTGCATCTTTACATAAAGCCTCTTGAAATAGCTGTTGTAGTACATATAACAACAGTCAGTGTCTGAATGTGAATTTTTTGATAGCACCACTGCGCACAAACAGAAACAAGATCTATTAGAATTACTTTTCCATTAATTCTTAACTTTTTAAAAATTAAAAAATATCCAATGGATTAGTACCAACTCCAGATGTCTATCTGAGCCAAGCAAACCATAAGATTTCTGAATTACTCAAAACTAGTTTTTTGACTGTAAACTCACAGTGCTTTTTGTGATACAATTCCAGATTAATCTGAGGGAGGAGATTCTGGAAAAAAGGACTCATATGACTTGGGATAAGGGACGAGAAGTGGCCGAGAATGTTTGCTGTAGATTACAAGGACATCTACTCATAGAGGACAGTGGAACGTGGATACAGTTCAGCTTAGAATTGAACCATAAGAAAGCATTTGAAGCCAATGAGTTTGCATATGAAACCAAGAAGGAACCAGTAAAGTCCATCATACCAGTAAAATCCTTCATATCCTCTCTGCTTTACCTGGTTTAATGCAGTAACAAGCAATATATGTATTTTTATTTTTTAAAAGAGCATTTTTTCAGGCAAATATTTCTTGATTTCTTTTGATACCAGAAGTTTAATCTGTATTTTAATAATCCACTAATTTTTCACTGAAAAGACAAAAAACCTAAATTCTTTAAAGTATATTTAACTATTAATATATACTGTTATATGTACTATATATATGCCATTACATTTAAATATTTTTAATCTGTATTTTCCCTGATGGCATATTTTTTATACATCTGGTATTAATACACGTGTGTGAGCGCTTTCTTAAAGATTGTCAAAATTCTATTCCCTGTGGTTAACCCCTGTATTGTGGATAAAATAAGCAATGCATCCTTTACCAGACACACTGAGTAACTGAAATTCATGGTATTGGGAGTTCATCTTATTATTTGAACACTGCTAGCTAGCCCTAGGCTTGATATTGCTTCCTCAGTACCCAGTAAAAAAATAAAAAAGTAAATTCTACGATGTTCCAGTCTTTATAGCACATTGAATTTCCTTGGTATTTGAGTTTCTGTAAAGCCATCCATTAGACAAAGGGAAAGGGGGAATAAGAAAGCCATGTTTATAAAGTCAGGGTTCAGGGCAAACCTTAGATCATCTTTTCACAGGCAATAATGGTACCCATAATTCAAAGGGACTACATCAGAATAATTAGGATCAGAAAATGACCCTTCAGAACACATCCTGCTCACTCCTGCTCTGACCTTTCGTACAGCTCTGTAGCAAAAACGGGACAGGGAGATACTCCCGAGAGGTTACACAGAGATCCTCATGACATGAAGGATATGTGGGTGCCATTAAACTGATGCATCAGTTCTGTCTCTGCATTTCCACCCAAGGGATGTCTGAGCTTGGCTGGGATCAATGGCAGGTGCTGGGTAGCATGGTAGGGATTGCTGTGAGAGAGAAAGCCCTATAAAAGAACAAATAAATTATGAGTATAACCTAGTCATGTAAAACACTCCCAGACACATGTGGAACCAGAAGGTTTGTATAACTTTCTGTAACCTCTGGCTGGAAATGCCACAGATCTTTCCATATGAGGCAAAATATGGCCCTCCTGAAATAAGGGATGAGTGTTATCACACGGATTTCTTTTCTGGTCTGTGGCCTGATAAGGCTTCCAGTGTTTGCCTAATATTTCAGGACTGGTGCTACTTGTCCCTTTTTGGGGGGGAAAGGGGGAAAGGAAGAAAAAGAATTAAAATACTTGCTTCAAAAGCTTTTACTGACTTGAGAATAACTTAATTTAGCTCTTTATTGACTACCTGCTAAGGAAACAGAAAGATGAGGCTTCACTAGAATAATTTAGGGGAGAGTTATGCATGGCAAGTGGAATAGCAGTTTCGAAATTGTTCTGGTTCTGCAGTGAAATAGCCATGGAAGCTGGTTGTCAATTTATTGGAACAGGGATTTGTTTTCTGGGTGTGCATAGCAAAAAGCAAACTGCACCCTCTTCTTTTCTCAAAATCTAGGTCTTATTTTGATAATGACAGTAATAAAAAGACCAGGAAACAGCAGAGTTGTAAAGAAAAAGCTGCATTAACACCATGATTTCTTAGCAATGATCATATTGATGCCACTATTTAGAGAGCAGTTTTTTGGACCTCAAAGGTGCCTCAGGACACTTCACTGGCCGAAATGGAGGATGCTGGTTATCCCACACAGCAACGTGTGTGTTTCTTGGTCACTACTTTTTGCCCCTGAGGAGGTAACACATCTGAGTAGAATGTGGACGTTCACTCCAGTGAAAGTCATGTAGCCATAGACACCTGAAAATGCTGTTTGTTACCAAACTCTTAAGCATTTTTGTGTCTGAATTTTGCAGCTTCGCAAAGCTCCCTGTAGGTGAGTAGAGATTCTTGCTAGCCCAGGTATATCCTGAAATTCAATAAGGCTTGGTCACTTTGGAATTATGTCACCCTCAGGAAGAGCATGGCCAGACTTCCTTTGATTTCCAACAGCTTTCCAACAGTAATGTTGCCATATTAACACTGATGGTGTGAAGTAAGTCTCAGGAGCTTCCTGGAAGCTGGCAAAAGTTTTCTACGCCAGTAACATGAACCAAGAGATGTCTAGTGTTGCGAAGTTGTGTGAAACACTTTTTATTGTTTTTTTTCTGTACCGAGAGTAAATAAAAATATTTGTTAAACACAGATTGTTTTAACTCAAAAGTCATCAACTTGATATCAATGTTCTCCAAACAGAAATTGTTTTTTTTATTAAAAGAATTTAATCTTAGAAGTTAATTACATTTAATAGTGAAATAGATGAAAAATAATTAAAAATTAAATAAACCCACAACAAACAAAAAGACCCCACCCAAGCTTAACAATTTCATTTGATCTGAAATGGAACAGCTTTCACTCTTTTATTTTACTGTGGAAAAAAATAGCCAATGGCTGATTGTCAGATGACATAAGTCAGATGTTTGTGCTGCCCTAGTTATAACCACCTTTCAGTTCTGTGACAATTGAAGACAATTTGCATGTTTGATGTTCTTTTTCTTATGGCCCATTTTTACTGAAAAAATAAATATTATACATGACCTCAAACTCTGCTTTTTTTTTTTTTAATAATGAAAAAGATGCTTAATTACAGGTATTAGAGCTTGGAACTGTGAAGAAAAGTGGTGTTTTTCCCAGTGACAAAATGCTGCTGGTTTGCTGTGGAAGGCTGTGTGCATCCATGAAAGTGATTAATGCTCAGTCCTGGCTGCAAAGGGATAGCAACATTCTTGGATATTTTTTATCTTACATCATGCTGTGTTCATCTTTTTTCATAAGCAAATCTTTGCAAAAGAGAAAACTTTTACCTGCTTTCTCTAAAACTGAAAACTGCACCTGCTTGCCCCATCTAACATAACTTTCCAGAGCTTCATGTGAAAAAAGTAATTTTTTCTACCCCTAGTTTGAAGAGTAGCAGCAGAAGTTGGTGTTAGTGTTGTAGTTCTCACTGCTAACTTGCTTACCTTACTTTTTGTAAAATTGCTGAAGTGCTACCTAAATTTTAAAATACTTGAATTTTACTTACAATATCCTTACAGTATTGATTTATTTTTTTGGTGTAAATATTTTTATTAAATCAAACTTAAATAAAAAAAAGAAAGACATCTCCCTCCCCCTTTTCTAAGGAGCACTTAAGGAAATGTGTTTAGAAATGCTGTACTGAAAGTTTTCACCCTTTTAATTGCACACTGTCCAGTCCTGCTCTTTGTGGTTCCTGGAGCTTCCAGTTGAGATCTGGGTCTTACTCCTGCGAGCAGTAACTGTACATAATCAGCAGCAATCCTGTTTCCAAGACCTTCAAGGCAAATGAAGCAAGACAGGAAAAATAAGCACCAGTGTTCCTTCTTTTTCCAGCTGGGCACTAAGGGACTGAGTGATTAGGATACTTGCCCAGTGTCAGTAAAGTTTATTGCAGTAACAGGAATTGAACATATGTCTTCATTTTCCCAGGCTCCTGCTTTAAATAGAGACCCTCTTTCCTTCTGTGAAACCTTATTCTGTCTGAAATGCTGTATTCAAAATTCATAATGGTTGAACCTGAATATTTGAACATATGTTTTTCAAATTTTCTATATTTTTGCAAACTTCAAAAAAATTTGCCTGTTAACATTGTGTCTTTAAAGACCATTAAATAGTCTGGGCCTAGATGTCAGGCCACAGTTTCAAAAACTTTTGCCAGCAAAAATATCTTCCCTATGCAAACAAATCAATATTTGTGTGTCCTAGCTGGACATTTACATGAACAAATATGAGTTTTGCCTGGGCAAACACTGATGCATGAAGCCTTCATTGGCATGTCTCAGGATAGAGTTTTAACTAAACATGTTTTCTAGCAATAAGTAAAGTGCCCATTTTGAAAATGCAGTGTTATAAGATACAAGGAGAAAGATGAATTTCATATTAGTATAATCTGGAGAAATAAATACTGATGAGACAGAGGAGAAATGTTTGATTCAACATTTTCTAGTAGCTTCTGAAGTTTAATAGATTTTCCTCTTAGAAAATTATTATTTTCTCCTTTTGCAGTGTACTCTATATTTTTACCATAGTTTCTAGGTGCAAGTTCTCCTACAAAAATCATTAATTCAATGTCTATTTAACTTCTTGGTTTTGAATGACATGCTTTGATTCAGGGCAATAAATCAACAACTTTTGAGGAGGCAGGGAAGAGAGAAAAATCCTGTGATTTTAATTTCCACAAAAGGGCTGTTTGTGTTCTTTTGCTTAGGATTTGTCTTGGGTTATCCTTGTTGGCTGTAACTGCCCACCAACATCAAATAAAAGAGCCTAACTCGAGAACTGGAGACTGTTCCAAAGTTTATGGAATTTAAATAAATCTAAACAAATATCATCTCACCTGCAGTGCAATTCTTCTGTTCAGACTGGGAGGTCTTGACAGAGTCTGTCTTCTTCACTCCTCCTAGTGCTTTGGAATTCAATCCAGAAAAAGAAGTAGGTGCCCAAATTTAAAACTGCAATCCAAGAAACCTCTGCTTACTTGCCACCAAGTAGAAGTGTCCAAGTGTCTAAGAAGTGTCATGGAAGTGTCTAAACTCCATAGTGTGCATTATTTTTGCCTTCAGACACTCTTAGATATCTGAAGCAAGTGCCTCTCCTTCAGATCATCTTGTGAAATCCTTTTTCAGCCACTTCCTTCAGTAGAGGGCTGTGAAAGACAGAGGGATGAGCTACCTGACAAACTAGATTATTTCTATAAAAAGTCAAAAATCTGGATGAATTTCTTCCTTGACCTATTCCTTTCCTTTGAAAATTCAGTTAAACCAAACCTTCCACTGATCCCAGTCAATAATGGAGGAGAAGCCTCACATTTTTTGTTTGCTATTGCAGCCAGCACCAGCAATGTTTCCCAACTTTTAGCCAGTTGCAAAGGTGTGCCACCAGGCTCACTGAAAGTGTGTTGATACTGATCCTGCAGTCCCAGTGGTCTTGCAGTACAGTCATCGCCTTAAGAGCACTGCACCTCTGCTTTCATCTACAGTTCCCTTTGTCTTAGCTGGCAACAGGGACCTTCAACATATTCCCCTCTTTCTTATGGTCCACCAGGACAAGGGGAAAACAAAGCCGGATTGGCCAGCTTTTGGGAAACTTCTTGAAAACAACTACAGCAGAGGTTTTTTTCCAAGGATGTTGAACAGCATAAGCTAGCCTGGCCTTGAGAGTATTCTTACACAGGATTTCTTTCGCACAATAATTTAACCTTTGCTGAGAGAATCCATTCCCCTTCCTAACATTGGTTGTTAGATGATTGTCCCAGAATGAGTGTGAGCTTCAGACAAGGCATGCCTAGGCCTCAGTTTTTGGCAGATGATTTAAATTTAAGAAATCACTGTGGCCTGCAAGTTCTAAGGATGGCAGATCAGGTCTATTTATAAAATGAATTATTGATTAATCAGATAAGAGATAACAGATGAAAGATCTTAATCAGAATGACTTCCTACACAGTATAAAACTAAAAAAGGACTACTAGTAGAGTACAGCACAATATAAAACAGTGCATGATATCAAGGTACCTATATTAGAGCTAGCAAAAGTAATAGTATTGATTAGGAGTCAACTGTAACTTATCACTGAAATGAGAATAACAGGTACAGATTCCTTCACTTAATCCCTGGGGAGTAACCACAAAGCAGGTGTCCCTACTCACTGGAGAAACTCCACACATCTCCAGGGAAATGTATAGAAGATTATTGCTTTGTGAAAGTTTGGTGTAAAGTGTTTGTCAGGCAAAAATCCAGCTTATGTTTCCAGATCTCACTTAACAAATGGCAAGATGTTTATTGGCAGCTGGGAGATGCCAGACAAATGTTAGCTCCATGGCACAAAATAACTCCTTACAAGACAGCTTGACCCGTTTGAGCTATCTGACTGGTTAACAAGCAACAGATAATAAGCTCTGGTGAGGGCAGAGATGACTTGCTGCAATGATGTAATTCTGCTTTCTGCTTCACATCTGTTTCACCATGCAGCAAATAATACTAGGTGTTACCTGTCACCACAGGTGTCCTGGGCCACACACACTGTGTATTCATTGTCCCTTCATTAAAGGGTAATCCCTTTGGGCCTCAGAATTAAGGATGAATAGTTAATCCCTTTACTTCTGCCATAGTGAAAAGCAAAATGAAGTTTGTGTTTAGAAAGAAGATTGTAAAAATTAAAACAAATACCTCAGTTACTTATGCTACCTCAAATATAAAGTAACTCAACTTCAGAATTTCTCTTTTAAGACATCTCTTCACTTGGACTGACCCCAGTTACCTTCCAATTGTTCATATTCATACTCAGCCTTCACGCTGTCAGTTGCTGGGTGTATTGGGTGATGCACCTAATGAGCAGAACTTGTCCTCTTGCTCTAGGTGTGGCTTATGGTTTGCAACTCAAAATGAGTCGTAAGCAACTTAGAGTTCTATTCCCAAGTGTCCCTTGATTGTGAACTGGGGGGAAATTTTATCCTTTCTGCACTTAGATCATGCCTGAGAAAATTGGCAATAACTTGTCGCAACCCCTAACAGCTGAATTTGACTTATCAAGCACAGCTTGATCCTCCAGAGTTCAGCTTCTCAGAACAGAAGCTGTGTCAAGAGATACTGCTTTCAGCTGAACAAAATCAAACATTAAAAGTATGTGAAATGTCCTCTTCCTCCTGCCTCCTTGACACAGGTGAAATTCAGTGGCCCATAATTCTGCTTAAATGATCCCAGATAATCAATAGAGAAAGTGGAGGAATGAAACTCAACACCAAACTCAAAGAGCGAGCAAACCACACCTGTAGTTTGGGCTGGGGTCATTTGCCCATTAACACAAGGCCTGAGTTTCTTTCAACTTCCTAGAGCATCTAATAAGATCGTCTACTGCACAGCTTCAGCAGGCATGGTATAAGGATATTCCTAAAGGCTATCTATGACCTAGCAAGGAAAAACTTCTTTAGTTCCTTCCGTAGTCAAGGGCCCAAGTTTGGCTGTAGATTAACCCTGAATTTGATTAATTTCTATTCATTAATTTCTAAAGGACAATATGGTTAGATTCTTGGTCTAAATCACTTTCTAGAGAACACACCTTTCAGGGTGACTTCAGAGGGAAGAGAGACGTTAGCTGTTGTGGAGGCTTTTGCTGTCTTAATGATAATTTATAATCAAAAATCATGTTAAATATTAACAATTACATGTCAGCCTCAGTAACATTTGTTCTTAGAACTACTTAGAAGCTAAATGAAATACATTAATAATACCAGGAAACACAAATGAAAGGGTAGTGAACAGATTCTGCCCATTAACAGTTTGGGGGAATCTGGTTACCTTTCACACCACCTTTCTCTTGCTTGCTGGCAAAACCGTTCAGGTTGACATATCCAAATCTCTTTTAGTATTTAGATGTCTTAGTTCAGATGAGAGAGAAGCTGTTCACAAGTATTTGACTATATCACCTTTAAATCTTATCTTTAAAATCAGATTGTTTAAGAAAAATCTGGTTTTGATGTTTGCCACAGTAGGCTGAAGATAGTTGCAACTCAGGAGATACAAAATAAAAGATCAACTTGTCTGAGTTTTCCCTCCTCGTTTACTCTGTGTGCTGAAGTGCCTGACTGAGTAAAACTTGTGGAGAAGCACGCTGAGAATAGTCTGAGAAGTGAGAAAACGGAACAAAAAGTGATTCATGCCTTGTCATTAATTTACCTTCAAAGAGGAAAGCTTGCAGAAGTTTCAGCTCAAAGAAGCCTAGAAACTACTAGCTAGGTAGAAACCATGCTATGGCATATTGAATCCATGCTTACCCAACATTAGTACGCAGGGAATCAGGAGATGCAATAGACCCGTCAGCACTGACAGATACAGGGGGGTGTGGGGAAGTTTTTTTATTCACCACATGAAGCTGGTAACACCAGCTTGCATTGTTCAAAGAAAATGTAACTACAGGAATGAGACAAACCTATAGCTGTTGACTTATCTGCATTCCCATCTGATCAACTATTTCATAGAGAGAGGAAAATCCCTTAGGAACCATCCATTTTCCTTCAAACACCCTCCCTTTCACTGTTTAACTGAATGTCTTCCATTGTGTTTGGTGTTAGGAGAGTTCTCTTCTGGGCTGATGGCTTCCAGATCACAGCTGGGAAATTGACTGTAAACAAATGGCAATTTACACTACATATAGAACTTATTTATCAGAAGTGTCATCTTCTTCCAGTGCTGCAGTCCTTCTACCCTACATCAGAGGGGCTTGTGAGAGAAGTGAAGCTTGAGGAAAAATTAGGAGATACTCATCCATAGTCATATCTATTCCAGTTCTGTGTCACATTAAATATAGTTTCTGAAAAAGAGATCAATTAAAATGGAATTCATGCTCATCTGAAGGTGATATTTCCAACCCAGGACTTTTCATTCAAAATTACCCTCCATTTTCACCAGACTTGGCTTTTTTCATAATGTGCTTTGTTGTATATATTCTCCAACTTAACCATGAGGACCTCGTCCTGCTTCTCTGAGTCTGCCCATAGACGTGGTTTTAACCCCAGTAGCATGCGAAACACATTATCACAAGTTTTGGCAGGAAAGGGAGCCAGGAGCTGAGGGTGGTAAACACAGACGGAGACGGTGTCCTCATCAAAAAGGATGCCATCCTTAGGCACCTGAACATGGCAAGCAGAGCGTGATTTGTGATAACACCTTCAGACAAGAAGGAGTCCAGACTGCCAGGGAAGTCCCCAGTGACATGGAAGATCCAAGGTCAAGCAAGCAGGTCATGTCAGCAACAGGTCAGCAAGTCAGTGGTAGGATCACTCTGTGCCTGGATGCAACTGCCAGGGCTGGACACTGCCTGTTGGTCAAAGTGTGAGGCAGGTCCATGGTCAAGCCAGAGAATCAACTCAGGGCATAAGGGTTAAGGTGTGAATCACCAGGATACACTGGCCAGGACTGGAGACAACTACAGTGCAGCCACCCTGACCAAAGCTGAGACCCTCAGATTAAAAGCTACACTGAAGAGAAAAAGAGAGAATGGCTGCTGAGCCTTCCTAGTGGTCTCTTGTCTGGGCTCAACAGCTGCTGAAACTAACCGTGATCCCAGAGTGCCAAACCCCTGGACAGAGGGGAGTTTGCTTCAGTGAGCAGCACGCACTGAACCCTGTACTGCTGTGGCTGGGCTGCCCCTGGTCCACACAGACCTGCACTCCTGACACCACTTGCCTCTGAATGCACCGAGGCCACCATCGCCCAAAATGTGGTCTGAAGGCTGGTGCCAGCAGAGGGGTTTCTGTATCCTGATCTTAGTGCCTAGAGAAGGGCTCTGTTGCATTTTGTTTGCAGTATTAATGATATTTGCATGGCGGCAGTTATAACATAATACAGCTTTGGTAAGCAGCAACATTAAGTGGAATTAATCTGTTCTAATTTAGGTATCCAGAAATTACATGGCTAAATCAGACATCTCAAAAAGCTGAAGTGTAACTCTTAAGTAAATTGCCACAAGAAATTTTGACATTTTGGGGATGTGCATGGCCCAGTTTAACAAGATATACAAATCTTGATTTTAGTATTTTGCACTCAGGTTTTTTTTCCAATGCAATTGCTCGTATTCTGTCAATTAAAACTGTGGTACTTGTGGTTCACCTGAATTCATTCTCTCCATGCCCTAGCAGACTGAAACTGTCTGCTAGGGCATGGAGGAATAAAACTTATGTGTATTATGTACAAAGAAGCTGGCATTGTCTATATAAAAGTTCACTCACAGCTCCTGATTAAAAAAAAGTGCTTGTTATTTCTCTGGAAACTCTAAAATGTTCAGAAAGGAAACCTCCATTTAAGCAGAAAGCAACTGCTTTTAAGAACAATCACTTCTTGCACTTTTTTCCTTAAATGTGAACACAGCTTATGAATTTGTACTGTCACATTAGAACTCAAATTTTTATGCTAGATATTAATAAATCACTTGCATTTTTTTAGTTAATAGCTCTGCTTTGGGCGTGTAAAGCCTTTTATGCATCAATTCTTCACGCATTTTATGGCCCCACACAACACCTCAAATACATTATCATAGATAAGGGCCAAAGAAATGGCCATCAGGTCTTTTGAAAGTTCTATGTTTTTATTTCTTACCAGAACTGGCAGACTTCTGACTCACTGTCTTCCTATAATTCTTGTTAATGGACTGGTGCTAACCAAGTAGGTCCATGTCCTATATTGATGTAGATAATGAATTCAATTAGGTGTCCTTCATGAATTTCAGGCTGTTTTTTTCAGCTCAATTCTCCAGCTGGTAGACATCCAGCACACTTCTAGACCTCTCCTCTTTTGTGTCATTGACTAATTAAATACGCATCCTATCTGTTTCTTCATATAAGCTGTTAATGAAAATATCAAACATCCTTAAACCCAGAAGAGCTTTTCATGGATCTCCATTCAATCCTGTCTTCAGGCTGATGGCGAGTAGTTTTTAACTACTCTGTGTGCAAACTGCTCTGTCTGTGTGTACATGCATGATCTGATTCAGAGAAGCAGTGTATCTTTGTCCTGCTTAGGTGTGTTGATTTAGTTTACGGAGATTTTGGAGTGTGACTTAGACTCTTTTAAGATGAAGCTAAATCTGAATTTTGACTCCAGGCATAAGGAGGAAAGGAAGGTAAGCTTAAGGAAAGCTCTGCAAATCTGTCCAGAGGCTGGTGGGGTCCAAACTACTGATCAGTTCTTTTGGTGTCTTTGAACACAGGCCTCTAGTTGTGTCTACTCCGGTTGTGTCAAATTATGTGTTGTGTGGATGTTTTCCGTGTTTCTTTATCACACTATCATCTAAGGCAAATTTGAGAGTTCTATTAAAGTCAAATACACTTTGGCTTGATTTGGCTTTGATTCTGGTTCCATAACTGTGCTACAGTGACTTCACTCCCTTGCTTTAATGTTTTCTTTAATGTATGAAAGCTCCTTTGTGATTTGTAACTGACTAAAGGAGTATAAATCTACAAATACCTAAACTGCCTCTTGATATGTCATGGGAGCTACCAATCATCACATCAGTCAGAATTTTGTGAAGTAGCATTGTAGTCTGCCAATTTGAGCACAGTACTTGTCAAAACTGGTTTCTCTTTTGTTCCCTAGTTAACTTTTATTTGTCCATTTTACAATCAGGCAAGGAATGTGTTTAATGAGATAGTTCTTTCATCTGTATTGGTCCCTGAGAAAAGCTGTTGTTGTTGGATTGTCTCCTGCCAGATTCTTGTAGGAAATTGAGCTGGCCGCTCATGGTTGCTGCTAGTAAAATGAGTTGTAGAATCTTCTAAGCAGCAGGACCATCTGTAAAATTCTTTCCTAAAGTGTGTCTTTAGGTACTGACTGCACAGTACCAAAGCATGCAGCTGGGGGAAATGAAAGAAAAGACAAGTTTCCTGTCCTTCCTCCTCCATTCAGTGAATCTTTCATGTTGGGAAGTATCAGCTTTCTTGAGCCAGCAGAACTGGGAAGCTCCTTTGTGCTCCTGTGTGAAAGTTTGTAAGAGGAAGCTTGAGCTGAACACAGACCAAGATGCTGGGCCCAGTCCTCTTTTACCATAAATGGGTGGAGCCCCATTCTTGAAGAGAGTGCCATTTGATAGGAGTTACACTTTTTCCATGGTGCTACCAAGCACCTTTTCCAACTGCAAACTTTTGCTTTGTTCTCTGGCTCTGATCTTCTAAGAGCTGTATATTTCCTTAGTAGTGTTTACTAAAAGAGTCAATGCCTGAAAATTTTTGATGCATTTATCACACTCTCTGTTTTTGGGTCTAATTCTCCTCCTAAGCTTTTCATCAGTGTGAAATAATGCATGATGGTAGTGGCAGTGCCCTTGGTGAAAGCCACAGGAGAATTGGGCCACACATACTTTTGTTATTTATACACCCAGAAGTTCCTGCTCCAAGAGCAATTACAAGAATGTCAGCACCAAGAGTGACTATGGCAACAGGACTACTTTGCAGACAGAGTTATTTTCCCTTGCCATCACTTCGGTAAATCCGGCAGCCCTTCCCAAATATGCACAAGCCTCCTAGGTCCTTGTTGGTTGCATTTCCTAAATAGCATGTCCTTTAGCTCAGCCTTGCGCTTCCTGTGTCTGCACTAAGTCAAAGAGAAGGTCCATCCCGGTGGTTTGTGTTCAAAGTGCTGCCACCAGAGAGTGGCATTGTGAATGCCCAGATCAGAGGCCATCACTTCACATGGTAGCCACGATGGTAAAGCATGGGATTCAGTAAGAACTGTAATGATCTTGGGGAGCAAAGGAGAGCCTGCCAGACTGGAACCTTACCTGCAGCAACCAATGAGTTGTGTGTGGTGCCTTTCAGGAGAGTCACTTTGATAAGAGGAGCAGGCCACGCTGTTGAAACTGGTCTTCCTAGGTTTCTTCAAGGGGAAATTACTGATTTAACCAGTTGACTGGTCTCTGCATCAGATCATTGATTCATATGAAGATCTTAATTAAGGCTAAGGCCTGTCACTGCATGCAGCAGCCACTTTCTCTGTCTCCTTCCTGGGGATCTTTCCGCTTCAGAAAGTTATGGGGCAATAAAAAGCCCATTTTCTAGAGTTTCTGATGAATTGTGTGGGCCAGTCAAAAGAAAAAAATATTTCTGAGAGGGCTTTGAATAAATATGAGTGGATCTCTGGTTATCATCCATTTGGAAAAAAAATCATCTCCTTTGTAACATTTCAATTTTTCAACTGGTCATTGTTGTTTGCGGTTCTCGTTCCCAGGACTTAGTGACCATAAATCTTCATGTGAAAGCAATTACTTCTATTTTGATTCACGTAAGATGTGTTACTATATGTTAAGATATGGCAGTAAAATCCTAGAGTAGACCAGACTTAAAAGGATATCTTAATGCAATCAGAACAGAACATATGCAGGTCTAGCTATAGTCCAAATCCTACTGGCTCAGACTTCTTTCCATGTATCAGCCTTCAAGATTCTTTGCTGGTTTAATCTGTAGGCACCTCAGACTGGCTGGTCCATACTTTCTTAGAAGCAAATCTTCAATCAGAACTTTAAACATCTCCAGAAATGTCAGTTTTTATCAGAGAAGAATCTTTATGTAAAAGATCCTGTCACTGTGGCAGAATAGTCAAGAGAAGGCCCTTGGCCAGGCATGAGAAGTAAGACACAGTGGTTTTGTGGATGATTATAATGAGATTTTTGCTAATACCATATCTAAATATTGCCAGTGCTGTATCTAAACAACAGCTCTATCACGTATTAGAAAGGATTATGGTAGCAGTAGGTTATTGTGTCATGAGCTTCACTGAGACCCCCTTGCTTTCTCAATTTCACAGAGATGCCTAGGTGTCTAGATCCATTTAGTCTCAGATTTGATCAACACCTTATGTCTAAAGGGTTATAATATAAGAAGATCCAGCTAGAAATGTACAGGTTTAATGTTTTTGGCCTTGCAGATTCATAATTACAAAACAACAAAGCACCTATGTAGCTACTTTAGGATTTAATCGCCGTATTTCACCAGATATTAGTGCTTTTTACTCACCAGTCCAAAAGAAAGTGTTCCCCATTTTCATGCTGGACATACTCTGCAGGTGTCCCTGCCAAAGGTGGGGATCTATCCATAAGCTGCCTGCAGCTTCAGAAGACCAGTTTGCCCCGTTGGCCCAGTCTCCAGCAGCATTTTATACCCTTAGCTGGCTGATGTGCACTAAAGCCAATCACAAACCTCTCAGCTCCACATCTCTAGAATGCATTAATTATGGGGGTATCCAGACAGTTCATCCTGAAATACTCACCTAGTGTTCTTATCTTAGGGCAAACCACATGGCCTGTCAGAGAGGGAAAGTACGTGTGTGTGCATGAGGACACATGCAAAGACACAACTTTCATCACCATCACCATCAGTCTTGTCTACAACTTCTTATGTGTTCAGTGTTGCAGCATGAAGTCATTTGTCCTGACTGCTCAGTCAGCCTCCAGTATGATATAGCTGGTTATGCCTACAGCTGATATCTTGCTATTACTTTCACTTCAGCAGTAAGAAAAAAGTGCCACAATTTTATGCATTTCATTTCCTGTATAACATGGTTGACTGGTGATCACTGAGGTCTTGTCATCATTTGGGTGGTTTAACTGAAAAATTTAATTTTAACCAAGAGGTTTGTGTCCTTTTGTGTACCAATTAAATACACATTAAGACCCCATATTAGGTGATCCTGTACTATCCCATAACTTGATTTTCATAATCATTCAGTATGTTATGAGAAAGATAAGAGAAGGTGCTTCAGCAAACTTATCAAGACTTGTGGTTTACTGAAGAGGCTGAGCTTATTCTCTGCAAGTTACAGTTCACTCTTGAAACATTCAGGTAAAACCTGCTGCCTGACATCTGATGGGAACTCCAGTCTGCTCCTCTGGAATTCCAAGTATAATGCTGGCCCATGCTCCTCATAAAGTAGTGGGCAGCAATATGATGATAAATCCAACATGAAACTTAGTATCTTCTGTTGACAGCTGAGTGACACATGCCCTGCTGATGGTTCTGGGCAACTTGCTCCATCTGAGTTATGCTGCTTCTGCTAGGTATCAAAATTAGGTATGTTAAGGTTCAAAATATATAAATACATACCTGACACGCTTTGCAGCGTGTTTGTCAGAGTGCTATCTATGCTTTTATCTATACTTGAGTGTTCAAATATGTTGGAAAATCTGGAATAACAGGCTGTATTGTCTACAAAAATTACCTACAAACACAGTGAAACAAAATGAAACAAACAAAAAACCCTACCACTGAGCTGCGAATGGTGGGAGATTGCCCATGGTCCACCTCCACCTTCAGTTTGAAAATGACCTCAGGCAGAGCAGCATTCATGGCTTCCTGGCTTTTGACACTAGGAGTAGTCATTTGCAATGATTTATGGGAAGGATAATGAACCAATCCTTTCTGAAAACCCTTTGGATCCCTGAATTTCCACAGCAGTTCTCTGGGCTTGGGTTACTTCACCGTGGAGTCATCATCATCATCTTCTCCAGGCACTGTATCAGTCTCAGCTGGAGCTGCCATAAGGTTTGCATACACTGTGTAATGAAGAGGGCTGGTATCAGCAGATTGTACGATGCCCTTTAAGATATACCAGCTCAGACACTCCAGCAATAAAACTGTGGGAAAACAGCTGCCTGTTGGAGTAAATAACCTGTAGGATTTGGATCTTCGCATTATGCCCTAGCAGAAGCCTCTGGCTTCTTCTTTTCCGTTCTGACTGTCGCTTTCTCTGGTCTCTTCTCCCAAGTAACAAGTGATAGAACAAGAGGAGATGGCCTCAAGTTGTGCCAGGGGAGGTTTAGATTGGATATCAGGAAAAAATATCTTCACTGAAAGAGTTGTCAAGCATTGGAACAGGCTGCCAGAGAAGTTGTGCAATCACAGTTCCTGGAGGTATTGAGAAGACATACACATGTGGCACTCAGGGACATGGTTTAGTGGTGGATTTGTCAGCATTGGGTTAATGCTTGGACTCAATGATCTTAAGGGTCAGTTTCAAACTAAATGATTCTATTATTATACTCTATTAGGAGTTGTTCATCTTGTTAAGAAGTCTTGGGTGGAGATTGCAGAAATTCTTCATAACTGGAGAAAGGGTTATTAATCCGATTCTCATCATTCCTGACAATTCTATAAAAACTATGCAGAGTTAGGTCTGAAATGGTCACAGCAGATCTTGGAGACAATGAGACAGTGGGCAAAATCAGTCTGCCCTTCCTTGTGTTTATCAAAATCAGAGATCCATGTTTGTGTTGGATATCTAGTGTCCTTACTGTTTAAATAGAGAATAAAGCACCCCTGGAAAATGAGTCATCTAATATTGAAATATGTTGTGTACAAGATACGTCAAGGAAACCATCATTTGGAGAGGTCTGTTTCTCTTCAGTGACTTCAAGACAGCTGAAGATGACTGACATTACTGCCATCGTTCATCATACTGAATTATCTGAAGTCAGGTGACATGAAGTCTATATCCAGCACACAAGTAAAAAGCCTTCTGAGTCCCATCATTACCAAAGCAAGCAGAGGTGAGTTGGTTTCTTACATGATGAAGAGCACCAAGGTCCCACTGCCAGGGTTGCAATGACCCAAGTTTTTCTTCATCAAGGTGAAGATCTGTCTATGATGTTTCACATTTTAATACCTGGAATCATGCTCCTCTCACCTCACTACAGATGAGTTTGTCATCTGTGCTGGCAGTGGAAAGCAATGAGAACCATTAGCATGGAATTCACTTGACCTATCTTAAAAACCTCCTTAAAGCAAAGAACAGTACATCCATATTTCGTATTAATTAGACTGACTAGATGCCCATTGGCTCTAAGAACGATTTACAGTGATTCACTCCTTGGTAAATGTCCACACTGTACCTTTCAACCATCAGGCAAATTGTGCTCCTAATACATGAAGTAGCTGATTCCACCTTAATTTATCAAGGTCTTAGAGGAAACTTAGAAAATCCAAAGATTCATATAAAATAGTTGTTATTTTACTTGATGCTCCTACTTCTGACCTGTTTCGCGCCTCATACTGCTGCCACTACTGCTTTCCATTGGAGTAACACGGAACATAGGTACCAGGGCACACAGAACAGAACAGGGAGACTTACTTCTCCCAGGAAACTTGGTTCTGGTTGCCCAGGTCTGTGCTCTCCTTAGGCATCAGTGATGCATCAATTGCAGAAAGCACTCAGCATGCCTGAAAAGCAAACTATTTCAACTTAGGTGTCTTCCATGCAGTTTGAATGCTCTTGTCCCAGGCTTTAGCTGTGAAGGAAGGGTGGTTGTGACACTGGGCTTTGTGTTGGAACATAAAGTAAAGAAAACACTCCCAATTTTACTACCCAGAAAAAAGGATTCTTTCTTCTCCCTCCTAACTGCTACTCAGATTTTAGAAGAAGAAAAGGCTAGCACATTTTTTGGCACAGAAACACTTCCAGATTGTGTCTTATTTCTTTGAACTATGCAAGCTAAGATAATGATATAGGGATAATTATATTTCATGCTTCAAACTGAAGTTGATAGGAGAGAAATATCCTTCTGTGTGGAGCTTTTACATCATGTTTAAAACATCTGTCATTAGCTGAAGCCAGAAAGACCTATGCATGTACTTAATGAATATATTTACAGAATGGAGAACAAAATCGTCATAAAAAAAAAAAAGCCTTTTGCTCCTTATACTAGCTAAGCTGATATTTTAGTTGCTTCAACAGTGAAATTGCCAGTGATACATCCCATGCTGATCATGAGTGTACCAGAAAAGTAATTCACTACCAGCTTTGAAACATGCAGTTTCCAGAAAAAGATAACTGTAGGATTATGTTTTATATAAAAAGACACGAAAGTTTTACCACTTGAAAAAACCAAAGGGTTCACGGGTGTTTTTTTCATGGGTTTACCGTGAAAAAAGAAGGATTCAAGACAAGTAGAGAATGCTTCTTTAGAAACAACCTCACCAAAAGCAAAGAAAACTCGTTGATTTAGGCTGCTACTCTAATCATTCAAATCCACGGGCAGAAGAGATGAAGATTAGAAATCAAGAGGCTGTTTCCTGAGGGCCGCTAAGGAACTGAGGAAGACCATGGTAGGGTTGTCCATAACCTCTCACAGCCTCTGTCACTATTCAGGAAGCTGAGTAGTGATGTATTGAAGGCTGCTTCAAAATTAGTTATTAGATAGATGGTAGCAAAGGGCCTGGATTGCCCCTCTTTTAGGTTTTGTACATTTTAAAACCATGCTGAGTGAACACAGATCATACAAATAAATGAAAAAATATGAATGAAGAAACTTTTTGGAACTTAGAAGAAGACTTCTGAGGATCTTCGTTGCTGGGAGGGGAGCTGTAGGAAGAGCACTGCAATATTGCAATAGTAAGCAGTAAGGCGTGGTTGGCATTTGGCCGTCTGCTGGAACAGGAAGCAGCAGGACTTCTGTGCGACAGCTGGCAGGACAAGTCTAGCAAAATGCCTAGTGAAATAAATGAAAGCCATCTCCTGAAAATGAGGAATGGTGGTGGGCTGAGACTGATTGTGGTCACACAAAATACCTGAGATATGAATCCTTCCTCTTTTCACCTATAATGCTCTTGGTGCAGATGCTTTCATGTGAGGGAACTGGAATGTAATTGAAAATCTTATGTTACTAAATTAATTACTCTGGAAGAAGAAGAAGGAATTCCTTTCTTGCCTTCATTTATCCTCTGGAGTATATTTTGTAAAATTCTAGAAATTTTTCTTTTCCTCTTGTCCATTAAACTTAGAGAATGATTGAATAACTTATTCTTTTTCTTTCCTGGCATTCACTAGTTTTGATACTTTACATTTGAATCACTGTAAGGTCTTGAAGGTGTGGCAAACAAAGCAATAAATAAAAGGCCATGACTTCAGGGTTGATTTCAAATTTGTGATTTGTAAAAAAGGGACAGAATATCAAGATCACCAGCCTCTGGTAAGGATAACTCTTTCACACTGTTAGGGTAATAAAAGGATGCAGAACATAAAGTGGTGTCATTTGGAAAGGAGCTGGGGCAGCATCTGACAGGATATTTGACAAAGCAGTTTGTTTGTATGTCTCTTGCTGTACACAACACGAAGCTGAGCGCTGGCAGAAACTCTCTGAGTGAAAGGATGTTATTAGGTCCCCCTTGCCTCTGCGACTGGCAACGTGACTGCAGCTGACTGATTAGTGAAATTGCTGATCATCATCTTTAGTCTTGCAATTGTGGGGCTGTGTTTTTTTGTTTTGTTTTGCACTGTTGTTAGAGGACAGGATAATAATTCATGATGAGACCATATAGGCTACAATAAAAACCCCCATAAAACAAAAACCTTTACAAAGCAGTCGGTATTCAGTTCTCCGACAGGCAGAATTTAGAATAAAAGGTTGCTAACATTTTGGCAGTGTTTTCCTCAGGCTTTCTCTTGTATTTGTGCCAAATATCTCACAAGGCTCAGATTTGATTAAAATGGCAATGCTCTCTGCTACTTGAATGTAATTAGAGCCATTCATTACAGCTTTAGTTGACAGTTTGGCAACCTGTACATTTTTCTGAATATGGACAGCATTCCATGGAAACAGTTCAAGGGAAGAGTACAAGAAGAGGGTCCTCTCTTGAACTGCAGCAAATGGAAGGCTGTCTATGTTTAGAGAAGTTTACAGGTTTCCAAACTGTCAATCGAAGCTGCAAGGAAGAGCTCTAATTAGATTAACCTAGCAGAGCACTGCAATTTTTGTCAGCCAGCTCCTGTGAGCCCCTGCTGCGTAGTTATCACATATGTTACAGGACCATTAAGTATTTCTATAGCAAGTCACTGTATTTTGCTGCTATTAACCCCAGCCTTAGAACACTGTTGGATGGAAAGTAAATCAAGAAAATGTGTTTGCTTATGAAAAGCTTCTCTTCAAGCCGTCTTTTTGCAGAATTTAGAAGAAGATTTTTAATCTGCTTGAATTTCCCACCTTTTCTAGTATACGTAAAACAAAACATGACACCAATAAGGCTAGAGGAGTCCTGTGCTTCTTTCAGACTACTAATGAATTGTATCTTTCAGTTCAAAATATTAAGTCAACTATTGCTATTTTCATTTTGCATTCTTCTGTGCCGTGTCCTGAAACCGAAAAAATATAGCAAGAGATGTCATTTAAAGCATTTTCCAAATCACCTGAAAACATGAACCTTGTTAATTCCAATCAAATTTTCTTGTGATTAAAGTAGAAATGTGCTAGTCCAAAATCTCATGAGAACAGGTCTTTGTTTTCCCTGTGGCACATCACTGTTAAAAGGGAAAAGTGAAAGTGCAGATTAATGGACGGGGCAGTGTGTAGTTTAGTTTTACATTGCTTGTTGCTGGGCTACTTCACTATGCGAACCGGGGGATGATAGCCTCATTGCCCTTTTGGTTTCATGGCAAACTGAACTCTGAGGCTTTGCAGGAAAGAGGGTGTATCTGGATGAAAAATGGGTTCAAAGCTGGAAAGTCTTGAGATCATTTGTTTGTTTACATAATTGTACACAAAGTCCAGTTCCTCTCAACAGCAATAGGAACATGCAGACCACAAGCTTTTGCCAAAGTCTCCTACCAGACAGTTTAGCCATGTGCCAGAGAAACATCTGTCTCTTTCTGCCTCAGTTCCTTTATCCTCTGACATTTAACTGCTTTCCTTATTCCCAGCCTTGTTAGATGCTCCTGAATCGAGAATCTCAGAAATCCTCTTAGCTCTGGGTGGAGTCGTGGCTTCAGGCTGGACACTTAGAAATGCTTTTATTCTGCTCTGCAGAAGTGTAAGTTGCAGAGCTGTCACAACTCAGGACATGGAAGGCACCAGGAAGCTGTTACCTTCCTGATCCTGAACATCCCCCTTTTCTTCCAGATCATCTGAACACCCCTGAGCTAGCTCATGTAATTGCTTTTACAATACCTGTGATGACCCTTGGTGTAATTGCTTGCTTTGTCTGTTCTATTTAATTTCTCTTAATCCTTGTGTAATTTTTTACTGTGTTAAATACATTAGATAAGAAAGCAAGGCAAGCTAAATCAAACAACATCCTTACTGTCACTAATGTAATTACGAATGTTTAACTATTTATGTGGTATTCTCGCTTTCCAACTTTTCAACTCATCATTGCAAATCCATTTTATTCCTTTCCCATTCTTGTTGGAACCTCCCTCTGTGTGATCCTCTTTCTTTCCCACACAGAATGTAAATAACAGCTTTCAGATGTTGTTGTTTGGCTTGGCAGAGAGCCTCATAGGCAATACCTGCTCAAGTGATTTTAACACATAAACTAGGATTTTACTGGCAGGGCAACTGTACTTGGTGCCTACCTCTGTACAGAAGTGTCACCATTGTGTTACACTCTCCCGTAGGTTAGTCAGTTTTAAAATCCTGCTTCTCATGGGAGGGCAGTAAATACATGACAGTGCTGAAAGTTTCCCTATGCCTTAGAAACATTTTTATGCAGTTCTGTCTGAAATTTTCTCTAAAATGTATATGTATTTAGATGTAAGAAGGCACTCATGTCACCTAAGAAGCATCCTTAGCTCCGTGTGTTCTTTTACTAAGCCACAAACATTAATATCTATATTGACTATGAAAGCGAATTTGAAACATATGTAGGTAAGTATATGTAAGTACGCAATTTGACTCTGAGGCTACATAAAGTTGACTGAAAGCAAAATATAATGGTTTTTAGGGAGCTCTGTGGTTAGCTTTGTTTCTAGCAGTTTTCTAATAACTCATTTGTGGTTCCCTCCTCTGTATTGCAGTCTGCGCTGAACACAACTTAGACAGAGAGGGTCACAAATGGCCTTCAAATGCATTTCCATACCTGGCTAGGATTGTTAGCACCATTTCTTTCCCTGATCCATGGGAATTGTTGTGGCCAAATGTGATGCACAAGACTCTATGATTCACACTTCAACCTGTCTGAAACTACTATAATGCATGACTGATATTACCTTCATTTAACAAGGTTGGTCCCAGCCATGCGAACTACAAAATCACAAAATGGTTCGTGTTGGAAGGACACCTTTTTCCCAAAGATGTCATTGTCTTGGCTTCTGGGCTCGGCCGTGCCCTCTGGTGGGGCCGTTGGAGCCATCTGGAATGGGCTGTGTCCGACATGGGGCAGCCTTGCTGCTCCTCACAGAGGCTGCCCTGCAGACCCCGCTGCCAGCACCTGTGCACAGCAACTCATACACATTTCTAGGCTGCTGAAAAGAGCCATAAGCCAACCTGGAATCACCTCCTTCAGAGCACAGAGAAGGCATATGTCATGGTACTACTCTGTGGTGGTTGGCCTCCTTTCCCCTTATTCCTGGTTGTTTTCATCCCTACTGCAATCCAATTCTGCCACAGAAACTCTCCCGCCGTCTGTGCGTTTGATCTGCTTTCACTGGTGTTGATAAATGAATTGAAATTCAGCTGAGTGTGTCAGTCTGGAGTACCTTTCATTTATCTGGGGTGGCCTCAGGGGTATGTGGTGTGTGCCAGATACATCTCTCAGTTCAGTCGCCTCTTCTGCCTTTGCACTTGAGATCATGATGAGACTGATGGCTGGATTCTGTTTATACATCAACAGCTCTCTCTAGGAATAATCCATTTTTTCCTGGGCCAAGTTCTGCTTGGTGTGCTTATTTTGGCACTTCAAGCTCCCCTCTGTCACCACCATCTCTCACATGGTGCCTGAGGCTACACTGTTAAGTTGGACCATTCGGGATTCTTTTTCTCTCAAGTTCCTCAGGACCACAAAGGTGGGACATGTGTAAATATCCTTCTCTTCACAGATTCTCTGGTTGGCTTGTCAGCTTGTCAGGGTATCTCGCTTCCAGACATCTGCACAGAAGAAGAAAGGATGCTCTGACAACTTGGTTGGTCTTCTGGGCCTCCCTGGCACCTTGTTACTTGTCAGAGTGTTTTCCTGGTTATCACCAGACAATAGAAGACACTTTCATCTGTTTCCAATGTTATCTGCTTGAATAGCTCCTGATGTGATCTACTCTGCTGCTCTTTGGTTACTGTGGAAGGTGTGTTGGGCAGTGATTTTACATGATGAGGTGTCTTGGGGCCGTGCTTTGGGATTTGCCACAGTTGTTGGTCAGGAATGTACCAGTGATATCCATATAAAATCATAACTCACTAAATGTCAGGTCAGGTTAGGGTTACATGACTCATACATTTATATATGCAATGTACATAATTCACTTATAATAGATTTTAAAATACACAGGGAAGAAAACTCAGGCTTAATCCATTAAAAATTACGTCAGAAAGATCGCTTTTTCTCCCTCTTTCTTCCCTGTGGTGGGTTGACAACCTTGGCCAGATGCCAGGTGCCCACNCTGTGGAAGGTGTGTTGGGCAGTGATTTTACATGATGAGGTGTCTTGGGGCCGTGCTTTGGGATTTGCCACAGTTGTTGGTCAGGAATGTACCAGTGATATCCATATAAAATCATAACTCACTAAATGTCAGGTCAGGTTAGGGTTACATGACTCATACATTTATATATGCAATGTACATAATTCACTTATAATAGATTTTAAAATACACAGGGAAGAAAACTCAGGCTTAATCCATTAAAAATTACGTCAGAAAGATCGCTTTTTCTCCCTCTTTCTTCCCTGTGGTGGGTTGACAACCTTGGCCAGATGCCAGGTGCCCACCAAAACACTCTCTCACTCCCCATTCTCAGCTGGACAGGGGAGACAAAATAAAATGGAACATAACTCATAGGTTGAGATAAGGCTGTTTACTAAAGCAAAAGTGGAAGTTAGGGTGTTCACAAGCAAAGAGAAATAAAAAAGGTTTATCCTCTACTTCTCATCAGCAAATGATGTCTGGCCACTTCCTGGGAAGCAGGGCTTCAGCTCTTGGAGTGGTTGCTCTGTAAAGCAAACACAGTAAATAAGGAATGCCTCCCCTTCCTCCTTTTTTACTTAGCTTTTATATCTGAACTGACATCCTATGGTATCAGGTATCGGTTTGGTTAATTTGGGTCAGCTGGCCTAGCTGTGCCCGCTCCCAGGATCAGCCCACTGGTGAGTGGGGAGTGTTGGAGAGCGCTGTTGCTGTGCCAGCCCTGCTCAGCCGGACCCAAAGCACCCAAAGGTGTGTTACCAACACCTCCCCAGCCACCAGCGCAGGGCAAAGCAGAGCAGAGCAGAGCAGAGAAGAGCAGAGCAGAGCACTGTCAGGGCTGCTCTGGGGAAACAAACTCCACCTCAGCCAGACCCAACACGTTAACCCTACCTGTTTAACTTGCTGAAGCTAACATGCTTCCACTGAAAGGGTTATCCCGTTCAGGCCTTCATATAGTCTCTACATTAGTGAAACACAATAAATTGTAGAGCAAGAGGCTTGAAGAGGTTCTGGTTAAACACTTTATTTCACCCTAAAACCCATTCTAGACTGTCTCTTGGCCATTCTTCTTGGTTAAATTAGACACTATTTCTTTTCCTTTGGATCTGCAAATCACTCTCTGTTAAGCTAAGGGTGATTTTCTGCACAGTTCTCCTGACTGAAAAAATTAACTCCCATCCTCTGAGTGTGGTAAATTTTAGGCACATTTGTATGTGAAGTGGATAGATATCAGTATGTTAACAAACATGCTGGATGTGTAAGGGAGTTAAGTGCAGGTAGGTAATTTGCTTGGTTGAAACCAGATACCGTGTCACTTGCTCCCACAGCAATTTGACCCTCACCTTTAGCCTTTGTCACTTCAGCTCCCGGTAATGCAGCTGTCAGTCTCAGCTCCCCCTCTCATCTCAGCCCTGTGACCAAGGCTGTGCCTACACTCTGGATGCCAGAGCCAGCTCCAGACCCACTGCATGGTGTTAATGTGCTGCCACTTTCCCAGAAAGGAGTTGATCCCATCATACGGCAGACGGCTGAAATTGCTTAGGCAGCTCTTGTCATGTAAGTGCCCACTCTCCTCCTCGGAATTTGAAGGGTTCATGTGTGGGTATGTACAGTGCAGGTAGTGTTTCAATGTCGTGTGTGTAAAATGTGAGAATTGCAGTGGTTTGTAACCTAACAGGGCAAATGTGAAGATAAATGCTATGTTATTTAATTAGACAGTTGGCTAGATAGCACTTTTAAGACTGTTGGCACTCTCTTCTGTAAATCCTCTCTCCAGTTCATGTTTGCTCAACTGATTTCAATCTTTCTAGATCCTATAGAATCACAGAATCCTAAAATTGTTTAGACTGCAAAAGGCCGAGTGGTAATCTAACACTGCCAGGCCCACAACTAAACCATGTCTCTGAGGGCCATATACACATGATTTCTGAACACTTCCAAGTACTGTGGTTCCATCACTTCCTTGGACAGCCTGTTCCGCCCTCTCAGTGAATAAGTTTTTCCTAATATCAAGTCTAAGCCTCCCCCAGCACAACCTGAGGCTGATTAGAACGAGGTACAAATAAATTCTGTATACGCATTGATTCTTATTATGAGCTGGATGCATTTGAAGCAGGGGGAATTCATAACTGAACTACTTTTCAACAGAGAATGACAGCTGAGGCAACAAAGCCACAGTTCAGCCTGTTTGCCAGCACAGCTACCCGGTACACTGGGTAGGCTTCCCACCGTACTGAACTGCCCAGCACTGGGCAGGACACTTCTGGGGGTATTTACGTCTTTAACTTGCAGTCCAAGCTGAGCAGTGCCTTACTGAGCACACCAGGATGAATTCTGGCTGAGAAACAGAGATCTGAAGCCATGCCCCCTTGTAGAAATGTCGGCTGGTGCGGTGGGAGACGGATGAGCGGGACAAACAGTGATGAGAGGTCTCTAGAAGCAGGTCTTGGTGCATGTGATTTATTGGTGAAGGAAGGGTGCGGGGGTCCTGCTTGGTGCTGCCAGCTGCAGCCCCGAGCAGGCCCAGAGAGAGCGAAGTTCTCTGTTACAATACAATAAATCTCTTTCTGTGTTGAATATTCTAATTTTCACTAACCAATCTAATACAAGATACAAATNTCTGGCCACTTCCTGGGAAGCAGGGCTTCAGCTCTTGGAGTGGTTGCTCTGTAAAGCAAACACAGTAAATAAGGAATGCCTCCCCTTCCTCCTTTTTTACTTAGCTTTTATATCTGAACTGACATCCTATGGTATCAGGTATCGGTTTGGTTAATTTGGGTCAGCTGGCCTAGCTGTGCCCGCTCCCAGGATCAGCCCACTGGTGAGTGGGGAGTGTTGGAGAGCGCTGTTGCTGTGCCAGCCCTGCTCAGCCGGACCCAAAGCACCCAAAGGTGTGTTACCAACACCTCCCCAGCCACCAGCGCAGGGCAAAGCAGAGCAGAGCAGAGCAGAGAAGAGCAGAGCAGAGCACTGTCAGGGCTGCTCTGGGGAAACAAACTCCACCTCAGCCAGACCCAACACGTTAACCCTACCTGTTTAACTTGCTGAAGCTAACATGCTTCCACTGAAAGGGTTATCCCGTTCAGGCCTTCATATAGTCTCTACATTAGTGAAACACAATAAATTGTAGAGCAAGAGGCTTGAAGAGGTTCTGGTTAAACACTTTATTTCACCCTAAAACCCATTCTAGACTGTCTCTTGGCCATTCTTCTTGGTTAAATTAGACACTATTTCTTTTCCTTTGGATCTGCAAATCACTCTCTGTTAAGCTAAGGGTGATTTTCTGCACAGTTCTCCTGACTGAAAAAATTAACTCCCATCCTCTGAGTGTGGTAAATTTTAGGCACATTTGTATGTGAAGTGGATAGATATCAGTATGTTAACAAACATGCTGGATGTGTAAGGGAGTTAAGTGCAGGTAGGTAATTTGCTTGGTTGAAACCAGATACCGTGTCACTTGCTCCCACAGCAATTTGACCCTCACCTTTAGCCTTTGTCACTTCAGCTCCCGGTAATGCAGCTGTCAGTCTCAGCTCCCCCTCTCATCTCAGCCCTGTGACCAAGGCTGTGCCTACACTCTGGATGCCAGAGCCAGCTCCAGACCCACTGCATGGTGTTAATGTGCTGCCACTTTCCCAGAAAGGAGTTGATCCCATCATACGGCAGACGGCTGAAATTGCTTAGGCAGCTCTTGTCATGTAAGTGCCCACTCTCCTCCTCGGAATTTGAAGGGTTCATGTGTGGGTATGTACAGTGCAGGTAGTGTTTCAATGTCGTGTGTGTAAAATGTGAGAATTGCAGTGGTTTGTAACCTAACAGGGCAAATGTGAAGATAAATGCTATGTTATTTAATTAGACAGTTGGCTAGATAGCACTTTTAAGACTGTTGGCACTCTCTTCTGTAAATCCTCTCTCCAGTTCATGTTTGCTCAACTGATTTCAATCTTTCTAGATCCTATAGAATCACAGAATCCTAAAATTGTTTAGACTGCAAAAGGCCGAGTGGTAATCTAACACTGCCAGGCCCACAACTAAACCATGTCTCTGAGGGCCATATACACATGATTTCTGAACACTTCCAAGTACTGTGGTTCCATCACTTCCCTGGACAGCCTGTTCCGCCCTCTCAGTGAATAAGTTTTTCCTAATATCAAGTCTAAGCCTCCCCCAGCACAACCTGAGGCTGATTAGAACGAGGTACAAATAAATTCTGTATACGCATTGATTCTTATTATGAGCTGGATGCATTTGAAGCAGGGGGAATTCATAACTGAACTACTTTTCAACAGAGAATGACAGCTGAGGCAACAAAGCCACAGTTCAGCCTGTTTGCCAGCACAGCTACCCGGTACACTGGGTAGGCTTCCCACCGTACTGAACTGCCCAGCACTGGGCAGGACACTTCTGGGGGTATTTACGTCTTTAACTTGCAGTCCAAGCTGAGCAGTGCCTTACTGAGCACACCAGGATGAATTCTGGCTGAGAAACAGAGATCTGAAGCCATGCCCCCTGAATGTGCTCAGGGTGAGTATTTGTTGCAGGACCTCAGTAATGCTGGGTATTAAGTAATTATGACTATCTGCCTCCGTTTTGGCAGCTCTGAAGGTTCATCACTTGTGTGACTTTGGCAGTGTTGGAATCTGTTTTATCTTGTATTGCAGTGTACTTACAGAGCCTGGGATCCGCGTGATTCCCCGAAAAGAGAAGCAGGTTTTTAGTGGATCATTTCTGATGTCCCAGCTTTGTGAAGAGAGTTTTACCTGACCAGATGGGCGAGTGGCAGCACATGGTGTGGCAAGGGCAAATCCAAGCAAGGTGCTGGTTGCCCTGTCAATACACACGTGCTGACGGGCCACCTGGCTCCCATCTCTGGCCACGCACAGTGGCTGGATCCCTTTGGCAGAACCAGCTTCTTTCTTTTTCCTTTACCCAAACAAGAAACTTGTAGAAGTGTTTTATCTTCGATGTCTTCATCATCCAGTCAAATATGACTAAAAACACTCCATTGTATCAAAAGAGAGAAGGAAAGAGAAATGTATGAATAGGCAGACTGTTATGGTCTAACCCTCATTTCCTTAGAAACCATAAGTAATCATGGACCTCTAGAATCCTGGAAAATAAGAAAAACTCTCTGGAATGTTACAAGTCGGTATAGAGTTTAAAGGGTAAAATATATCCTAAGTTTGTTATTTCGGTTCAGAGAAGTAGGACTGTGAAGCTAAAGCTGGAACACATATGGGGAAGGGATTTAGTTTTGGTGACTGGAAGCCAAAACATGGCCATCTCAAACCAAATTTCCTTCCTTCTGTACAGTTTTCTGAGGTAGGGTTTAATGTTTTCCCCGGAGAGAAAAATTAAATGTTTTCTTGAGTATTTGTAAAACTGAAGTCTACATGCTTGTGACATCAAATCACAAATGTAGTGCTATATTGCCCCGTGGGCATGGAAATTTCAAGCTCTTGAGTACACTATTATAATAAGTTTAAAATGCATTTCTTGCAAACAGTGTAATTTCTGGAGACACTTCAGTTGTACATTGGCTTACAGATTGTTATCACAGTTGTGTAAAGAAAAGAAGAAAATATTTCTATTTCCAAACATCAGAATCAGACTAACAGGCCTGTGCTCTCTTTGGGGGAGCAGCAGGGACTTCTGTTTTCCCCTGACTGTAAAACTGCTTTCCAACCCTTCTGCAAAAGCATTAATCTTTGCTAGAAACAAAGCAAAGCACATCTATTCACTAAAATTCCTTTGAGAATTTATCTCAGTGTGCTTTCAAGTAACAGTTTTGAAATTATTTCACTAAAGCAGATGAAATTAAAGGAAAGATTTGACCTGGAAAAATACCAATGACTTTTAGTCAGATACCCATGTGTGGCCTTGCTGTCACATTCAGGTTATGAGGTCATTGTCAGCATACTTGTCAGTCTGTTCCACGTATTTCAAGAAAACTGGGTTGTAATAAATGGGGACAACTTGTGACAATGTAATGTTTAGCTCACCAAAGCTATTTCTGATGATTTGGGTTAGAAGGCAGTGAGTGGATTCCCCAGTTCATGTCTCTGCATCTTGAAAGCTCTGATTTCATTATCCTGAAGTGACTCCCCACAGATCGATATCTTGAATATCCTCTGTGAAGTTAATTGCATAGCTTTTTCTGGCACCTTGTTTCTGCATTTGCATCTGGGTTTATTTTGCCTTCACATAATTATGAAAATTTCTCTAATTTTTAATCTTCATTTTTCCTTGTTAATGCTTTATTTTATTACTTTGTGGTCTTCTCAGTGAGTTGATAAAACTGATTTATCTCTTATCTAATATCCATTCATATGTCCATGAATAATCCTGCTTCCTCTTGGTCTTTTCTTTCCATGAAAGCTTCTCCATAGTTGAAGATGTTTTCTCTTAAACTTTTTCAAATTCAACAGCATTTTAAAATTTGCCCCTATATTTAAAAAAAAAAAAATCAAGGAAGATTTGAGCTAGCTGTAGCGACATAGTTGTGCATTTAACATGCTGTTTTTATTAATACTACCCAACATAGTGTTTGACTTCTCCCTGACAGTCACCGTAATTTGAGTTCAGTGCATTAACAGTTTTAATCCTCCTCTGATAGAACTTGCTGATGTCTTCATAATGGTGATTTTTATTAAGTCTGGATCAACTTGAATGAATTTACCTCATCTGATTCAAGTCATATTTATTTCTCTAAAACCCTGGGCTTCTGTACAAAAAATCAGTAGTGAGTTTTAAGTGTCTCTTTTGGCCCGTGAACAGACTTCAAATGCAAAGTTTTTAGTGCCTAATTCAAGAAATGTAATACGTTTTAAAAGACTCAGTGCTTGAAAAGGGTTAGAAAGTGCAAGCTATGAACGCCTGGCTTTGCTGACCTAAGGAGAGCTAACTACACTGCTATGACGTGGTAGAAACATAAGCAAAGGTAGGGGAAACTGCTGGGATAGTGGGAAGTAGCTGGTAGCTGCAACCACGAAGGAAAACACATGCAAAGACAGAAAAACAGATCTAAGCTGGAACTGGCAGCAAGAGAAGTAGTTTTGTTGGAGCCATGGCTGAAAACTGAAACATTATAGACTCCTAAGAACCTTCGATAGCAGTATGTGATCTCCTAGTAACCTGCAGAAGGCAACTGGATAACACTTTGGACTGGATAATAACAACTTCTAGCCTCAAAAACTTACCCATGCAAATGAAGATGGAAGTGGGCTTTCACATCCAACTCTTACAGGGTTTTCCTGTATGTTGTCTAAAATGGATTTTCATTTTATCATTGATGGCAGGAACTTACCCAGCTCATAACTAGGATGGAATAAAACTACACAATCCAGGTATGAAATGGTATTCTTTGAAAGTAATGTTTTCCCCTAGTACTAATTTTTTTCCAATCTGATTTGTAGTAAAGATTTCCTGCATGTCATTAACATGAAAGGGATTGCTCAGTAAATCTTCTAATTTGGGCTTCTGCTAGACTAAATCCAACCACTTCAAGGATTGTCCATATCACATCAGTGAGAAAGATCTCACTGTTCATTTTAAAATTCTGAATTGGGACTGGTATTTTAATCAATCCCAATCAATCCCTGTTCTGGTTCCTATGAGATAAATTCTTAAATGCTTGTCTTCAGTTCCTCATCTTGGTAGGATAGTTCAATGAGACTGGACTGGATTATAATTACGCATCAAAAAGACTGCTGCAGGATTTCCTTGAGGAGATTTAAAGATTCTTGCAAACCCTTCTACTACGGACAGTATCTTTTCCATTCTTGCCCCAGATCGGCTGCTACAGAACCAGCAGCTGATTTTCTGTGGCTTACTGGTCCCCCAAAAATCACATAAATGCTGTGCCTTTGCTTTAGCTTCATGCATCCCTACCTCTTTCCTCCCTCTTGCTAAAACAAACAATTTATTTGGTGTTGTTATGAAAGCGCTCCCGCTCAAATTGTGTATGCATGTTGATGATCCTCTGTGATAAGATACTGTACAACTTTACAGTGCCACACACTAAACACAGCAGCACGCAGGAGCTCACATGATGGTCATTTAATATCCATGACTCACAGTGCACAGGACTAGGATTCCAGCCAGCTGGGATTTGTTCTAAGTGGCATGAAATGACAAACAGTGCATGATATACAGCTCAGATACCAAACATGGTGGCCAAGCTTTTTAAAAAAACATGGCTCCTTGCCCTCTCTAAGTAAAAAAAAAGAAAAAAAAAAGAAATCATGCAATAGATTTGCCAATGACTACTGAATATTATTTTTCAAAAACTTATGAAGAATTAAGTGCCAAAATAAAGACCATGGTATCTTGGCCTTTCTAGATGGTTTCTGCACCCTCTCTGGTCTCTGGTTGTTTTTCCTTTGTTTAATTTTTCAGTTTGAGTTTTATGTTGGAAACTGATAACTCCTCTCACTGTGCTTGTGATATCTCTGCCCGATTTTTGTACATAAAACTCCAACTTACTTTCCCTGGCTTGATATTCAGCTGGGATGTTATACAGTTGCGGAGTGCAAGAGGGATTAGATGTTACTCTGTGATTCACCCAGTCCCCGAGGACAGCTATATAAAGATCATCCTCTTCCCCTTGGCCCCAGGGAAGCTAGGGGGCAGATTACGAGCTAGTGGAAAAGACGAAGGCATAAAGAAAAAAAACTCACCGTCTGCAAAGAGGCTCCTGGAGCACACATTCCCCTGCTCTCACACTGTACAGAACTGGGAAAAAGTGAGCTTCACTGCTCGCCTACTGTTGGCATAGTCATAGAGGGGCAGTTCAAGGGAGAACAAAGCCACTAAAAGTTCTCTTTCCCACATCGGGACTGCTGTTTTCACAGAAGTTTCTCAACGTTTCCTTTTCCAAGGAGAAGAAGGTGATGGGAAAGGCAGGACCCAGAGACTCTGTTGTTTACAGATGGTTTTCCCCTATGGCCTGAGAATCCTGAAATGTGATTGCCTTGTAAGGGCAGGTTATTTTCAGCCACTCCCTTCATTATGTTCTTGTTAAACCCACGGCTCAAGTGGGGCTTCTGTGCTGGAGAGATTTTGCACTGGCTGTGTGCCCAGGGATAGATTGCAGCAAGGGTCGACTCCGACAGAAATAGGTGGATATGTGTGTAGACCTCCAAGTCTTGGAACGAGAATATCACTGCTAGAGGTCAAGGTCTGAGCTTGCCAGTATTTCCTTCATTTACTGAAGTCAGTTGACGGTCCTTTGCCAATGCTGGCTATTTTTATAACAGTCTCGCAGTGGTGGGGATTTTCTCATTTTGGACCATGTCACCGAAGTGACACAACTTGGGATACTTTTGCCTCTGAGACCTCATTAAGAAGTTCAGACTCTGTATTTTCACGCTAAAATTTCTTCTAGGTTACTTGTTTACAAGTAAGAAGTACCTTAATTTCTATAAAATATTTAATTGTATTTTCATATATTTTATCTAAGGCTTTAATATTTTAAAACTATTATTTTTTCCTCTGGAAACACTTGTCTTTCCTAATTCCTCAGAAGCAAAGTTTTGAATTATAGAAAAGAAAATCAGGATTATTGGGTTGCAGGGTTTTATTTTTCAACCGATATACAACAGTTTTAGATGGCTTTTCAAAACACTTGGAATTACGGATTTAAATCTGTAAGTCTCGTCCTTTTAGTAAATCTGGTCCTTTTCCATGGTTTTTATGGAAGAATCAAGATATGATTTGAAAAATTTGAAGAAGGAAGGAACCTGAAAGCTGACAGCTATGACAACACCTGCCTCAGCTTTCTGTGTTCTGAGTGGCACATTTAGTTATATTTATCCTTCTATTTTTGCATCACCATTTTGTCCTGCATCTCATCACATGCAGCAGGGTTTTGCTGCTTCAAAGTCTTTGTCAACTGTAAAGCCACTGCTCCATGTAGCTTGTTTAAGGTGAAAAGCCTTTCCAAAATGGAGGTTTGGCCTTTTTACAATAGGAGCAGTGTACTTGATTTCATTTTTTTTCTATTTTTAATTAAGAGTTTTGCTGTAGCAGTATCTGGTATTACCATTGGCTTTACTAAGGCTTCACTGCCTTAACTTTTGTTTTTAATATTCATTATGTTCAAATGTGTTTTGTTTTAAAATACGTGTTGCTATTCATGTTACTGAAAGCAAATTCAAAGCGCCCTGTACAAGAAGGTAATGAGATTTGTGATGATTCCCAGTTCCTTGGGGAATTATTTCAGCCTTAGATGGCACTTAGGGAACACTCTGTCCTTGCACAAGAAAGCCTCCCTTAGTTATAAGTAGATATTTAATATAGGGCAAGATTAAAATCCTTGACAAAGGTTACAATGACTTCACTGGGTCAAGGATTTTACCCAAGGATAGTGAAACACAGAAATGAACAGGAATTAACAATGTGCAGCACTGTTTGCCTTGTGAAGGGAGATCACTTTTGGAATGGATCTTGGACCATTATATGGTAGGGTAAATCCTGGACCTCAACCAAACACTTTGTCTTCTGAAGTGAGAGATGTGGAGTGCATGAAAATGAATCCATACCACGCTGGACTTTTTGGATTGGTTTATATTTTCTTGGCAACAACATTCAAGGGAGAGTGCAGTGAGTCTGTGATCATTTCTCCTCTATTAGTAGATGACATTGGTAAGACATGTTTAAAAATTTGTCTGTCTGTCCTCAATTTCTTTACTGATGGGCAGTCTAAGCTATATTTATTACATATTTCTGAGCACTGAATCATTAGATATTTATCAGAACACTTCAGCCACCTTTTGACAAAGCTGTTGCTTTCTACCAGTTTCCACTGAGTATTGAGCTATTCAGAACCCATCTTGGGTCAGCTAGGCTCTGGAGGCTACTGATGTTTTTTGGTAGAAATATGGGAAAAATGGATGGGATTACAATTTTCAATAAAATGTTGGGTTACAAAGAACCTAACAGATTAAGATGTTTTGCAGAAGTGTTATCTCAACTCCTTAAGATCATATGACTAGAAGGGAAAGGAATAAAATAAAAAAAATAAAAAGAAAATAAAAATAAAAAAGAAAAAAAAA
>VYXC01014250.1:44660-92880 GCA_013397175.1 Platysteira castanea
AGAAAAAGAAAAAGAAAAAGAAAAAGAAAAAGAAAAAGAAAAAGAAAAAGAAAAAAGAAAAAAAGAAAAAAGAAGAAAAAAGAAGAAAAAAGAAGAAAAGAACGAAGAGTTGCTCAGGTTTGGGATCATTCATTTATCTGTACCTTGCTTTATGATTTATTTTTCCAAAGGAGAAAAAATTTGCATTAGTGATATACTCGGTGGGGAAAAAAATTGTATTCTGAGCCCTGTCTGGAACTTTGCAGGGCTGGCAGTGCTTCTTTATTCAATCTTGTGGTACCCTTCCTTCTACAGGCCTGTAGATAAAAGGCCTGAACCAAAGTACCTTGCTTGTCTAATTCCCAACACTGCCTCTCTCTGCACATCAACTACTTGCCCACTGTTCCTTCTTTCTACTGTCCTGCACAATTTCTTCTATCTTGCAAGAGGAATACATGCAATTGTGTAGGTCTGGGTGATGCATGTTTCAATTTGCTTTGCTTAACGGTTTTGTTGTGCTCACTTTTGTTTGCCACTATCTCCCTAGTCTGGGTCTCTGACTGGAGGCCGTGATTAGAAGGTCATGTTGACATGGACATACTGGTTTGTGGTATTGGAGAAGACAGGATCAGAAGCTGTTCTGAGCACGTGCTTTGTAGAGGACTCATAAAACTCCAGTGAAGTTGAAGGATCTGTTTCATATAGCAAAATGTCAAAAGAGTCTGAAAGGCTTTTAAATGGGAAGTATTGTAGGAAACCATCTTTTCATCTGCTGATGAGTGCGTAGTTTCTCCTGTAGAAGAATGCCCCAATGCAGCTTGCTATCTTTCACGGCTTCAGTTTAGCAGACAGAATGAAAAGAAATGGATCTACTGTCTGCAGGAATCAAATTGTAGAATTCAGTGTCTCACTCCACTTGGACCTTTGAAAATCTTCAAAAATCATTTGAGGCAAAAGGAAGGGAAAATTTGTGATGCTGGGAGACATAAAACATTACAGTTTTTTAGATTAAAATTCTAAACAGAATCAGATTGGTTGTTGTAGATGAATTTGCCAGGAAGGAAAATGAATGAAGATAAGGCTGATTCAGAGATGAGGCTGGGTGGAAGCTTATTTCACAGTAAATTCTGTGTGTCCATGTGAATGCTGGTGACAGTGACATCAGTGGTGGCACTAACTTTACTTACCATTTGGGATGTGGGAGATGGCACAGGGCGAGGGGATGCAAACAGCTTCAGCAGAAAATTCCAGGAGAAGAAAAGTGACTAGCAGAAAACTGCCCTGNCATCTAACATAGATATGGTTAATGGTTTTAATGCTTGCTTGGGAAAAGAATCTGGTACTAGGGAATGAGATTTTAGAAGAGACTGGAAGATGTGGCACTCAAGAAACTGCAAGTTCAATGGCTTGTTATCTTTGTTCTAAACCACCATGGAAGATGCACGTAACTACATTGCTTTGGACAGCAGTGGATTTTATAGAGACAAAGTTCAACGTAGTCATAAGTATATTAACTTTAATTACATCTGTGTTTCATGCAATGTTTCAAAGCTCAGAAAATTAGGGCCACAATGCTGTTGGCAGAATGGAATTATGAATATGAGGCATCATTCTTACTTTGCAGAGCCCCTCCATCACTGAAATGAAGCAGAGAGAACATCTGGCTGATGAGGAAAGACAGCTTCTGAAAATCAACTATATATGTACCTGTACGCATTGCCTCTTTTGAGGGCACATGTACCACTTCCAAAGTTAGGCTGAAGTTTTTCAATTAAATAGGTTTTGATCAATTAATGTTTAGTTGAGACTGAGTATTTTACAGGTATTCTTTGTTACTTCATAACACAGGTGTCCCATAGAATTCCCATATGAGTTGCTGGATTCCTGGCAAAGGAGGTCACTCATCACTGAGGTTCAAGGGAGATCCAAGAGGCTTATTGCCAAATTTTGAGTTCTCCAATATGTGTAGAGTCTGAGGTTTCCCATAACTGTAAGTCTGAAGGCTCTTGGAGGAAGAAGACTTTGAAAGCTGCAAGACTCCCCATCACAGAACTGAGATGTAAGTTCTGCCAGTCCTGGTGTTGGCTTCCAGGGTCTGTAGCTGGAGCATTTTCTGTATCTGTATGAAGTTACCACAGAACAATGAATCATATATGCTGCCCAGAGCCTATAGAAAGGGGCCTGCAAACATAGATTTTGTGTTGGAATAGCATTAGTATCTATTCAGTGGTGACTGTATTATTTTGAAAACCAAGCCATTCCCAAATGTACTGAATATGGTTTCATGAGCCTTATAAAATTTTCTTCCCAACAGAAACCCCTCTAGTTTTAGCTCCACTTTATGTAGCTGGTCATAATCCTGTCTGAAATTCTTCATGAGCAGCAACTTTTAGTGAGGTTGAAGAGTAGTGTAGATAACTAGAGTTTCAGGAGTCGGGGCTGTACTGTGGAGCGCAGTCCATCTAGATCATCCCCAACTTGTATTGAAGGAGAATTGACAACAATCTTGTCAAGAAAGAACCATTTGCCACAGTTTTTCAGAGACTCGCTGAAACTACATTTGGAAAACAGCAATCAAGGTATTCTGTCTTCATCCTCTTATTTGCAGAGATAGTTTCTTTACTGTGTCATATCTATAGCTTGATCCAGCTGAAATTAGCATATGGTGCTTTTGCATTTGTTCTGCTCCTGGAAAGGTCACACTGGGATGGTTTGCAGCAGCATGAGGAACAAACTTAAGGGATTCACTGAAGGACTTGGACTTGAAGAAAATTTGCAAGTATTATCACACTGAGGATGGCCTTCTCTAAGGAACTGGATATGAGCTAATAAGGAAGGAGATGCCTGGTGAGTCTTTGACTTCTAAAGGGTCTTGGGGCCATCTGTAATGCCTGCAGTAGTATGGGCATCAATCAGGAGGAAATAAGGTTGTACATTTCCCTTACGAATATCTGGTTATTCCTAATAATAACACCTTCTATCACTGTAATTCTGTTCATTTCTCACAGTCTGTGTCTCTCAAAGTCCTGTTAACCCTTCAGTTTTTAATTTGGTGCCTTATTTTTTTCCCCCAGATATTTGTGTACTTATACACTGACAGAGCTTTCACAAGATTAAATAAAGCCAAAAGAAAACATCTGGAGATGTCAAAATGTGGATGAATGGAAGTCTCAGCTGGATTGTTCCATACAATTTTGGATACCATACTTCAGAAAATATGTGGTCCAAATGGATGTACTCTGCAGAGATTAAAAAAAATAGCTGGAAACTGTGATCGGCAAGGAAAATAAAAGCAGAATTAGGTTTATTTAGTCTGAAAAAGAGAACTCCAAAGGAAGGCAGGAGAAATATTCCTTAGGTATGCAAGTGCTTGCTGGGAAGTAATAGCTTGTTCTCAGAGCATTCACAATGCATAAGACAAAAGATAATGGGTCTAAACTGCAGTAAAGGAGATTCATGGCCAAATCAAGGGGTAAGGTGTGAAAGGGTAGCCTAGCACTGAATTATATTGCCTGAGAAAGCTGTTAAATCTCCATCATTAAGGGAGATAGTTGCTGTTGTTTTAGGCAAGTATTTCTCAGTTATGTCTAGATGTGGGTTAAAAGGAGGAACTAAGTTGATTTTTGAGAACACTTCCAGCCATACTTGCTATAATATGTTTTGGAAGTAGGGAAGGAGAAAACTATTGGAGTTTGGAGGTGAAACATGAAGAAACATCCAAAATTATGATCTTTCACATTATTCTTTTACTGGCAAATACTACATATAAAAAGTAAAGGAATTACTTGTATCTTCCCTGATACATGAAGATTTCAAAAAGCAGCTGCCTGCTCTTCTGTTTTGACAGATGTGATGAAGTGATAGCCCTATTATTATCTCTCTCCTTGCTCTGTTACTGAAAGAACAATTGAATAAAATTATAATATTTATCTTCTAGTAGTTTTAGGTATTAAGGCTCAGGTAGTGTTATCAACCCTGCAATGGACTCTCTCTGATCTTGTGCAAGATTCAAAACATTTATAATGCTCTTCTGACTTACAGATAAGGCATAAGCTATTCAATGCAGACAGTTTGATCTATGTATTTCAAGGAAATATAAGATTAGTATCTTATTAGTATTTTAAAATATACCCTAAAGCCTCATCTATTTTTCTGGTTTTGCTTTTTCTAGTAGAGTTTCTACAACCTCTATGTGAAAATTAATTAAACAGTGATTATCATGTAATTGGTATTTCTTCCTTTCAGCTTGCTTTCCTATGGAACGACACTCTTTCTTTCCTTCTTTCTTTCTTTCTTTCTTTTCTTTCTTTCTTTCTTTCTTTCTTTCTTTCTTTCCTTCTTTCTTTCCTTCTTTCTTTCCTTCTTTCTTTCCTTCTTTCTTTCTTTCTTTCTTTCTTTCTTTCTTTCTTTCTTTCTTTCTTTCTTTCTTTCTTTCTTTCTTTCTTTCTTTCTTTCTTTCTTTCTTCCTTCCTTCCTTCCTTCCTTCCTTCCTTCCTCTCTCTCTCTCTTTTGTCTGCTAGCTAGGTTCCATGAGATCTGATAGAGGGTCAGAGATCTTCAGCATACTCTGTTCCTAGAAGTTTCATGCAATTAGGCACAGAGTAGGAAAGGGTGATACTCTTAATCCTTATGTGGGGCAGAAATACCTGCCTGGGTTATCTGCCAGAGAAACTCTTGGAAAGGAGCCGTTATGACTGATCACCCACAGGAAATGCTTCCTGGAGATAACATGGGATCTTGCTCTGTGGCAAGGTTTTTTGGTCCTGCGTAGACTCTTATTCTCTGGTTGATAATATGGGCGTAAAGAAAGTTTAAAAATCAGTTATCACAAGCCCAAAAGCTGTCCAGAATTAGGCTGCATTAGTTCATGGGCGCACCCAGCTACTTGTTTTCTTGTGAAGAAACTCAGTTTAAAAAAAGTAATGATCAGAATCCTGTGAGTGAATTTGAAAACAACAAAAGCGGAAAAATCCAAAGGTAGGTTTCTGTAGTCTTGTATATAAACCATGCATTATGAAAACATTATTAATATAGTACTTTGTGCTAAATTTTTTGATGGTTGTTTTAAAATCTATTGCAACTCAAAGCCTTTAATGTTCTTCCTAGCCCCTCTGTAAGAGTTTGTTTGCTGCTGGCTTTTCTGGGTGTGAGGAAAGCAAATCCCACACTGGCTGGCTGCCTCTTCTCTTGGGCGTGGTCGCTGCAGATTGGTGCTAACCATTGTTTCCCTGTTTTTCAAGTGTTCTGGGGAAAAACGATGGGACAGGAAACATCTGAGTCCGTCTGACACTCCTGTGGCATGGACCCTGCTGGAGCAGCTGGGGCTTCTTTGCTGGGTAACCCTTGGCTCAGGTTGAAATTCCTCAGTACTTTTTCACCTCTCCTGTTGCACATGTCCTAGAAAAATTGTGTCAGGGTCCTGAGTGCATGAATGAGCCTTAGCTGCTCTGATCAACCTCACACAGGGCCTCCACCCACGCATTCTGCTCAGGGGCTCCAGTGCAGCTGAGCCTCTACAGAATTCTGCTCTAGCTCCAACTGTGTTTCAGTCCCACCTGGCTGTGGCCCCTGCTCCAAGCTTGACATGGGACCTGCCCGGTCACTATGGACTCGCCTGCTGATCATGAGAATGTGTTTGACTCTGGCTACTGCTGTCAGACCTGGCCTGACCCTGACTTGATGATTTGCATAGAAATGTCGCTACAAAATGCTTGGGACTAAAGGAAGCCTCACTCCTCAAAGGTGCAAGGCTGTGGCTTGTCTTAAAAGGATTGAGGTGTTTCCAATATCTGACTTCTCCTCTATCCCTTCTGTGAGGAAAATTAGGCTCAAAATTAGATCAAGTAAAACATTGTCATTTTGGTCAGCCTGTGCATATGGATTTGCTCTTATCTCTCACTCTTGCACATCCAAAAAATCTTCTCTAAAATCAGATGCCTACCTGTACACACTGGTTTTTATACCTATAGGACAGGCACACTGCTGGGAGGGCTGCTGCTAAGGCATGGCTTGCTATTGCTAACCCCTTCCCCAAGGAATGGAAGTATCCTGACAGGAGATAGTGGGACTTGCAGTCCTTGAATTTCAATTATAGGTGGAGGAAGGGAGAGAGGGAAGGAGAGCTGGGTGTTGTTGCTGTCTGCTTCCCTGTGCACAGCACATATTTCTGCATGGATTTCCAGTAGCAGTCACTGAGGATCGCATCAGCAGTTAAGTCCCTTGATGTTTGCAATCCTTCTTAAGGAGTCCAGGGACGGTAGCACTGCATGGAAATGGGGCTGAAAGCAGGAAGGAATACTGGTGACAGGTGAGTAGAGAGCAGAAGAGCTGCTCTGTGTGTGGAGAAGTTCTATCCAGCCCAGCACTTTCTCTCTGATATGAGACAACAGCAGATCCCTGCAGAAGAACTAAGGAACTGGCTGTTTCTGGAGTGACTACTCCCTTGTTACATCCTTCCTTCCTATCTCCAACAGTCCCTGGGCTAGAGACTTACTGGTCAAGAATCCAAGTTCTTCCATCTGGAGATTCCCAGTGGACATGACCATCATGCATATGCTTTGGGGCAACCTAATTTGAGTCTTCCAGTACCTGAAGGGAGCCTACAAGAAAGATGGAGAGGGGCCTTTTACAACAGCGTGTAGTGACAGGACAAGTGGAAATGGTTTCAAACTGAAAGAGAGTAGGTTTAGATTAGATCTTAGGAAGAAATTCTTTACCATGAGGGTGGTGAGGCACTGGAACACTTAGGTCAGAGAAGCTGTGGTTGCCCCATCCCTGGAAGTGTTCAAGGCCAGGTTAGATGGAGCTCTGAGCCACCTGGTCTAGTGGAAGGTAGCCCTGCCCATGGCAGGAGCCTTGAAACTAGATGATCTTTAAGGTCCCTTCTAATCCAGGCCATTTTATGATTCTATGTTCATTGTCTTCCAGAGAAGTGTGTTATGCCTGCCTAGCGGAGGGTAACACCAAGATGCATAATTTCAATATGCATTGAGCAAATCTATCCTCCCTATTTTGCTCTTCCATGCAAGGACTTCCATTCTAGAGATCTATCTAGGCCTGCCAGGGTATATTCAGAAAAGTAGAGTTTTGTCAAATCTCCAATAAAAGTCCCCTCACAGCCTGAGGGTTCTTCAGTTCTGTGAGGCTTTGCTGGTAAAGTTTGGGTTGTCTGTTTTGCTGTGCTTTGTGTTCTACCACGGGATGGAAAGGAAGAACCTTTTCAGCTGGTAAATATGGTTTCACTTTACTTTTTCAGGGTGGAAAAGAAATAATACCTTACCTTGTGCCTAGATCATTTGGTCCTGGAACAAGCAGTCTTCCATGGCTGACAGAGGGTAACTTGACCACACTTCTGAATTGCCAGCTGTGACTTGTGCAGCTACACACAGCAGGTAGAAGCCCAGCTTCCTTGTTTCACTTTGCCATGAACTTCCCAGTCTAGGAACTCTAATTCCTAGTTTTCCCATTGAAATGCCACAGAAGATTATCTGACTAACCATGCTTCTGTAGACAAAACCAGATTCAGACCAACAGCTCTTTTGAGCTGGCTGGAGCTAATTCACAATCTTTAAGCTACTAGATGTATGGGCTGACTTGGTTATTTGGCTCTATGAATGGATCTATATATTCTTTATTATTTTACTTATTATTTTTATTTAAGGTACTATTTCTGAAGGTTTTCAACAACAGTCAGTGTTATCTTGACTTGTATTCTCTATCTCTTCCAGTAAAAACCTACCAGACAACAGCAGAGAAAGTAGGCATTTTCTGAGGTTATTTTCTGCTACGGAGACTGGCAAGAAGTTCCATTATACTGTTTCTATAAAATCTGCAATTCCCAGTTATGGGAATTGCTTGTGTGACAGTTAAACCCTTTGTGGATTCGGATAAGAAGGACAGTGGTTCTCTGGAATTGATATGTTGTTTTAGGATGACATAACAAGTGCTACAATCATTCTCAGTGTGTGAGTGAACAACTTTTAAGTGTCATCCTTCTTGGCACCCATAGAGATGGAGGCTGAGGTTTACTGTTTAACAGCTGTTGGTGACCTTCTTTGCTCACCAATTTGGAGTAAATGATGTTCTAATACCCTTGTTTACCTGGCAGCTGATATTCTAGAGGCTAAACAAAGATTGGTTAGTCCTCTGGGATGGCTTCCAGTGGCTTAATAAAATGTTTCTTCATTGGCCTATATTATATTCTGGTCAATAAAGCCCCATGGATTTTGCTTCTCTGTGATCTCTTATTTTTCTCCTCATATTTTCCAAGTTAATTATTTAACTGGTGCATTATTTAGTTGCAAACCTTTCTGGCAGAAATGGAATTAATGAAGATGTGTCTTTCAGATATGTATTTCAAACAATTAAAATTTGTCTCAGACCTTAACTTGATTTCAAACTCTTAAAAGAAAATATTCTAAAAATTACAGAAATACAAGGAAAAACACTTAAGAAAATTAGTTTTCTTTTTGATAATAGTGAAGAATGCTTTTAATTTAATTATTTTTTCTTTGTATTGCAGTTTATATCAACCTTGGAGAACTGAGGATATTTCCTGTCAATTAGAAGATGGGTTTGAGTTGAATTAAATCAGCACTTAGAATTCCACCTTAAATTCTACAAAGATGGCACTTGCTTAAGGTTCTGAAGATGGGAATATGATCTGCTAAAAATCAGACAAGTGAGCAGAAACAAACTATGACTTCTGCCCCAGGGGTAATGGAGATGGAGATGAATCCTGACAAGCACACACATGACAAGACCTAGGCAGAGCAAGAATGCGTGACTCACAAATTGTAGTGGCACGTTCTCTCCAAGGGCCTCAGTGTGCAGTAATGCCTGAAAGATCTCAACCAGGATCACATGATGCATACAGTGGTTGGCTGACTGTTGAGCCATATAATAAAACCCCAACAAATTAAGTATAAAACAGCCTCTGGTGAGCTATAGCCCTAATTAGAAATAGAATTAACAGGTATTAGATTAGCAGTATGCCCGCCAGTGAAGTATGGAGGGGAGAGCATTAAAGAGAGAGATTTTTGGTGTGGTTTATGTTCTTCCGAAGTTGATTCCCTTTTTACTTATTTCTGCCATTATGAGAAAGCTAGCAGGATTCTTCACTGAAAAGACCAGGACAGAGCTGCAGAGAGGTTCATCAATCTTCATGGGTGACAGAGGGACAACAGGGCAGTTTTCTGCCAGTCACTTTTTCTTCTCCTGGAATTTTCTGCTGAAGCTGTTTGCATCCCCTCGCCCTGTGCCATGTCCCACCTCCCAAACGGTGAGTAAAGTTAGTGCCACCACTGATGTCACTGTCACCAGCATTCCCCTTGCATGTGGGCACACAGAGTTTCTCACTGTTGGAGTTTACTGTGAAATGAGCTCATGTTCAGTCACAGCCCAGATCTTTGGAGCTGGGTATTTCAAGCTCCCAAGGTGCTTTCATCTGCTTTTACTTCCTTTACAGCCGCTTATCTTTGTCCACTCTGGTCCTTCTTTTCTCTGCCCAGTCTCTCGTTATTCCTTTTCTTTCTGCTTCTTCTGCATCTTTTTTTCCTTTCATTTTTCAGCTTACATCCTCTCTAGTTTGTCTCACTTTATCCATTCTGCCCAGGGTGCAGGTCTTCATTGCTTCTTCCTCATCTTGCCAGCTCAGAGCACTGCCCCTACATCTGAGTAAAGGTAATCCTGGACATACAGACATTGCGTGCAAATCTTCGTGCAAGCATGGAAATGGTAAATACTCAGAGCAGAACAAACAGCAGTGACAGTGGGGGCAATCAGAGGTTGTCTCACTTTAACTTCATCAGTGACCTCCTTCTAGCCCATAACCCTGAGATTCTGAGTCTGTGAAAGAGACACGAGGACTGTATCCCTTAAATTCACCAGAGTGGACTCTGTGGCAAGCCTTCTCTCCAGCTGTCTCCTGGACCTGTAAGCATACTGTTGGTCTGTGTCCCTGACAGCGTCACTGGGTAAAATAAAATGACCAGTTTCCAGACCGAAACACTGGAGGGTTACTGTCTCCCAGTCTTACTGAAATTCTGCCATGCCTATATAGCACAGATCATCTGTCAGGTGTAGTGGCCTTGTTGCACTTACAGTGTAGAGTTTCTGTGCAGATGTAGTGGTTATATAGTCATGATTATGACAAAAGTACAGTTGAGTCTTTGCCTTTCAAAGTCTGCTGTTCTTACATGTGTCCCTGCCCAGAACTGCAAACTTTGAGTGAAAGATGGACCATACTTGATTGTTAAAAACTTTGTGAAGATGCCTTCTGCCAGAGCAGTCATGTCAAGGGAACAGATTGGCTGGACCATAATATTCAGAAAAGTGGCACTTTTTACAGTGTCCTTCGAGAAAATCAGGTATGAGTTTCAGTTAACTGAACTGAACATGAGGAATTGTTGTCTCCCAGGTACTCAGGTAAGTGCAATTCATAGAAAGTGTTTTAAAACCTGTTATTTTCAGGATGCAACTATGGATCTCAGTCTGGGTAGTCCCATTTTGCCAACATGCAGTGCTTCCATTCAGAGTCTAAAAGCGTTACTTACTTTCTCCTAGGTGTGCTCTGTGCGGATGGCTTTTGTCCATTTCCTTCCTGTTAGATGTGGCTATAACTCATGACAGATAGAGAGGGTTCCAGCTGAAAAGATGGATAGATTTTAGCAATTTTGTTGTCCTTTTAAAGCCATGACCCTAAAAGGCACACATGGTATGAGTTGGCCAACAGTATTCTGGCAGACTCTGTAGACAGCTATTGAAGTCAATTTTTGGCAAGAATTTAGCTAGCTGGGTTGTGACCACACTTTTTATGCAGCTACAGCGGTTTACTTTGACACGGAGGGAGTGACGTGGCACACACACAAAAAGCTTAGATTGTTACCATGTTAATGCTAAGAATATAGACATCAACATGTGGCAAATGTGTTACTGCCGTTCAATGAGTTTCCATTGTCATTGCAAATCAGCTTGATATTGATTTGAGTGTATCTGGATGTGGCTCAGCCATCCTGAAGTATGAAGTGGAAGCTGTATACCTCTAAAATACCTGTCTCCTTTCCTAGTGCAATCTCATTTTCTTTTTTCAAATCTGTGCAAGGATGACTGCTTTTATGTGTTGGCTGTCCTATTCGTTGACTATGTCTCAACCAGGAAAGGCATTAGAGGATTCTTGTTCTGCATATGCTCTATATATACTTCTATGAGGGCTTGAAGAAATAAGCTTTAGTTATATATTAGGGCTGCATTTGTATTTTATGAAATTAAAATGCTAGATTTGGTCATAAATGTGAAAATTACTTTGCTGTCATCAGACATGATAGTTTCTGTTTATATATTTTCTTCCACACACAGAGACACAGAGACACACATGCACAGTGTTTGTCACAATTCAGTACAGCTGGTAATTTTCAGTTCACCAGAAACTCAGAACAGCAGAGAAATTGTTCAGTCAGGCTTGATGTGGAGAACAAGTGTTTGCACACACTCCTCGTTTTCTTTCTGGGAGGAAACTATCAAAAGGGGTTTGAAAAAGAAATGTCAGAGAGAAGAGAGTCAACACATTTGCCTGTTCTTTTTTAATATACCTATTGCTGATACACAGGTGCAGGTTTAGCTGAGAAGTGAAGCAGGAGTTTAGATGCAGTATCGCTTTAACTGGAAAAGTGGACAGGAGTAAAGCAGGCAGCACTTTGCTGTAGGGAATATTCTGCTGAGTGTCATATCAAGAGAAAAGACTTGGGAGGGCTTTCTTGAGAAATAACTTCTTTATCTCTTTCATCTTTCCTGCCCTAGTAGAATGGAAATCTTAAGACCCATGATAGCCCTCTGAAGAGGCAAGGTTGACACATGACCAGAAAAGAGTTTATTAGCTCAGGACATTAAAACCCCAAACCTTAGATAAACACAAAGTGAGGATAAAGTATCTCTCTTCCACCCTTTCACCCACCAGACAATGTTCTAGAGAGCGAAGTCTTTTGATTCCATCATTTCAGTCATACACCAAGCACCAGACAAAAGTCTCTTTTGGGGCTTTGTATTCAGTGTGAGAAAAGCTAACTTCTCTCAAGGGTCACAGTAGATTCAGCTGTACCAAGAAAAGTTGGAGTTATGTAGACACTCAAATCCAAATGCTTCCTTTCTTTCTCTCAAGGCCAAAATTTTTCCTCAGATATACATATTCATCCCCATTTAAGATAATGAGAACTAAGCAAGTCTCAAGGCAACTGCACAGAAACCAACTGTTATTTTCTGCAGATACGATTTTCTACAGAATAAAATATGTCTCTTTTTTAAAATGCAAATTCCATATATAAACTCCTCTTGACATTATATCAGTGTTTCTAAAGGATGCCTATCTCTTCACTATATTAGCAGGAGAAGGAGACTGAGCACTTTATTAACTGGTCTTTTATGACTTTGGAGAAAAAAATTATCAGTTTTTGCGATACCATTAAGATTTAAAACTGAAATGCATCTTGTCTTCATGAAACAAATCTGAAATTTCATTTCAGTTACATATATTTTATCTACATCCAAGAGCACCAGACAGTTTACTGAAATCCATCCTTCTCTGACACTGGCAATATCACAGAAAGAAGATCCAACTGTAACACGAAATATGAAAGTATTTAACACATTATAAATATAGATAAGTATATTTTTAATACAGATACATTGAAGAGGCATGGCAACCAGTTAAGTTCCTTTGAAAATGCCAAACCAATTGTTTATCTGATGCATGAAGCTGTAGGCAAGTATCCTAGTGATTTGCTTGCAATGCATGGGCTTTTGTTCATACTACACAGTGAACACAAACCAAATCTGCAAACTTCTCAAGTTTGTTTACAATATGATCCAATTAATTCACATATGATGTTGAATAACCATTTCTGCTGTATTTAATTGCTAACCATTTTTGACACCAAATAGTTTTCCACGTGGTTTTAGTATTCATGGTCAGGGACAGGAGAAGACTGTGTGAAGTCTTGATGGGACTAGATAGGGGAGGTCCAGCTATACCCATGTGATTCCCTCATGTTCACCTTATGCATTCTTTGGTGGGTTTGTTGGTCTGCATCTTTCTGGTGCCTCCAGTTACCAGGGTATATTATGTTGTATTTACTGTTCTTACTCTTCACTGTAATAGACAATGGGAAGTCAAATCAATTATCTCCCCCACTCACCCTCTCACAGACAGGCGGGCTGCCTACAGAGGGTTTTAAGTTGGAATTTCCTTAATGCTTTGCAAAATTAAAAAATGTACCACAAAACTGTGCAGTATTTTAACTACAAGAATGACTTCATGGTTACTTTGCTTTCACTGAAACTTTTGTGCATTCTCAGATCTTCCAAAAGCTTTCTAGGGACTCCACCGGAAGGTAGTTGACACTGCTTCTCTGTGGTATACCCACTGGCCAGTTCAAGCAGAAGACAATTTTGGCTGAGCAAACTATGAAGCAGTGATGTGTATTCCATTAAGTACTGTCATTCCAGATGAATGTGGTTGCTTCAAAATAAGTCTGTTCTGAAGATAGCAAGGTTGGTTTAATTATTCATTTGCACAAAACTTACCCCTGTTCTATTGTTTGAGAATCAATCACAAACATTCATCTGCAACATATAAATGAACATTGTTTGTGATATACTGAACTGTTTGTTTGCTGCAGGTTGCTGTCTGATGGGTAGCTCCTGTAAACACATGGGAGCCACTCATGATACATTTGCTCTGACTGTCGGCAAATAATTTCTAATCTGTTTTTTTATGTGACTGTTTTACAAATATTTCAAACCAGGATAAAGATTTTAATGGAGGAAAATACTAAATAATTAATTAAAAAGACTGAGGAAATAAGAAATTATTCAGCTTGTGAACAAGTACTTTTGTTCACTTGAGAAATTAAGTGTGAAATACGAGTGCCACTTAGCAATAATCAGAAGAATAGATGGACACAAGTGGTCCTGTAAAGGACCTTCTGGACTACGGCAAATATGGTTTGTTTCTCCCAACACCTGCACAGGCTGCATCACTGCTGTTGTTTTCATCCAAATCCTGCCAATGGGTATTCAAAATCATCAGGGGGCACTCACAACAGTGAAACATTGGCTGTCTTGAGTAGTTCCAGTGTATTCATCTGGACAAAAATGTGAGTGTGGTGTAAGTCCATTTTGCAGATACAGATTAGAAGATAATAATAGATGCAAGGACTGACCAGTTATTACAGCAGTTATTACAACAATATGGATGTCTGGGCTGTGTCTGCTCAGATGATACATGCAGAAATAGAGTAGCCTCATATTTGCACAAAGGATAATGTGGAAAGTGGTGACTCTGAGGTATACTCAAAATGAATAAACAAGTGAATGTGAACTTCTGTGGTCCCTGGCTAAGAGTGCTGGAACATGCTCTGTTAAAAGCAGTGCTGTCAAGTAGCAATAGAAGGTTGTACTGCCTTGAGGAAACAAAAATCCTATCCAGTCCTGTCATTAGGAAAGGGTTCAGAAGAGAGCAACGAGTCTGAAAAACCTATGTTAGTTTGATGAATGTTAAGCTCTGTTTTTTTTCTATTTAAAAAGAGCTTAAAAGAAGACTCATTTATGCCAGAAAAGAGCTGTTGAACACTAAAGAAAATGGCAGAAATGAGACTTCTGTTTCTTGAAAGTTATCAAGCTAGAAATTATGTGCCTACTTCTTGGTGTGGTTACTTGACCCCTGGAAACTACTTACCTAGATATGAACCTTGCTCCTGTCACTTGGAATCTGTAAGCCAATACTGGATATATTACAAAAGTTGTATTCCATCTCAGTCAGGAGTTATGAGTTTGCAAGTGTTTTCAGGTGTTGGACCAAAGAGGTCAGCAATCAAGTAATCCCAAAGACCCAGTTAAAAAGAAGAAAGTCTTTCAAAAAACTTACTTGGAAAACACTCAAGTGGAAATATTAGTCATGGACCGGAGCAAACAGATTTACACAATGCTATATATAAAAGCAGAATAATTTTATGCACTGAACAGTAAGGAAGTTATCAATGCTGAAATTCTGAGCATTTTACCACAGTAAAAAATAATAACTGGCAGCTTGCCTGTAACAGAGGAATCTCATCTAAGCTTTTGTGCGGAAGCAAGGGTCTCATAGCACTTGCAGCTGAGTTGCAATGCGTCTCTGGCATAAGCATCATTTGATAACCATTATGCTTTCTAATCACTTTCTAATTAAGCTGTGTTATTACAAATATGATGTGCAGCTGTACTTTATTTCTCATATTCTTCCTTGGACTTATTGGCTCCAACCTGTAGTCTAATTTTCATACTGTGCGGCTGCCTGAAAAAGTTCATTCTGACAGTTCTGGCTGCTAAGTTGAAAACTTCATTCCTTTGGCATACCTATGCCCATCTCCTTTGACATTTCCCTCCTTCCTTCCTTCCTTCCTTTCTTCCTTCCTTCCTTCCTTTCCTTCCTTCCTTTCCTTCCTTCCTTCCTTCCTTCCTTCCTTCCTTCCTTCCTTCCTTCCTTCCTCTAGTGCCACTTCTCTGATCTCACCAGCTAAATTAGAACAAGTGTGGCCCAGCCATCCAATGTAATTATGGTGTGCTGTATCTGCAACTGATGGCACCCCAGGCTGACTCCTCCTTCCACTTCAGATGATCAGGTCAATTGGAAGCAACCTTTGCTACAAGGCCTTGAATTCCCAGCTCTGTACTATCATGGCCGAGGAATAAAAGGTAAAAGGAGCTTTTGACAAAACAAAGCAATATCAGCTTCTAGACAGAATATTGTATTCAACCATCTTACATCTGAATGACAATCACATTTTAAAATGCTTTGTTCATCTTCTCACCTAAAAACATGGTGTATTCACACCATTGCCTCTAATTGCATTTGTACAACTTATTGACATCTTTCATGTTTTACACTGCTTACTTGTTTTATTTAGTACAGAAAAGAAATGCACTAAAGTGGACTGCAGCGTTATTATGGCATAATGTTTCACAGCAAGGGGCCTAGATATCATTAAAAAAAGCTTTCAAAATCCCAAACGTATAATATAAGTGAGATAGGGCAAGTACTGCTGTATCGTAAATGAAGTTAATATCATTCCACTGACTTCACTATCAATGTTGCAAGACTGCAGTACAAAATATCCTCCCAAAACTTTGGAGATTTAGCAAAATTTTTAATGTTCAAGTTTCTAAAGAGTAATTGTATGGATGTTTCAGCACCACCCATTACCCAAAAGGAAGGAAAAAAGAGAAAGCATAGTTAGTTTTATTCACTACTACTCTTGGTTACTACTCTATTATTTCTAGGTTTATGTAACTAATGTTACATAATGTGTGCGACAATTATCGTAATATTTCCATTGTAGGTTTCTAAAGAAACGAAGACATTTAAAATGTCTATTAACTACCAATGTAATGTTTTATCATCTCCTTATTTGGTGGTAAAGCAAATACAGAATTGAAAAGATGAATCTCCATATTCTCACGCTATACAAGCAACATTAATTAATTCAACATGACAAGCTTTGTGAAGTATCTGGGTAAGTCAATCTAGTATCATTTTGTTCATGAAGCCCAAAATATAGACTGACAAAGCACAAGTAGGAAATGCATTTCAATCAGTTTAATCAAATAGAGTCAATGTAAAGAAAAGGGGCATTGTCAAGATGTGTCAGTGAACATTTGACCTGCCTTGCAGTTAATATTGTTTTTGTGCAAATTTCTCTTGGGGGGATACCCGCTCTGCTCTACATTTCAGTTCTAAAAACTGAAAATTTCATTTTTGATCTGGTGAATGGCAGTCTATAGCAGGAAAGACATCATTTGCAAGTCATTATTCACACACAATCTGAACCTGTGAAATCAAGACCCTTTAAAGAAACTAGACTATTCAGTGTGACTTTGCCTTGATTGTAGGAAATTCTGCTTTCTCTGAATTATCTTTTTGTCTGGTTTGCAAGATACCAATGATGAGACTATAGAGCACCAAATTCAAAATCTGCTGGAGAGTTTAGCTTTTTCTCTTTCCTAAGACTTGCACAGGAAAAAGATGAGGGTGCAAAGTGAACCTATACCAGAGACAAGTGGCCACAGACCTTGGCAAGCTGTGACTTTTAAGGGTGGTGGAAGGCCCTTGCCACAGATGGCTTCAATGAGACTTCAAGGGGGATTCCCTGGTAAGATGATTCAGGATTTCTCCCAGGAGAGAGTTCCCAAAGCTGCCTTACTTCTCTGCATCCCCAAGTCTCCCTTTATTACTTTCCATGATCCCAGTGAAAGGTAAAGCAGAATGCAGGTCTGTATTTATCTCTGAAAATTTCTTTGCAGATTTATTTTCACAATGCTTGATCTAACACTATAGTTTCTGATCATGCTCAATATGCAGAATAATTTAATAGTCAAATCATGGCACAAAAGAATTCTGTTTTATCTTTGAATCTCCTCCTTTGCCAGGGAATAATGCAGTTGTTTTAAGGTTAAACCTGTCTGTTACTTTCTCTGAAACCTATAGATTAAGCAGGATTTAAATTCACTGACTGAATACACACATGTATGCACAGCAGAAAATGGAAAAATAGCTGTTAACTTTTCTTTTCTCAAGTGAAAACAAAACTATGGTGCTGACCAAAATTTAGAGAATAATTTCAAAAGCCCATTTCCCACAACAATGTGTATTTGGCGGTCTTGTTTCATTTCCTGGACCTTCAGCTTTCATTACCTAAAAAAAATCATCACTATCTAGCACCTGTGAAGGTGACTTCAGACACATGAATCAAGTTTTCCAGGATATGGAGAGATCTGCAAGGTGAGCCTCTAATAAATGCCTGAGCAAACTTCTCTATCCACCCCTTTGAAGTGTTGAGTGTTAATCCCCAGGAATGAATGCCGACTTAGCAGTGTTAAGTTTCATATCACTCCTTAGAGACAAGAGGAAACCCACAGATTATCTGACTTTGATCCCCACTGAGGATTGCCATTTGTACCCCCTCCCCTGATTCCTGGTCCCTTCCCCTCTCCAAACGTTGATGAAGCCATTCCTAGAGCACACCAGAGCCTGTGGACGTACCAAGAGCATGACCAGAGCACAACCAAGCTCTGGAATCAGAGTGGAACAGGTCATCCTTCCAGTATGTGCACACTCTGATCTGAGCAGGGACCATTGTAGAGACTCACCTGCAGGGCAGGTTTTTGAGACAATGCTCCAAAGATCAGGACCACACATTTTTCTCAACCAGTTCATGGGTGAACCACAAGAAGTTCACAAATCTGGAGAGATCTCTGTATAGTTCAATGTTTCTCTCAGACTTCCTGGAACCTCAATACTATGTGGAACTATTGCAAGTTCTTTTATGTGATTTTTTGAAAGCTTCCTTCTTCAAACTTTGCTGGGATGAGTTTAGAGCTACGTGGAAAGAATAATTAATTGCAGTTTAACGAATCATAGGAAAGGTTAACGCATGGTTCCAGCTCTGGAGACCCACCTGTATCAGTCTTAATTATCTGAACTGGTTTACCCTGTAGTTTTACAGCCAGTGAACTAGAATAACAAGAATGGTCTGAAGTGTCTTATTTTGGTATTTGGAGCACTTTCACCCCGATATTTTCTATAAACCTTTCTGTTTTGCAAGAATATATGCTGCATAGTCCTTGACTAAAACATTTCACAACGTGAGAATGGAGTATTTTGCTGCTACAGACTAAGACCTTCTGAAGAACCTAATCAAAACCAGATTTTTTTCCTTTAATTGGAAAAGAAATGAGTGTTTTGCACTACACACTAGCTAGTTAGTGCTATCATAAGCAACCCTCTATTAATCACGTACCATTTTTTGCAGCTGTGTACAGTAACTGACCTGCCTAGATACACTATAACTGAAGCAATTAAGGATCTTTTGTATTTTTTATGTAATTACCACTTCTGAGCTAGGTTGCTAAATACTTGGGACATTTGGGGTTATAATTTCAAGGTCATTATATTTCTGTTCATCTCATTTCCTAGGAAACCTATTTGCAGACTTGCCTAAAGCATCCCAGATACTGTACGTTAAAGTATGGCAAATTAATTCAATCCCACCTCCTTCCACTCAGAAGGTGCATGTCCATTTTTCCAGTGTCTAATACACAGTATATTTTTAAATTGTAAACTATTGTATGTTTTAATGATGCAAACAATGGAGAGACCAAATAAGCTAAAAGAGAGAACACATTTATCTCTACATTCTGCCATCTGTTTGAAACTGCTGATGTAATTCCAGTTTTAAATTACATTAGATCCTGCCTTCTGGACCCCTTTCCCTATTTACTTTTTTTTTTAATTTAAGCCTTTAGAGAAAGCAATGCCTTCAGGTTGTTGACTACTTAATAAGAAACTGTGTCTTTGACTGTTTTCAATCTAGACTTAAATTTAGGTTTCCTGGACAAAGAGGTATAGTGAAATAATAGCTTTATTTCCAAAAGATGAAACTTACTCTCTGTGTACAATTTGTTGAGATTTGTTTTCAGCAATAATGCTAGCAACCAGCAGATTTGTTTATACTGAAGAAAACAGCAGAGATTAAGGTTTGTGTTCTTGCATATTCTATTGTCTAATGATGGAATTTCCAGTTTTGTCTCTGTGTTTATGCTTCAGAATTAGTTTAATTTATTTTATGTAACCTCTTCCCCTTATTTTATTGGCTTAATTAACAAACTTGTGTTTATTTTTCTTAGCACTTCCTTTGCCTTTTCAGTCCACAGTGGCAATTCTCCATTCTCTTTTCTTCTGGCATCTTGTTGCTCAAGTCACTTATTTGTTTGGATCTGATACTAATATTGATCTTTTAAGGATTTGCTTACAGGCATGTTGGTCAGGGTCTCTCCTCAGCATCTCTATCAAACACATAACCTGATTTTTGCACAGTTATTTTAATGTCTTGAGTATTCATTTTTTAAAACATTTGCATCACAGAAATTAAATGAATGTATTCTGGTTTACATTTAATTTTAAAAATTTTATTATTTTTACCTTCTTTACATTCGTCAGATACCCACAGAATAGTCTGGATATAAGGACTTTGGAGAAAATATGGAGTCCTATGCTAAAAAGTTTTCAGATTCCTCATTTGAACTGATTTTAAAAAGAGATATCACATAATTAAAAATCAAGAAAAATGCATTTCAGGCTACATTTTGTTCATCATGGCAAAGAAATTTTTCATAAGCATATTTTCAAAAGTCATGATAACATTTTTAAAAACTGGACAGATTTTAAGATGATTGGAACAAGTTACCCATTTAGAATTTCCAAACCATACCAGGCAAAAGTCTGAAGAAAATGTTGAAATAGATTGATTTGATTCTCATCCTTTTCTAGAAAGTTCAGATTGTTAGTCAAAATTACTTTCATCACAATAATTGCCTAAATTTAATTTAGAAAATTCTTTTAAATTTAAATGTAACCCCACAAAATTAAGTCTTTTGTTTGCTTTGGGAGGGAAACAGACACTGGGTTCATTTTGAATTTAAACAGATGATTTTATCTTTCACGATCTGACTTAAAATATAGAAATTTTGTTATTAATAAAATATAGAAATTTTAATTCGTAGTCCTCTTACCGAACAGTATCTAGGAGCTATGACTGTTGTCTTATATGTATCTTAAATTTTTTCATTGAACCAGCTTCCAGAATGATAGCGATTTTAGTATATCAGTCACCGATCCGTGCAAGTTTTCAGTCTGGTGATTGAATTGCGACAAACTTAGGCTAGACTTTCTATGTTTCCTCTCCAGACAATGAAGTCAATTGCTGAACTTAAGTGGTGGCCAGCTATCAGGTATGTGGATGACTCCGTTGCTTCTTTGTCTAGGCTGGCCACCACCAGTGGTCAAAATCTGATGCAGGGAGTTGTAATATTCCCTCTCACTGTGACACAGCTAACCTGGATACGAAAAAAGTCAGCAGGTTCCCATGAACTGCACTACAGTGTTCAGTTCAAGCACTACAGTGTTCAGTTCCGGATTTTCAGAGGTTGGTATAAGACCACGTAAACCATTTATTCATACTTTCATATCAGACTATATTCTATGATGATTCATCTTGCTATGAAAAATGTGCATAAAAGTTAAACAAGACATATCCAAGTATGATAAAACTTATATGTATTTTAAATAGGTCTGAAGCTGATTAATGTAACAAAATATCACAGAATCACGGAATCATAGAATGACTTGTGTTGGAAGGGAGCTTAAAGATTATCTAGTTCCAAATCAGAATCCCTGGGCAGGCATGCTCAGGGCCCTATCCAACCTAGCCTTGAACACTTCCAGGGCTGGGGCATCCACAATTTCTTCAGACAAGCTGCTCCTGTGCCTCACCACCCTATGAGCAAGGAATTTCTTCTTAACATCTAGCTGAAATATCTCCTCTTTTAATTTAAAAATGGTTACACTTGTCCTATCTGTGTTACACAAATAGTCACTCTCACTCCTTTTCTAAGTGCCCTTTAAGTACTGTCGGATCGCAGTGAGGTCTCCCTGGAGCCTTCTCTTCTCCAGGCTGAACAACCCCAACTCTCAGCCTGTCTTCCCAGGACAGGGGCTCCAGCCCTGTGCTCGTCTTTGTACCCCTCCTCTGGACCTGCTCTGACAGGTCCACACCTTTCCTGGGCTGAGGACCCCAGAGCTGGATGCAGGACTCCAGGCGGGGTCTCACAAGGGCAGAGTAGAGGGTCAGAATCACCTGCCTTGACCTGCTGGCCAAATATTGTCAGTTAAAACTTGTATGGGAGTTGTATCAGTTTTTCACAAATACAGAGAGTGACACACATCAGAGGAGGGAGTGTTGATTTTCTGCTTACAAAAATACTGCTAACTTATGGAGTCTGAGCAGTGTTTCCCAAACAAAGAATTGACTCCACCCCAGCCTACAAATAAAAAATAATTGAAGTCACATTATTTCTTCAAATACTCAAGATTCCAAATGTTTGGTAACCAGCTGCCTGTTGTGGTAATGCTTCTACTTCTGCACAGAATTTGTATTCTAGACCTACATGAAATTAGTATACAAAATGAACTGAGTGAGTGATTTGTTGGAAGAAGTTTTTGTTGTGAAAATGTAATGAATATTTCATAGTTCAAATTCAAAGCAACTATAAAATATCAAGTTTTTCTCTGATGCATAAAAACAATTCATCATAACTGTTAAATACAAACCATATTCACTCGTGGTATGAACCATAAATATGACAAGAGATCCCAGAAAGTTGTGGTTATGGTTAAGAAGGAGTCTATGCAGTGCATACAGTAAAATTTCAGCAAATGTTTTAAATAATGCTGTCTTTCCTGATGATACATTGCATTTCATCGGCATCAAGATTTACAAATCAGTCAGGGTCACCGAAACTCAAATTTTTTCACTGCATCCCTAAAACAATGTAATATTCAAGTATATATATAAAAAATTTATTTAAAATGTCAAAGAATACGTCTTGCCAAGCCGTTTATTTGCAAGAATCTCCAAACATTTTATCCTGTGTGCACACCAGGCCTTTCAACACAGTTCCTGGTCTTACAGAGACACTTTCGAAATGACAGATCTCACGGAAGCCAAAGCAACCGTTAGTAAATTGAAATGTAACACTAATACCATGGACTGTATTTCCCCTGGAGTAAAATATATGTTGTTCTTGAAATTTATGCTGTTGAAAATATCTGATACTTCTTTAGCACAGTAGTGTATGAGTTGATATGATAGCAAGACTGATTTTTAAACTGAATGAATAAATTTTATTCAAATGATTAATTTATTTATTGATGCTGAGACCTTATATTTCCCTGCAGTTCTTTTCTTACTATTGATCTATAGAACTGCATTTCTTGAATGGAGGCATCTGCAGCAGCTCTTGGTGCTTGCTTCAGATCTTCTAAGACACATGCATCTGAAGAGAAATGGAGTCCAGGTGAATTCCCCCATAATCAATCCCATCAAATAAATCTGTGCATAAATTAAACTGAATTACATAAATAAAGAAGCTCTATTCCTGATCCACTGTGATGCTGGGGCCCATCCCACCTGCAAGAGAAGATCTGAAAGCTGGATGGATGGAGGCCTGCTATAGGCTCTGTAGAACAGTGCTGCAATCTGTGTTCTTTTATAGAAAAGTCTCTGACTGTGGCATCCTCTCTTGTAAGGATCGAGCTGCCTGATTTAAACATACAGACAGTGTAAAATTTTGGACAAAGATCAGAAACACTGTGGTTGCTGTAGTGGTTCAGAGATATAATGGAAGCGAGGCTTACAGGGAGGACTAGTCTTTCATACAGCCAGGATTCCAGCCGAAAACTCCAATCAGAAACCTTCAAAAAATCAGCAGACTATGTACGCTGAGCATGAAACATTGTTCATGTTACTGAATGAATATACTCATTTTCAAAATGTATATGTCCAAATGTATTTACTTTGTAAGCCTTCAAAAACTCTACGTATACAGCTTGATTCCAGCCTTAATACAGTTTGCAGTGAGCTAGCTAATGAGCTTCTGGTTTTGAAAAACTTGACTCTATTTACAAAAGATTAGACCCACTGAGAATTTCATTATTCTTTTTTCATAAAGTATTTGAATCTAGCAACTGTAAGGTTGCAAAATACTGCAGAACAGTTAGATTCAGAGATTATTAAATCAGTAATAAAATGGCATTGTAGGCAGCATAGCAGTACTTCCTAAATCCCTTGTTGCATGGTCGGCTTATTTCATTAGAATCAGTGCTGGCTGTTCTCCAAAGATGCAGAACTAATGCTGTCTACAATTATCGGATTTTGTTAAGCACAGAGTATTCGACAGTTATAGTGTTAATGAAAGAAGAATAACTAAGAAAGCCTCTAATCCATTGCTCATTGTTAAAAAAAAAAAAAAATACAGCCCAGCCCTATCGTACTCAGTTATAATATGACTCAAATCAGCAGAATAAACAGCTCTGCACCTTTTCTCCCTGTGAGGCAAATGTAATGCATTGCTCGTTATTTTGCAAATGAGGGGCTTTTTACTGAAAAATCCTTTGCTGAGAAATAAGTAAGAGGTAAACTGCCTTTTAACAAGTAGAGGTATGGTATCTACCTATCATGGCCATATTCCTGCCTGTTGCAAAAATAATCTATTGATAGGAAAAAGACAACATAATGTGGTCTGTCACTAGAAATATCAGTGCCTTTTAATTAGCCCTCAGCAATCAAGTAAGTTATCGTAGTGTGTATTGCACTGTGTTGATAAAGCTGTGATGGGAGAAGACTGCAGCTAAGAACTAGCTCTGAGTTCAGATTTGCAGCATGTTCCGTGAAGCTTCTGGATTGTGACTCTTTCCAAGAGCCCTGGAGATGTGGGTCCGCAGCAGAGAAAAAGGTGAGCTTGTGTGTAAGTGGATCATGCCAAAGGACTTAAACTTTGTAATTGTAATTGCATAGTATTGGTAATTGTATTTGTGTAAATGTACACATTATATATTATAAAATTTAAAATAAAAATATTAGTAATTCAAATACTTTCCTTAAGAAAAAAAGCTGAAAACTTTGTGTTTTACAGCATATAGAGCTACTAAATGAATTTAAAACTGTTTAGGGAAACAAAGGATCCACATGGCATTTTATTTTACAACGTGTCTCTTAACTAGACAATATTACTATTGATCAATCAAATTTAAAATATTTTTATGTTTCAAATTACATCACCATTGTTAATTCTGAAAGTGACAGCTAAGTTTGGCTTTCTAATGAAGCAGTCTGGTGATAAAATACAGCAGAAAAACAATGTATGTATCCTGAATGTCCTTTTCCTGTATCTGCAGTCCATCAGTCCCAATTACTCTGCTCTTTTTCCACTGTCTGATTAACAGGAGCCGCAGAGAATGGTATCAAAAGTGGACAGTTTGGTTACTTTTCCCCTGCAGTGTCTTGGTCTCCATCCTGCTGTTATCTGTTAGCTGAAAACATTTTAGGCTAAAATGGGAAAATGATTGTAGAGACCTACAAGGCAGAACACATGTACGGCCATTAAGAGCCATTACTGGTGCTCATGGGTGAGAAAAGAAGACCTATTGTCTCACACTTCCATTGGCAGCAGACTTTGGACAGCTGAAGTTGTCCTGCATAGGCACTAACACACTTGCTATGGAAATACATGTTGGCAGGGCCACTCGTGTCCCTTGAGGGTCCCCAGCACACCCCTGCCCCAGCCTGTGGCACCCCAGAACCTGCCTGGGGCCTTCAGGCCCTGCCTGAGCTCCCGTCCCACATTGCCCAGGCAGTGTGTCGTGGTTTAGGAATGGCACTCTGCAATGTAGTGCTCCCACTGAGACTCTCCAAACCATGTGCAGCTTTTTTGCTCCCTGTCCCTCTCTCCTCTGCAGCGGGCTGGAGAGGGGAATTAGAGGCACAAAAGGTAAAGATGAGATGAAAACAGATTAGTTAAGGTAAGAATTGTTTTGGAAAACAGTTTACTGGAAACAGCAACGAGATAAGAAAATGAACAATAACAGTATTAGTAACAGAAGTGTACAGAAGAGAGAGAGTGATTCACATACCAAATGCTCACTGCAGAGCCCGACCTGACCACAGTCACGGCCCCCTGACCACTCCCTCCAGCCTGGGGCCAGTGCCACCCAAACTCTCCTTCTGGCTCAGAACCAGCACCACCCAGCTGCTCCCCTCATTCGGAACCAGCACCACCCCAGCGCTCCATCTGCCACGCTTGCTCGACCAGAAGAGGCTCCCTCCCCACTGCCCCCGGCAATGGCGTGGGGTGGTAGAGGATAACCTCCAGGTCCCAGCCATGCCCCTTCCTTGCTGCTGCAAAAATGAGCTCTGTCCTGGCCAGAGCCAGCACACAGGGTGAGCAGGGCTGGTCCGGGGCTGCTGCTGGCACCCCGGCTACTGAGGAACCCTGAAGGCAAGAACAATACGCAGGGCAGCACACCCAGGTCCGATCTGGCAGGGAAGGCCTTTCTTTCGTCGGAAGGAAGTAGAAAAGGCAACCAGAGCAAGGCTGCTCCATGAGGGAGGAAAAAGCAAAATCCAAGGGTGATGATGGCCACCCTTAGTGAGCACAGTGCAGTCCCACAGCACCCGGCCTGGCTGAGCAGAGTGCTGACAACACGTTCATGGACAGGCACAGCTGCAGCAAAACCTGAACCAGGTCCACTCAGGAGACACAACCAGAGACAAAGCTGCAGCACAATCCAGGTCTGTCCAGGAGTCAGCTGTGCCTGAGGAAGGAATGAAGAACGGGTCTTGAGTTTAGATGGAGCTCTCTAGCCTGTGGGCCGAGGATGCAGGTGAAGGGAAGCTGCCAGGCTGGACAGCGCCAGTGAGGCCTAGTGGTGCATTCAGAGTTCTGACAGATAAGCTGTTCTAAATGCTAGAAAAATTTCTATGATTTGTTATGAAAGATTATTGTTTGGTAATGATTATAATACTATATTTATCTTCACTTTAATAAATTTAAATACTGAAGTATCAAGAAGTTACAAAACCAGTTGTTTTGAGTAATTTTTTTTTCTAGGTTGTTTTAAATGGTGCTTATAAAGCTGAATAATCTCCCTAAGCGGAAACCAAACAAAGTATGAATCTTAGTACAATGGGATTTTTTCTAAAATCATATGTTCAAAGTAGAAAGTGAGAAAGGTTCAAGCTTTTTGTGTTTCAAGCAAGAGGGATGAAATCTGTGTTGGAAATTCACACAAGACCACTGCAATTCTTTGTGAGCAAAGGCATTTTTTGACAATTAACAGCAAAGGCCACAACAAACTGGTGGTCTTGTGGGAGTGGTAACTAGGAATTCAATCTGGTCCCACAATATACTTTGCCTTCCTTACTCTTTCTCTTCCTTGTGCATCTTCGCTGAAGGAAAATAAGGATATTCATAGAATTGCGCTATCATTTCAGGTCACTGATGGAAATAATAAAAGATACAAAACAGTTTAACAGAAAGCCTTCACTTTTATAAGAATAATTTGACAATATCTTTAGTTTTCAGAGCAGGGTAAACTTTCCCTGTACCTAGAAAGAATAATCAGCCAAATATTGTTTGAGACACTTTGAGAAGCCCCAGATGGATGGACTGCCCAAAGTAGGATAAATAGGATGTAATGAGTAGGAGCACTGTACAGGAAATTTAAAATTAATGAGTTTTTGTAGAATTTCACAGAAGTTGATACAGTGTTGGAGAAAAGTCTGGTAGCCCAGTGATCACGGGCCAGCCCAGGAATTCAAATATGCTTCTGCTGGGTTTTTTGCATTTTACCCATGCAGATTGCCTTCACTCAGGCTGTAGTTTTGGACAGCTGGCCCTGAAGACAATGGGCACAAAAGGTACTTCAGGCTATCCCTGACCAAACAAGACATGCACACTTTTTGTGAGATGAGAGTCACCCTCTATACATATAATGGCACATGAGAACTCTGGATGTTGTGTTACGGCATTAGAGGGTATAAAGTAGTTGCCTTTTCTCCCATTAACTAGTTCATAAAAACACAGATATCTGTCTTGCAATAGTACTTTAGGTAGTACAATGACTCAGCTACAGTTAGAAGGCCCAAACATAAAGGAAGCATCTTTAATTTCCTCAAAAATAAGAATTGGGAAGAACAAAACTTCTTTAAAGAGAAGCCCCCTGGTGAAGAGTTAAAATCCACTTACAACAGTCATCTGATTTAGTGTTCTTGTTGTTCTTTCACACTTTGGGATTGGACATCTAAGTCTCTGATATGGTGAAAGTTTTCTCCTTTTTCCACACGTGATACTGTTTACAAAGTAGAGAATTTAGAACTCACCTGTAGTTTGTTACACAGACTGAACCATCAAACTTTCTTTTAACCAATGCATGTACACTGACTTCTCAATTTTTTCAGTAGTTTAATACTTCACCACTGACTATTTTTGTATATAAAGATATAAAAATAACCATCATAAAATAAAATACCAACTCAAGCTGGAAAACTCTTTGACTTTTCTAGCCAGTAATGCTTAAGCAATTCTTCTTGGGAGCTAACATAGAGCAGCAGAACCTGAAAAAGAGTCAGTCATTCACTGGAAGGGGCCAGATGGAATGGGTCCTGTGGGAAGATGGTGATACATGCCATCTGCTGGGACCCCACTGCTAGAACATTCTCAGGTGAAGCTTGGTGGTCATAAAATCTGCCTGGAACGGTGACTTATTAAATCAAAGGTAATTTTTAGCAAATTGTAGCAATAAATGCCAACCAGCAAAGATAGTCTGAGCAGGTCCTTTGTCCTCATAGACAGCTTTGAACAGTGGTTCAAAGATTGAGGCCTGGAAACCACTGCATTTCTCTGAAGGCTCAAGACGTCTTTTGTTACTCAGCTTCTCCCATTTTTAACCAGCTTAGTGTCAGAAATGCCATGTTCTTCCTTTCTGAAAAGTTGAGTTTTTGTAATTCCACACAAATACTACAGTTATGTTTTTTCAGCCTTGATATATATGGTGGAAATTGTTGGTTAATCAAAATATTTCAATGAATATGTGATTCAGATTGGTATTCATGTTGTTTTATTTTTTCCTAGCCAATTCACTGGATTAAACAGAAATGCATCATAGGAACTCAATAAAGTAATTTCACCTGAAAACTTTACTTGACGATGTGTTTTAAATCAGAAATCATAGAGAAACCTATAGAATTTCATCCATGCATCCAGAGCAGCTCAAATTTTTACTATCAAAAATAGTATATACGTGGTAGATATGCTAACAGTTATTTCCAAAAATGATCCATAGAAGTCAGGGCCTTTGAAAAAATCTTAACTCTTCTGAGATGCTTAAGCCGCTGACCGCACTTACACATCATGTTATTTCACCACTTGTGAAAGTCTTCATTAGGGAAGACTTACCTAAAGCACAGTTTTCGCTGGTTGAATTCAAAGCCTTTAAATGTATTTTCTTGGATTTTCAGAAAGAGTTTTTATTCTGCATGACAGTGCTGCAGTTGCAGGTTTTGATGAAGTTGTCATGAAACAGCTTCAATTGTTTTGCTGGTATCAGTCAATTATTTCTACATTTCTGTTCCCTGCGTATTTTGTGTTTCTCATCACAAGATCAGCCAACTTTGCTTTTAGGAGGTTTATTCTTTGGAAGTCTAGTAATACTTATCATTAATGATTCCACTGCTGTTTGAGGACTTGAAAAAGATTCTCTAGGAGACCTGTGTCCAGCTGCCTACATCTTCCTGGGAGCCTCTTTGCATAGGTGGGGTTAGAGGAAGCTCAGAAACCCACCAGGAAGGTCTCTTTGTGAAACACAGGCCCAAATGCAATTCTTCTCAACAGCGGAAATAGTTGGCTTTAAAGTCTGGCTTGCTCTTTTGCATCTGGCAGTGAATATTTTGGCTTGTACCAAAAGCATTAATCTTCTTTGCGCAACATGGATCATCAGCTGAGAAAGGAATTTACGGTAGCCTCTGGAGAAAGTTTTCTGTCAGCGACAAAAGGCAAAGCAGCTGGACAGACAGACTATGCTAAAACCATTTGCTAAGTTCTAACTTAGCACTGTCTCCATGACAGCCTTAGTTGGAGCAAATGTTCGGGTCATACTACTCAAACAACAGTGAGCAAAGGCAGAGTGTAGCAACACAATAAAAGCACCAAAACTATAACTCTGATTTGACTTCCTGTAAAAACCTGTACAAACCCTATTATGAATTCTCTACTTGATAAAGCTGGGAAAGCTGTTCCATCTGCAAACTAATTGGATCGAATAGGAAGAAGGAGATTTTGCCAGAGTGAAAACTAGGCACACATTTTAGAGGCTGAAAAATCTAAGTACCTCAAAATACTGTATTTAGCTCAGCTTCACAACACAATTAATCAAACTGCTGACTTTCACGTATGCTTATGTCACCAAAGGCACTGGATTTCCATATTAATGAGGAAACCGGACTTTCACGGAAGTGTATAGAAATGAGTTTACTCAGAACACACAGCCTGCTGAGTCAGTGATGCCTAACATGAGGTATAACATTGCTTACAATAGTGAGACAAATACGTGAAACCTTGTGTTGGATGGATGAATGATCAATGAGAAAGAATGATTGAGAGTCCACTTTAAAATTTTAAATTACTCGAGTTTAGAAAAAAGTTCAGGGAATGTTCTGTCAAAGAGAAAATGAAAACGAGCACCCATTACATGGCAGATAAACCATCTCAGAGTAGCCATTTTACTTATTATAACCCATATAGAATTACATTGATCCCATTAAAGTATTTCAGATAATGCCTGCTGCTTCATACAGTGTACTGGTATTTCATTTTAGAGCAGCAGCTATATCCACTGGGTTTGCAGGCAAGCTTATTTTCCAGCTGCTTGTGGAAAATATTTCTACTGAACCCCCTGGTGTTTTTCCAGGCATCTTATTGCTAAGGCTAAACCAAATACATACTACCTACTACTTTAACTTGTGTTTAGCTGAGCCATTAAACATACTGTTACACCGCACTCCTGCAAACTTCATAGACTGAAGGATTTAAGATTAAATGATAGGTCTAGAAGCCTGAGAAAATTCTTGTAGACACATTGAAAACACTTCTTTTCAACAGTCAACTAAGTATCAAGGCTACTTAATGATCAAATCAAGATCTGCAGACACCACAGCCTGCGCACTCTTTCTTAGAAGATTTTAATCTTTGTCCTTGTCCTTCAGTGGAGTTTCTTTCCAGAGCATCTTGGCTTAATAAATGCCTTTGAAGAAGGCTTCAGCACAAGTAAAAGAGTACTTGTGCAGCAATCTTGAGTTCTTATCAGCTGTATAGTGATCAGGTGAAGGAATAATTTATTTCAATCAGCAACACCTGTTTTTATAATTGCTCAAGTGATTATAATTCAATAATAAAAAGCCAATTTAACTATCTTTACTCAGATATTAACCTCTGATATACAGCATAAGACTGAAATTGCCATTGGTTAAATTCCCCTAAGAAAACAATTGCTATCGTACATTTATCCTATTTTGGTCTGGTTTGTTTCATATTTCCGTTGTTATTTTACTTTTCAGAATAAAACATGTTCACACATTCTCAATTTGAAGACCCCCATTGTTATCCATTTTCTACCATTGTCAAATATGCCCCATCTCTCAAAAGGTGCAATTATTTTCATTTTTCTTCATAGTTACATTTCTATGATTTGCCATTTTCAGAATGGCATTACATTTTTAACACATAATTCAACCTGTGATTTCCTATAATACCTAGATCCATTTCTGCAAAACCCCTGCTTAGCCAGGTATTCCCCCTCTCTTTTTGTGCGCTTTTTCTTCCTATTCAATATAAATATTTGTGGTTGTTCTGAGTGAACTGTTCTGAGTAAGCCAGTCTTTTTTCTAGGCATTCCTCCATTTTGTCAAGATTGTTTGTGTTCCAAGCTTGCATTTCTCCGTTTTTGCAGTCATTCCTAGCTTTGTGTTGTGTGTTTTTTAAGTTTTCAGGCTCTCCAGTTCATCTGCCATATCTCTGATAAAAATATTTAATACTAAATGGTCCAAGAGATATTTACTGCAGATCTCTTAACACAACTTGTCATTCTACCTCCTAAATTAATATTAACTACTTAACCACTAAGATACCACATTTCCTTCTTTTTCTTTTTACATGAGATCTTTATGCTGCAAACTGAAGCAAAGGTAAGTCTGTGATTTCTACCCTGCCACCACCATACTCTCCCCTCAGAAATTAAATGAGGAATTTATATTTTTCAGTTTCTGGCATTTTCCTCTCTTCTGTGGGTTCTCAAAAATAATAGCAAATCTTCTTGTGCCACAAATCTGACCCAGAGTAGTCCACAGTGGATGTTTTTGGCATGGCTGATCTGAAAAATACCAAATATATTCTGTCAAACCTGCTCTAGTAACCTGTTTTAGTCTTTGTCTCTGATCTGTTAGCCATTGGCTTGCAGCTGTGAAGAGCAAAGAAAAAAAGAGAAAAGAAACTAAACATGCTGCTGTTCTTAGTCTCATTCACCCATTTCATTAATTATTCTCCAGCAACCAGACTGAAACTTTTCTGATCATCTGCTTTGCACTGATGTAGTTACAGAAAATATAACAAGACATTACTCATATCTCATGTAGGCATTTCTAATTTTAACTGCATGTACTTAAACTATTTTTTAATGGTTGCTCTTACTAACCTGACCTGGTTTCTACCTTCTGTATGCTTTTTTTCTCTACTCAGAATATGAATCTCTTCAACTTTTGTTCTCAACATGATGGAGTATAAAGTCACTCAGCTTGGCCACCCAGTACTGAAAGGCAGCAACAGCATTTTTTCCTCCTTTTGTTTCGTGTTGAGAGACGCCGTCATGCTGATAATGCACCCAACCAGCAACCGGGACGGGTGTTTTATGACCCTACTGAAAAATTAACGTGTAAGTGATGCTTTGCTTTGGCACCAAACGGGAGCGGGAGGGGCCCGGGGACATCCGCATCCCCATGGTGCCACCTTCTGACAGGCTGCCGGCGGGCGCGGGGCAGCGGCTCCGCGGCTGGAGTACCCCTGCAAGGAAAGAGGATTGGCCCCGTGAGAGCACATCTGCCCCAGGCTGGAGAGATGTGGGTGTGAGCGTCAAAAAGGGAGCCCTTAGGATACACGCCACGATCCGGCGTGTTTCCTGTGTTCTGTGCCCTACACAGAACAGTCTGGGGAGCCTTCCAGCCCTCAAGCACTCAAGCACTGTGCAAGTGCTGGCTGTCAGGTTTATGCCGTGTTTGAATGACCATAAATGAAAGAACTACCTGGCAAGTGAATATTTTAAAATATTTTAACATTTATTTCACAGGAAAAAAAACCACCTACCTCTGTTTGTATCAGTTCCAGGTTAATTTACAATATGGTGACAGCAGGACTAATAGACTAAAATATGACTAATAGTCATATTTTCCATGGATGGAGAGATGGTGGAGTTGATGTTGAAGGCTTTCCCAGTGGCATACCACAGCTCCTGAGCACCTTATAGAGAGATGAGAGCAAACACACGTCATTCTTTCATCAGCATGAAATGTATGTCTTGCACTCTTGACTTAACTTCTTTGTCCCTTTTCTCTTTTTATTTCCGTCTATTTAACCTTATGTGTAAGTCCACAGGAGACTGTAGACTTGGGATGAATGTTACATGCTGGCTCAATTCCTTCCTTGGTACTTGTGTCCTCTGAAGGGAAATACCACGAATACCCACTAATACAGGTATTGGAAACTAGGAGAGTCTATCCATTTTTCTTACATGTGGGAGTGCTCCTGTATGTACCTGACCAAAGGGGACTCAGAAATAGGGCCCTGCCCATTAATGGGCTCTCTTGCTTGTTGTCGACTTGAAACTTAAAGGCAACTGTGCTGAAGATGCATAAGGAAAATATAACCCATCTCAGTCTACCTTGACCTCTAATACTCCTCAAAACATTACAGTTACTGGAGTAACTTTTCCTGATCTTTTCTAATGGAAAAAGCATTAGAGTATTATACCTCTGACACTTCTAAATGTTTTGATGAGAAGCTTAAAAATAGTTGTAAGTATAAAAATGAACAGATATGTCTGTAAGATGGTGTGGGGGTCTGAAGGAAGAGTTACTCTTCTGAGAAACTGTTCTGCTTCATTGTAGGGCTCTCTTAACTCTTCTGAAATGAATTAAAGAAAACTTGAATTACAAAGCTGAATGAATTAAAGAAAAATTCCTCACATTGTATGCTTCAAAAGATAATTTTTCTCTGACCTTTCTCTTGTAAGGGTTAGTTACAAATGGCTTGCTATGGGAAGTTGACACCTGATACTCTAGATGTCAATTGTTTTGTTTCGTTCTGACGTTTCAAATAATTGTGTATTGTTGCCCATTCTAAGGGCGTAATGCTTACAAGGCAGAAGGCTTGAAGAAACTAGGGGGCTTGGGCTCTCTGTCCAACAAAACAGTGCTGCAGGGAGGGTAGCCTGTAAGCAGCCTTGGCAAATTCTAGAAAATTAAAACTATTCAAGAGGCTTTTCTTTTTGTTCATTTGCCTAGTTTTAAAATGATATTCTCAGTGGAGATATCTGGAACACTGCCTGTTTGCATCAACATGAGGCAAAAATTCTGTCATATTATTTCAACGGAGTTGAATCTGATTGAACAGGAAAGGTACTCTTTGGTGTATGACTTAATCAAATATATTTGGGTTTTGTGGCTATGGCTATACTGTCTTCCCCTCTTTAGAGAGCTGTCCAAAGAGGCAGCTGCCATTTTGGGAATATTGCAACGCATTATTATGGAGCATATAAAGAAGATATTTTCTATCATATGGGCACTCTGGGGTTTTTTGTTGTTTTCTCTAGGTCAGTTCCAACCCTTGCTCAGTAATAGATCAGTGAAAATACATGGACAGGGTGCATAGCAAAACATTCCAGCACAGGTTTACTTACACAAGGTTTCTTTGTTGCCTTACAGGCAATCTGTAAAGAAAGTGAAAGTGGCTTATTATGAAGCCAAATAGAGATGATTTTGCAGTTCCCAAAAATATGATTTTTACAATGTGGGGTTTTATTCTTGATGAGAGAGCCAAGGTCTTCAGCAAAAAAATATTTGTAAGCTTCTCTTAAAGAATAAGTAATGAAATCAACCCAGAAATACGGCTGTATCTGTTCAGAAACTTGCTGAGTTTTCCAGGTCACAGAAGACCATTTCCTGTCAGTACAAGAAGAAAGCTAAACCACTGATTTGTTTATGGGTGAATAAAAATACTATGGCTGTAAAGTGCTTTGTGTGTGGGGAGGGGGAGAACAGGGGAAGGCCGGGAGTTGCTGGGGTTTTTTTCTTCCTCTAAAATAAAATCATGTTATTTATGTGCTTGTTTCACCAGCAAGTGACTGCACTTAGCACACCTTCAGATTTTGGAATAAAATCCTGCTTTAACAACTGTTACCTGGCCACTGTAACAAAGCCTGGATTGAATCTAAGTGGAGGCCAGTTCCAGAAGTTATTATTTATAACCAGCCCTAGTCTTCATTTGCTGAGGTCTGAGCTGGCTCTTTGACTTCCCTAGGCAGGGAAAACATAAAATCTTGAACCTCAGATTCCTTCACATGCAGATTATGGGACGATTGCTACCTTTGGGATTTGCAGAGGTCTCCTAGGAAAGATAGTGCTTTGGTTTTAGGAAGCTGTGCTTACTGGTTTTAAGAAGTTAAAACTTCCTGGTTAAGAAGTTTTTAGGAAGTTTTCCTTAGTTTTCATCTGTTGATGGAGGGAGAGTAGAAATCAGCTGGCTGTATGGGTATGCCTGGAACCACTCCTTTTCCCACCACATATAGCATCCTGGTTTAGTTTTGTGTGGGCACTACATTTTGAAAGGACTAGACCTACTTGATAATATGTCCCTATAAACACCAAAGTAAAATATACTGGTCCTAAACAGGGCATTGATATAGCAATTGTAGTCTGAAACAGGACATCAGTCTGAGTCAGTTTGCGAGGTTTTGTGTATGGATTTAAAAGAAAGAAAAAAGCTGAGATCCAGGAATGATTAATGGAAGTTAATCCAGAAATGTTGCCTTGCAGCATTCCAAGTAAGGAGAGAGGACTGATTCAGCCTCTGCAGCTTGTATGCAAATTGATCTTGCAGAAGAAGAGAGATTGTTTTTGACAACTTGACTCTAGCAGTGCTGCAAGGCACCTAGAACGGTCTTACTTTCTATTTTCTCCAGTTCCTTATATTCCTTGAGGTGCTGATAATGAAAGACTTCTGCCCAAACTGAATGCAGCTCATGTTGACAGAGACAGCAAATACACATGGTAGCTTTCATATTTCTCTGTCAAATCGTTTGACTTTTTTCATGCCTTTTCCATAGGGCAAGCTGTGAAACAACATATAATTTCTGTCACCTGTTTGAGATTTCAGCAGTGGGGTTACAAAAGATCTGCAAGTCTCCAGAAAAACATTCAGAAAATGGTGTTTGAATGATCTTTGAACTCCCCTTAAGCTTCAAAGGAACTGCCACACTTTCTCCTTAACCTCAGTAATTGCTGATTAAAAAAGAAAAAAAAAGCAGATTTTAGAAAGAAATCATGCAATCTAGAAACATACTTTCCATCTGTGTATTGCGGCTGAAATCCAAAATAGGCCAGCTGGTCACAGCGCAGCTCACATATTCACAGTATCTGTCCTCTGAATAAGTCATTTCATGATAAACAGTGGAAAGCAAAAAGCAGAGTCTTCACTTCTCTGATTTTTTCCCCCTCTATTTGACACTCAAAGGACTGGCAGATACTAAAAGATTCCTCTCTGATGTTAAATTTGATATCGTCATTGCATTTTATTTGCTGCTCAAATATGTCTTTTTAAAACTGTGTGATCCAGGATGTGGAGTGGAATGTTTGTTGTGGCAAATGCCTCTCTTCATTGGAGCAGTTTGGTCTGGCAGAGTTCCCAGTTGCTGTAGATTTAGCAAGTAAGTTGTGCACAAACCCTTGATTTTTGTTCTTGCTTTTTGTGGCACTCTATATCTTGAGAGCTCCTGCAGTTTTTGGAACTAGGAAGTAGTGTCTTTCAAAATCTACATTTTATATCTAATCAACAGGGACTGATCCTACCAAACTAGAAATTCCTCTTTAAGTAACGGGAAATCTCTCCTTTAGTACCCTCCACATTATTGATTTGCTTTGGGGAGCAGACACTGTGCACAGGGGTTTCAACCTTCCCTGCTCTTTCCCTGGGCTGGAATGGTTTGAACCAGTGCTTGTCACTCTGCACTGAAACCTTTCAGATAAAAAGTAGAGATTATGTGTAAGGTAGGGGAGGAGGGATGAAAGGTAAAAACTGTAGTAATGGAACTGCAGGATCATGAGAGGGAAGTTAATCACTGTAGTTTTTTTGAGGTGATCTAAACCAGTTTTGATCAGACACGATGGATACAGAGCCAGTGATCAGGCTCTATCTGAAACATAACCAGTGGAGGAAAATTATAGCTGAACTTACAGTCTGGTGCCTTACTATTTTATCTGGTTTTATTCTTCAAGTACGAATCTGGACAGACTGTGTTTAAGGTGCTTTCTCTATCTAATGGCTAAACTTTGGCATAATTCAGTGATGAAAAGCATGAGGCTACAGTCTGCAGCGAATGGATGTTAGGTTGGGAGTGGGAACATATGCAAAAGAATGGCTACTTTCAAAGTAACCAAAACCCTTGCTGCATGTATAGTGCAGTTTCCATGCACCCATCTTATACCTCCATGGCTAAATAACTACAAGCACAGCCTTACCCTGGGCTCTTAGAAGAGCACTATTATACTTTGTAATTGCAGCTGTGCTTTAATATGATTCCTCCTCCTCATTAAAAATGGTGTTCACTCTAATTGTATGTATGGCCTTTTCTTTAAAGGACATCAACTTGTTCCATTACCGTTTTTTCCCCTTTTAGTAACAGAATGTCTCCTTTGGTAATTAGTTACAAAAATGTATTTATTTGATGCAGATTTACTAGCATTACAGAATCACTTAAAAAAGGGGGACCTCTGGAGGTCTCTAGTCCAACACCCAGCTTAAGCAGGACTGTCTTCAAAGATAGAGCAGGTTGTTCAGGGCCTTGTCCAGTGGGTATTTGAATACCTCCAAGGATTGAGGTTCTACATCCTGTTTGGGCCAGCTGATCCAGTGCTTGACCCCTCTCATTATGCAGATTTTTTTTCTTAAATCTAGTTGAAATTTCCCTTGTTGCAACTGGTGTCCATTGCCTTTTGTTTTATTCCTATGCATCTCCAAAAAGTCTGTCTTCTCTATAACCACCCATTACTTATTTATGCTGCAGTTGTTTACAGAGCTGTGTGAATAGCTGGTGAAGAGAGACAGATACTCTGAACAGCTGTCAAGCTGAAGTAAATAAAATCAGAACCTGCTGGGTAAAGGCTTCTGCAGGTCAGGAGAGAGGTATGGCTGCTCTGAGTAACTGGATGAAGTGCTGATGATCTTACCTGGGAGAACAAAAAAAAGGGTGATATAGGTACCGAAATGCTTCTCTATGGCTCTGCATGCTCATAGTTAGAGAAAGTATCCCCTTTTGCTTGGTGTGCAAGCTTTGTCCCTGTTGTGCCACATAATAGTTTTTCCAAAAGGTAGGAAGTGGTAGCTTGGAAAAACTTGGTCCCTAATGAACCCTGAAGGTTCATTATGAACCTTCACGATGAAGGTCTTACTGGGAGTCTAAAAGGGCTCCTTCTTCTCTGGGTGGTTTTGGGTGGGTTTTTCCTCAATGAAAATTAATGCAGTTTTTCAAACAATTGAAAATACGTGCAAGCCATACCTGTCCATTGCATTTGTTCTTAACCCATGGTGGACATACTGGAGCACATCCTGCTCCCTGCACTGCTTACTCCACCTGGGCAGGCATATCCTGTGCTAGTTCTAATATGAAAACTAGAGAAAAGTCCCTTCTTCTGAGATTTTGCGGTATAAAGTTTCACACAGGGCTGGTATTGGTACTGGACAACTGATCCTTGAGATAAGGTCTGAGGTCTCAGTCTCTCTGGAATGCAGGCAGAACAGACGTCTCTGTGCTTTCTCCCATATCTCCAGTCTCAGTCTCTGCAGTCTGGCTCACACTGTGTGTTCATTCCTCTCTTACTTCATGGCAAGATACGTGCTACATGCACCTCCCAGATCAGTACCAGAATGAGCTGCTCTGTGCAAATGTGTTTCACATCTTTTGAACTCCCAGTGAGATCAGGTGGTGTATTCAAGCAAAGTTGGCAGTCTTTTCATATTTACTTGGACAGTGATATGTACAATAGATTCTGCTTCCTATCCCAGAAATCGTTTGTTCAAATCTGGTTTTGTGTGAGCACTCAGGCACAAACAATTGCTGCCATTCATGCAGGATTAGGTGTGGTTTCTATCCTTCCAGATCTGTTTATTTGCGGTGTGGTTCCATCCTTAGAGATGCCTGTTTGTTGAGGTCTGTGCTTAATTCTTTACCTCTTTATCTACTCATACACTTAACTTTACTCGGTTAAGTAATACTGCTGAAGTTTAGCATGAGTCTGTAGATTGAGGTCTGCCTCTGTATTAACTTACTGTAATGAAAATGTAAAATAACCAGAGTCAACCCCTATTCTAACTACATATACAATCAAATATGCCCTCAAGTAATTGGATCTGTAGGATAGAAAGCAAAACATAGCAAATGGTACTGGTTTGCAGTAATTCATAATCCTTTAAGCATATAAATCCACCAGACAGCTTAGAAGTGCAATTTCTGCCACCAGCTATGTTGAAAATGCACTTGCATACTTAGTACTAAACTATGGCATCAAGCAACAAGCTATGCTCTAGGGATAGTGTGGAGCCCCTATCGCTCCCGTGCCAGTCCTGGGAGTTGTCATGTCTTAGGGAGGCACAGTGCCTGCAGAGCTGCTCCTGCATCACTATTAATTAGGGCGCCGTTTGCACTCCTTTCTGCATCTTGTCAGCCTCCGTGGCTGGTGTGAGGGGCGCGATAGCCTCATCCCCTTAGTGAACGCCACAAGAATTCTGCACTGGGTCACAGCCATCCAGCCAGCCCAACACGCACTTTCTGACAGTGGCCTGCAGCAGATGTTTAGAGAAAGAGAAGCAGAGCAAGGCAATTACAGAGATACTTTTCAGTGGTTTGCTGGGAAACCAGGAATGTGGAGGCTTCTTGAGCCAGATATTGTCTCTACGCTTTAGCTTATGCTAGCTGTATAGGCTGCCAGTGAACTTGTTTTAATCTTCCTATGAATTATTTTTTCTCTTCCTGCCTCCCCAATATCTGATGGCAATTCCATAATGATTCTCTGATGTGTGAAGCAGTCATTTCTTCTGCTGCCTTTAACCTACAACCTGCTAAGTGTACTGGGTAATTTTTCCCCCATGGTCACCTTCCCATTCTTGCACTTTGAGAAAAAAAAATACTTGACCCTGGTGGGCAGCAACATCTTTAGTTGGAAACATTCCACTCCTCCTGTCCACTGCTTGTACAAGGGGTACAAGTGGGGGAAAGATGATTTTGTGCCCAGACTGAACACGAATGGATGAAAAAGAAAAGGATATAACCTGACAAACACAACACCCTCAACAACGACCTTGTATTTAGGGGTGGAGAAGGCTCACCTCTGTAGTTTCTTGCCACAGATAGCAGCAAAGATCAGGGCAGAGATCCCTTTCTGCACCAAGAACAGCAAACACCTTTTAGTGAAAGCAAAGCATGTTTCTAACAGTAGAATGTGGAGGGAACTTTTTCCCTTCAAGAAATATCTATTCAAGTTAATTGAAACATCTGTGTAAAATTCATTACATTGTTTTCTTTCAAAAAGAAATGACAGTTCAGTTCAAAGCTTTTGAATTATACTTAGATTTTTCTTTAGACGAATGGATTTTTCATTTAAAAATTAAGTTTACTAGAGTTTAATTTTAAAGAAAACAAAGGAAATGAAGTAAAAATGCAGGGAAAGCAAAAAAGCCTGTCTTCCCCTCCATTGTGAACTGCTCTTGATAAAAAATGCTCCTCATCAAAACAACAAGTCCCCTCCACCTTCTCTAATATGAAGGATTAGACCTGCTAGAGAAGTGCTAGATACTTTGTCTTTAAAATGGTCTTTGTCAGGCTGTGTGTGCTACACAGTCCCAACCTGGTGACTGATAATTATGATTAAAGCTACTGTATTAATTTTACTGTATTTACATATTTTAAATTAGATTCCAAGTAGCAAATTACAAGAAAACCAGAGAAGGGTATATACAAAACACCATTTCATTCTTTCCTCCCTTTTATGCTTTATTTGGTGAGAATTTTCCACAGAGGAATCAGGATTTTTAACCTATCAAGTCTAACAGTTGTAAACTGACTGACAAGCAGAATTTAACATATAAACTGTTGCATTTTTTAATATCTCAGCTATAGAAAATCTCCTATTCATTGGCCTAGCAGATGTTGAAATCAAAATAGATTTCTCTATTATTCTTAGAGGAGACCAAAATGTGAGCTGATTCTGAAAGAGCAACTGAACAACAATCCCTATCTCCCAACAGTATGGGAAAAGCTACTACAAAAATTAATGTCTTCAAGGGCCTTATTTGACCTTTCTACCTCCTATTTATTTATTTGATTCTAGGACAGGCACAGTGAAGTAAAATAGGTGTTAGTACTGCTGGCAGACTAGTGGAGACTTTGCAAGTGCAGGAAATAGATCCTGAGAAGCAATGACTGAATATTCTTGTTAATGATCTCTCTAGCAATGGATTAGTATTTATTTTAGGAAATGTCTGAAATATATGTAGTATCAATAAACCTCAAAGAAGTGTTCTTCTGTAAGTCAATGCGATTGCCAAAAGACTACTGCTACGTAAATGAAAATCTGCTAATTGTTTAGTGTTGCCAAATGTTTAACTGGCCTCTGAAACTTGGCATACACAATGAAAATTAGTTACCAAATGGATAAAACAATAGCGGTTACCCAGGAAACGTGATCTTGAGTTGTGTGCTGAGATGGAGTGCTCTGCTGCCTTTACCTCCTGCTGGATGAGTCGGGTGCGCCCCTGGTGAGACGCCCAGAACCCGAAGGCAGCTGTGGGAGGTGCCAAAATCGGGGCAGCTTGTGACAGCAGATGCAGCTCAGTGGCTCAGGGCTTGGTGAAGTAGCACACAGTAGAAGGTATAGCAGCAGGAATAGCACCGTATTTTTCATGATGGGAGGCCACTCTATGCCTCTGGTCCACAAATCTCAGGTGAAGGTTAGGGGGTGATTGGAAGTAATTAGTAGGAAAAGCTGTGTCCAGCATAATGTCTTGATCTTGGAAGGTGTCAGTCTTTGATGACTTCTGAAGAATGGTAAGAATCTGAACTCAGGTTCTTTTGTTGCATATCTGGACTTAGAAAGGATAATTCTGGGTCGAAGTGATGAGATTGGGTCTACACGTGGCTCTCTGGCTCCAGCCAATCCCACATGGCCTCAGACAACTATAAAGAAATTCCCTTTGGCATCTTCCAGCATGAGAGAACTAAAACCTCATCGTTCACTTAATTCCAAAAAAATGGTGCAACAGCAATGCCTATTCCCCCTCCCCCCGTGGCTTAAATGAGGACCTAGATGGCTGGTTCAGGTGTGTGTGCTGTGTAAAAACACCTGCAAGTTAGGTGAGATTAGGGGCTCATTTACAGTCTCTGTGGATTGTGGCCATTATGAACTTCTGAATACACACACCATTCTGGCTTTGTGTCAAAGATTTGGCATGACATTGCTCTCAGGGGAAAAATATTCATGCTTGGTTTCTTTGATCCAGATGTGGAAAGCTCAGTGCAGGAACCAAGCCTGGCAGCAGCAAAAGGTTGGGCTCACAGCAATACTTCCACTTGGCTACATTTGACCTTCCAAATGTCACTTTTCCGGTATACCTACATATCACATAGGTACTGTAGGTATTGTGTTGCTAATCAAATTATTACAGCTTTAAGGTTGCTTCCACAAAAATGGAACAGAAGCAGTGATAATGGCAAGCAACCCCAATATTCGTTTTGTTCTTAAAGGCCAGGAAAGAAGTGTGAGGTTTAAGGGACTTGTTGGAACTTACTGCTTGTATCATCCACTGTGACTTTTCTATGCAAGATTACCCCATAATGTGCTGAATTGCCACAGGGTCATGGTAGTTTTCTGATAAATGACCACTGGAGTGAGCACTGAATATGCAATTTCCAAGTTACTATCCAAATGAGTAGTTAAAATCTATTTATTAAAGCCCTCCTTCTCTTCAGTGCAGCCTTTTGTATAACTCTGCAGGATGAAGTAAGCTTCTCAAGTTCATGACATTCTTTAAAAGAAAAAATATACTATTGCTTCCCATGCAAAAAAAAAAAAAGTTCATTACAATCTCTGAAGTATTAATGAAATAACCTAATCTTGCAATCATTAAGCTTCTCCATAACTTTTCTAATCACTGATTTTAATGTGGTTAAGGATGGATACCATGTACCCGACAACACATTTGCATGTATTCAGCTAGCAGATGTTTCATGCTGATCTCAAGCAGCCACTACCTCAAGAACACTGGAATTCCAAATGGATGATTTTAAATGCAATTTATCTGCTCACAGCCTATGTACAAAACTGTCCCCAAGGTCTTTCCAAACTCCCCTGTGGTTATGCCCCAAAATATATTTCATGCACCAAATGTAATTTAAATATGCCCGAAAGGACTTGAAGACCAAGAAGTGAGTTCTGATTGAAATAATTCCTCAGGGGAATGCTTGTTGCTAAGATGTGGCTGAATACCACAGAGATTAATAATCCCGGTACAAAATATTTTTCCATGCTTTTTCATTCCGCTCATTTATTTAGAACATATGACAGAGAGCATTAATGTTTAAAAAAGTCTCCACCCACATCCCTGTACGGTGTTCTAGCAAGAAGGCCCCAAGGTTATTGTAAGTGTAGTCTTCTGACTGTGCAGTTAGGTACACTTACATCACTGACTTTCTTCCCTCAAGTCTCCTCTCTACCAAGAGCATGAGTTTTTTCTCAAATGCCCTCAGCAGAGGTAAAATGGACCTCACAACATGTAAGCTTTTATTTCTGGGAAGAGGGAGAAAGGGGTTTCTATGGCATAAATTACCTCAATTTACATGGCTTTATTAGGACGAGATGAATCCACCCCAGAATTGTCTCTTCTGTGCCAAAGTTTAGGTGACTGGCACAGGTGTGGATGTGTGAAGTTTGGAAGGGTGAATCCTGACATGGTCAGATGGTTTGTGGCTGCTCATTTTTGCGGGGTGGGAGCCTGCATGCCTACTGTGTTGTTTCTCTTCTAAAGCAAGGTGATGGTACAGAATATGGGGACAGCAGCCTGTTCTCATTCCATACTGACACTGGCTTGGAAAGGCACTGTGTTGCAAGAGCTGGTCTTACAGACCAGTGTGGTGCCCCCCTTCCACTGCTGTTCCTACAGCTCCCCCTGTCCCTTCCCTGGCTCGAGGCAGGCAGGACTGCAGTTCTGCTTAAGCATTAAGCGAGAGAAAACACGTAGCAGACAACAGCAATGCAGTAACAGAATACAGCAAACTTTTCTGGCTCATCACTGGTTTTGTTTTTCCTTTGAGTATATATAAATGCAGCAAGAGAAACTGTATAACTTGTTTGAAAATGAAAGTAAGGAAAAACTGAAATAAGGTATCACTGAAACATGAAGATTACAAACAAAATGAGACACTTCGTACAACTGTGCAGAGAAAGCAGCTCTTGAAATTACAATGATAATCTCTGAGTCAGATCCAGTACTTGGGTGATTGTTTTAATTAGAACTGACACATATTTGTTTCTAGATGTTTCAGAGAGTAGGGAAGAAGGGAGATCTTGGCAGAAAGCATGTATCAGGAGGCACCTGATGCTTTTGAGCCTGAAGCAAACCTCCCCCAAACTCTTCAGGATGTCATTGAAATACACAGATGTAATTATTTGAAGTTGCTGAAGGAATTGATGTTGCAGTAATTAGACAACTCATTACATCAAGAAATGAGGAAATAAGACTGACACAGGTAAAAATGAACACACTGATTATTTAGTGCCGGATTGTGAGAAGTTTAAGGTAAGGCTTTATGAGAGGCAAAGCACCTAGGAGAGAATCAGCGGACCCAGGATTGCTTTCATCAGTCCATCCAAACTACAGATATAATTAAAAAAGGGATGTCAAATGAGCAACAGCGTTGCTGTCTAGCCTAGGCTTTCACTCAGCATCTTGTTCCCCAGGCCTCCATCTTCTTCCATGGTACCTCAAATGAAGGGTACCATGTGTGAGCCCTCTAGAACTGGACTTGTCATGTCTCCCATCCATGCTGACAGCGTACTTCCTACAACTTCAGATAACTTTGAACCAGAGCTCCAGGTGACTTATGCATACACTCTGCCTTGAATGAAAATGCCCATAGGGTGTACTTATTCTACAGTGCAATTGACTCTCCCTCTTTTCTCCTACTTTTTGAGCTCTGCAATTACTATTTGCTGGAACTTCTAGTGCACCATTTCAGAATTTCCACCCCAAAATTGTCCAGGTTAATATTCTAACATCTGTTATAAGCCAATTATTAAACAAACATTTTCCTCAGGGAAACCTTGGTGGAAATAACAGGAGGCAGAGAGGTATTTTTTACATGTCAGTAAATATTTTGAGAGTTATGGTGAAATTAAACTTTCACACATGACATTCTTACTACAGCAGGAAACTTTAACCACATACACAGAGCTTAATGACTGTCTTTACAGGTGTGGCGTGAGGCTGTTCAAAACTTTTGAACAATAAATTATCAGCATGTGCTACCTCTTTGCAATTTCTCTTCTCATTAAGAGAACAAGCTGAATAAAATTATTTCAATTTTCCTCTCCCTACTTTCTTAAGTCTCTTACTTACTGTGCAATATATTTGAATTACCTTCAGCTTCAGTTTTACAATACAATCCTCAGCTGACCTTTTGAGTTTCCTGTTGTGTCACAATACTCTTAATCTCTGCCCCTTCTGATCATAGAGCTCCACTTTGTCTATTCTTTAGCTGTGAAGAGTAGTCACCAGTTTTGCTGAGGAGTGTTGGGTCACTCTTCAGATCTGCAGGGAGAGAAGATGCTAACAGGGCCTGGATAGTTAATTAAGTTTATGGTGCAGAAGGGTCCTACGACCAGGCACTAACCTGAAGTCAAACTTACTTGGTCAACAGTAACCAGAAGTGATTTCTGAAATCTTCTTGGCAGCTACACAGAAATGGAAACTAAAGCTGGTAAAGTTGGTTTTGGTTATGCTTTTATGAGTTTTATTTGGTGGTGTTTTGGTTTTGTGGGGGTTTTTTCTTTCTTAACAGAGCATGTCCTGTGAAAGTTTTACTGGAAATTTTTCAACAAATCCCACCCTCCCCAAAAGTGCCTTAATTGGACGTAGGGGTGAGAATTTGTCAATTTTTTTTTTCCTTTTGCATTTCCCCACAAAAGCCTGGTTCCTGGTTTTGGCAGTAAAAATGCAAAAACCCCCAAACTCTAAGTGCAGAGATGGAAAACTGGGAAACAAAGATAATCCCAAAAGACAGTAGTGACCAGCTGTTCTGAGTGGCAGCTGACCACGGCTCATCCCAAGAGGACACGAGGTGCTGCTTGTCCTCACACTCGTCCTCTCTGGCATCGTACCCCCACTTGGCACAGGGCAGAGATGGGGAACACACACCAGAGGTGTCAGAGGCAGCAAGAACTCCATTATCCCCCGGCCCTGAACACAGCTTCTTTGGGAGAAAGCAGCCGCAATCAGCAGCTCGGTGAACTCCCGTCGCTGCTCGGCAGCTGCAGTTTCGGGGTGGGATTTCGGGCTGAGCCAGCTCCCCGGAGCTCGGACGCAGCTCTCCCTCGGAGGTGTTCGGCGAGGGAGTGCGAGCGAGTTTGCACAGCTGCTGCCGGCCCTGGGCAGGCCGGGCCCGGGAGCCAGCAAACCGGTCAATTAAAGGCTTGTCATTGACTCCAATGGGCTGCAAATGAGCGCCAGAGTGAATAAAGAGTTTCAGTTCCTGGAGCGGTTCAGCTGGCACCTTTCACCAGGAAGGGGCCAATTTTACAGTTTTAAGTAAATAAAGTTTAGAGCAAACAAAGCTGTTTTTCACCAAAACTCTGGATTCTTTGTATGTGAAGAAGTGGAGGCTGCTATTGCCTTGGAGAAAAACTGACAGCTAAAAGGAGCAAAACTGGAGCTTGTGAATGAAGAGAGCCGTATGACACATTGCAACTCCCCTAAATCATGCGAGGAAGCCTCCTGCAGTAATACCTGAGCTGTCTCCAAATCTGAGGAGCTTTATAGACCTGTCAGCACGGCACCCTGCCTGGGACACATCTCTGGTACCTAACACAGCTGTGCTGCCTCTAGGACACAAGCTGGTGTCTGTGCTGCGCTGGTGGGACCAGTCGCTGCTCCTTACTGCTCTGAGGACACCCAACATCATGTTCTGGTGCATGCTTGTACACATACCTGTCCCAGCTGGATGCCATGCTTTGGAATTTAAATCTGTGCATAATCTTTATACAGGCCCTAGACTGAGTGGAGAATTCAGCAAGTGTTTGAGCAGCTAACCTGATGCCTTTTTTTGTACTGAAGTGAAATGGTACACTTATTTCACTAAATAAACCTAAATTCACCTTTTCCATTACAGGCACACCAAATACACTGCGTAATTTGAAGAGCTGCATTCGTGTGCCTCTACTATGCAAAGTAGAAAGACTGATACATGGATTTCTTTGGGACATTTCTCACGTTCCCGTTGAGATTCTATCATAAGAAAGGTGCAAAAGGGAGCTAAAATTAACCATTTGGAAGTCTGTGATGTTTTCACAAGGAGATAACAATTTCCTCTTCTTCAGCTTGCAGTATGTTAAGTATTTAGTAAATAGTCTGGAAGGAGACTCTTTCGAAGATTTTCATTACTTAACACCTACTGTTTCAACTATTCCTAAACTGTTGTAATAGTGCAAGTTAAAGGCATTTCAGATATACTGACTTGATTTTTTTTCCCCGTTCCCTTCCCCTCACTCCATTCATTCTCCTTTTTCTGGCCAGAAAACCTCAAACCCCAGAATTCCTCCAAAAACACAACATCAGTAATAATCAGAATGTTGGATTTCTGACAAATGCCATCTGCTGATTTTTTTTTTTATCCCCAAAAGACAAGATTTTGGATAGGGCTAGTAAGTACTTTAGCTTCTTCTACTTTATGGTACCAAAATAATCACCATGGCAACTCTTTTAGGGGAGTCTTCCAAACAGATTTATTGTGAATGCAAGAACTCAACAGCACTCTCTATCAAGAAACAAGACGGCATCTCTTGCAGGTTATTTTGGTACAATGCATGAATGATGACTAATAGACACAGGCATGTCTGTCTGAACTTTTTCAGTTATCCCTAATAGTTTAGCTTGCCATATTTATAGGTGGTGGAGCATGCAAGGGTGGGGGAGAGAGGGAGAAGCAATCAATATTAAGCTTACACAGATTATGTTGTAATTGTCTTTCCTGAATACATTTTTTTCCGGCCACTGATGGCTGTAAGAGAAGAAAGCCAGAGAAATAGCACAAACACTGGGACAAGAATGTACTAAACTAGAATGAGGCTCAGATTCTTTTGAGATAATAATTGAAGGTTTTGGCACATTGTTTTTCTCCTTCCCTTCTTTTCTTATTTCTTCTTTCTTAGGAAAACAATGGAGGTATGGAAGATTACCAAAA